>VZRO01003216.1:2991-52220 GCA_013397915.1 Daphoenositta chrysoptera | reverse complement strand
GGCCGCGCGCCCGCCGCGTGAGGGAGCGCCCGGCGGCGAGGCCATGGCGCAGCGCGGCGGCTCCCGCAGCGCCTTCCTGTGCTTCGTGCACGACCAGCTGCCCGAGCTGCGGCGGCGCGGGCTGCCCGTGGCCCATCTGGCGGATGCCGTCCCCTACTGCTCCCCGGCATGGGCGGTGAGGGCGGAATGTCGGCTGGAGGCTGGGCGGGCAGGCGGCTCGGCGCCGTTTCAAATGGCTGCCCTGGGTGGCCTCAGCGCGGGGGCAGCTGTGGTTCGTGCTCCGTGGGCACACAGGGTGGCATCCCTGGCTGGCAGGAGTAGGTTCAGGTGGTCTCTTGCTTGTGGCTTGCCCTCACTCCGAGGTCTTTCTCCTTTCCCTTGTTGGGTGTTGGGAATCAAGGCTTACGGCGCTGTCAGGAAAACAGCGACTGGAAGTGTTTGAGTCAGTATTGGCCGCCATCGGGAGTGTCCTCTGGAAGAGCAGGAGCGATTTCTTACACATGGAGTTTGTGGGACTACTAGAAAAAAGCAGTAGAAACCCTTTTGTAACAGTTAATTTTCCTTCAAGTCCCTGACAGAGAAAGAAAAGACCATGTATGCAGAGAAGGCTCGTAAATGGAATAGCAAGAAACGCTCTCAGACGCCTACAGTAAAGGAGGTAAGTGCTGAGAATGGAACGCCCTCTAAGAGGGAGGAGTAAATGGTGTTGGGCTATGTGTGGTCGGTTCCATAGGATGCTAATGGAGTTCCACCTGCTTTCCACATCTTCCAGCCTCTGGAGGTTATGGCTGCAGCAGCAGTTCATACCATTATGAAGGTTATGCAAATAATCGTTCTGGTTTGAATTGAAGGTTAAAATCCTTTATGCCTCTTTAAACCAGCACACCTTGTTCCTTTGGGCTCTTTTACCAAGTAAAACGTAGTTCTCTAGCACCCTAGTTTTAGCAGTATTTTGCAGTGCCTGACTTAGTTGGTTGTTTTTTTTTTTTTAATTGATACTGTGAATTTGTGTTACTTCGTGTCATAAGTTACTGTCGCTTTTGCTTTGTGGGTGTCAGTGGTTTAGGTGGTTCTTGTCTGATGGCCTGAAAGCACATCTTAGAGGCAGCTCAGCTGATTTGTTCTTGAGGAGCTGTGTAGTGAATCGGCTCAATGAAACATTGCGGCCTATGCACAAATAGAATAATTACACCCTGCTATTATTTTTGGGTTGGTTGGATATTGGGGAGAATAGTACTACTATTGTGGAGGACAATATAGAAGTAGGCAGTTGGGTTAAGCTGACTGTATATGGTTGTGGTTGGAAATGGTGCTAAACAGATCATTTCTACTATTTATTGCCTTGAAAAGGTTTGTGTGTCCCTTTTGTTTATTTGTTTCTGTCTCTTTTCCTCTCCCAGCACTTCCCTGAAGCAGTTAGTTACGAGTTTGAATTATAGGAGGTGTCAGAAAGCTTATTTTATTTCAGTCTTTCTTGGTAGTGTAAAATCTTGTGAGTCCAAGGAAAGAGCCTGACTGAGTAAATGGATAATACTGCATTTACTTCTTCATGCTCTATTACTAGATAATGACTGTGAACTATGAATTAATGGTGAAGATAAATTCCAGGACTTCAAAACATTTGCATGGTGATAGAGGGAATGACAAAATGATCCTAGTTTGGGGTAACTAGTAAATAAAGGTTAGTTAAATTAGTCAGTCTAGACTAGAAGGGAGGTGTTAAGCAGTGCTTTCTGATTTTGGGGCCCTGCCTGTTTGGGAAAAAGCTGTTTCAAATGTGGTCATCGTTGTGTCATTTACCAGGCTAAGGGTGTGTAATTAATGAAATTCCATTTTTATCTATTATAGAGAATTAAGTGAAATGGCAGCTAAGTCATAAACGGAGGCTTCTATGTTTCCTTCCACAAGTTGTAGCATTTTAGAAGACTGTAATCAGGGACAGGAATAATTGCTTTGCCAAAATAAAGATCACCATCCTTGCTGCTTGTCAGTGGAAATAGGGAAATGTCTATAGATGAGATTAGGTGATCTCAGTTTATTAATCACAGCTCTGTACACAGTCAACCACAGGTACTTTGTGTAGTGAAAGCTCGTGTTCCTCTTTTGGAGGTGGCCGAAGTTTACTTAGATGGGAATAATTCCTCATTTTGTTTTAGGCATTTCAAACTGATAACCGATTAATTTTGGCTAAAATGGTAATCTGCAATCAGTGTACCTGGGTGTGGATGTTATTCCCAATTTGGTTTTGAATGATCAAATTCTGTAAGCCTGCCAGGTTTCTTTTCCCGTCCTATTAAAAGCTTATTGTTCATAAATGGATTTTCAGAGCAATCCAATGACTTCCTTGAGGCTTTATCAGATTTTCATGAACTTGTTTCCTAGTCAAAGACAGCTAAAACATGTGCCAGGTGCTTTTTTCATAAAACTTACAGAAAAAAGTTTTAAGTTCCAGTTTGAAGAGTTCCTTGCCTGTGACAAGTGGTTGAACCTAAGAAAATATATTTTTTTTAAATATTACCTTTTGTAAATTTAGCTGTAGTTCTTTAAAGTTGTAATGGGTTGACAAAGGTACTGAAGAGAAATCCTGCCTTCCTGGCCTACAAGTATACAGGCACTTTTATATATAAACTGTTTCACCTAACCACAACTGTTAGTGGATGTTGCATTTTCCTCTGATATAAGGAGCTGAAGGACTTTATTTGGGGTGAGAAGACTCTTTTGTTATTGGAATTTTTTTTTAACTTTCTCATCCTCTCCAGATGTGTAATCAGCCGGCTCCAGTTCCTGCCCCTCCGACCACAAAGATGCCCAGTGTTACTCCTTTGCCAGATGCCTGTGCTCTGTCTTGGAGGAATGATCAGGGTATGGTGTTCTTAAAGCAGTTGATCCTGGTAGATGAGAGCTTGCCCTTTGAGGATGTTCTCAGTGGTGCCTATACAAAGAATGTTTACATTTTGCTAAAAGCCATCTGTCTCGGCTGTTTGCTTTACACTACTGTGCTACTGCTGTGAAAGGTAGAGGGAAGTCAGCACAAATACCCTTCCCCCCCCAGACTCCAAGAATTCTACCCTCTGTTTTTTAGCTCAATGGGAGTATAGCCACTAACAGTTTCTTAACAGTTATTTCAAGGTTTTTAAGGAAAAGGTAATTTTTTAACCCCCACATTTATGATTTGACAAGGCCCAATCCAAGTTCAGCAAAAAAAAATACTTGTACCAATTTCAAAGGGTGAAGAATTGTTAGGTATCAAAGTTCAAAATTTTTCTGGTAGAGATATTAAATAAAACAAGGGCCTGGCCTCATTGGGAGAATAAAAGAGGGAATATGCACTCTGTCAGTGCCTTTATAACACCCTGACTTGCTTCCTTATTGAAAGAATTCTTAGAAACAAAACCTTTCTTACCTGTATGCTATCTTCAAATGGATGTTCTAATTAGAGCTGAGTAGTGAACACATTTGTAATCTTCTACCCAATGAATATTATGGTATTCTGAAAAATGATAAAAGGTAGTGCTTACAAGGTAAGTCAAGAAGCCGGTTCATACAGGCTGTATCTGCTGTGTGGTTAAGTCTCAGCTCCAGCATTTTACCTCAGTCTCTTGAACTGTTTTCATGTTGTCATGGTTATGGGGGAACAAGAAACAGTAGCTCCATAAAAAGTGAAATACTTATTAGTGCCCTCTGTGCCAGGGGTCGTGCTCCCCTGTCATTGTGATGCAGATTTGATTGGGTTGATCATGCTGGCTTGACTTGACACAATTGATCTTTCAGCTGAACGAGATGCATAATGATAAAGGATAATTGAGATACATTTCATGAGGCTGCTCTTAATATTTCTCAGTTAAAGTTCTGTGTGGTTCCCTGTAGCTACGTCCATTTTTTCCTAAGGTAGGAGAGGTATCTTTCCTATGACCCCACAGCTTGCCCAATTTAAGACCCACACAAGGGAGCATGACCATTCAAGCTTATGGCAACTGGTGTTAAGTGTCCTAAAGTCTGGCATACAAATTATTAATGTGTAAAGACAGTTACACATCTCTATTATTTAGTAGAGTGAGTACGATTTTTTTTGGTGAGGGGCAGAAGTTTAGAGTAAGGATTAAATAGCTATGGTAAATTTCAGTGAGGACATTGTGACAGTCATGAAGAGAAGGGTTAAGGTGTATTGTAAAACATTGCTGGTAGTTGGATACTTTTTAAACTAGTAAACGATAAATCTGTTTCTTAATGTTTGTGTTGGGTATTCTTTCCCCTTTCTTTGGGAGCTCATTTGGTGGAGGAGAAGCAGTCCTCTTAATTAACTTCTCATCTTCTTGCCTCACAAGATTACTACCAACTCATTTAAGTGGTGTTAGCTACCAAACTGAGCTTGTGAGGCTGTTTGCAGCTACTGATTTGGTTTTTTCCTAACCTTATTTTCTGAAAGGGCAAAGAGACGTATCCTTAAAAGGAATAATAGTTCCTGTTGGATTCCAGGCCTCTTAGCATCTTGTGGGGTTGGAGGTTGGCTTTTTTTTGTAGTTGCCTTTATTTTTTTGGGTTTTTTGCCTGATCTCTACACACAATAGTACCCTGGAAGGTGTTATTAGCACTACCAATGTGCCTGACTTCTCCATAAGTGTTGTTATCTTGTCCTCTTGGATACAGAGGAAGAGCTGTGTGTTTTGCTTGGTTGTTACCCTTCTTCACCCAGTTGTAGGAGAAAGTTCACCAAAGCTTTGCCTGGATGAGGTGAGACCTGCAGGTGTCTGTAGCCTCTGGCAGCTTGTCTGAAGGTGGTTTTGTTCTTTTGCCTTCAGATACGGTTGCAGACATCTTCTACTTCCTGGACATTTACAGCTATGGGAAGCTGCCACCCCAGTGCGAGCAGCGCTTCCTTCCCTGTGAGATTGGGTGTGTCAAGTACTCCCTCCAGGATGGAATCACGGCTGATTTCCACCACTTCATAGATCCAGGTGAGTTCCAAGAAAGTCAGAGAAGTACCGGGGTGAGAGGGAGGCTCTCTGGCCTCTGTTGGTGTCACTGTTGCCCAGATTAGACTTGTGGTATTAAGACAAGTTTATTTCTTTGACCATAAGTGGTCAGACTTCTTGAAATATCAGAGCAGTGTTGATTGTTTCTGAATAGAATTAGTGTCAGAACTGCATGTAACCTCAAAGAAGGTAGGCTAAATCCAGGAGGACCTGCACATGTTTGGGCTTTATATTTCAGGTCAGTGACTGTTTTTTGTGATTGGACCTAAACACACTATACAATGCACTTAGTTTTTTAGAATGCATATAACTGAAAATAACTTTTCCAAAAATAGTTGTGGCACTTTTACAAGGCCACAACACCTTTCTGTATATGAAGCTGTGGTGTGGAGTTGAGAGTTAAGGATCTGTTGGTGGTGGAGCTGGATGATGATTGTACTTCGTTCTCTTTTTTGCAGAAGTACCACCACGTGGTTTTCGGTACCACTGCCAGGCTGCTGGTGAGTATTAATGGAGAAAAGAATGGTATGCAAAGGTGTGCAGGTTTAGACTCAGCTCATCTGACCTCTAGCCAAATGTTTTGTAAGTCTTGATAGTCCTGGTGTGTATCTTCAGCATGAAGTGATAATTAATAACAGGGTAACTCAAAGATGCTGCTTTATAGTCAAGACTTATGTTTAGCAGCTTGGTATATTTTAACAGAATTAAAATATCTGCACCATTGTTGTGTCTGGCTTGGCCTGCCTGTTTCCTTTGTGACTCTCAGTAATGTTTATAGATTTCAGTTTGTTTCTATTAGGACACTTCCTCTCCTTGTGTACAGAGGGAACAAACTTGGCCTGTGTTTTCCTACGTCTAATACTTGGATAGTGGCCTTTTAAAAGGGGTGAGAGTGTGAGTGTTTGCTCACAGCCCAGACCTGCTGACAGAAGCAAGGTTTTGGTAGCTTAATCACAGGCCCTGTCTGTGGAGAAAAGGAGCGTGTGTGTTTGTGTGCATACATATATGTATACAGAAGGATAAAAAGGAGGAGGGAACCGTATCACTTAAGGAAACTGGACTTCTCAGAACTTTGTGGTTTTTTGTTGGTTTTTTTTTTTTTTCCTGTCCCCCTTCTCCCCTCCATGAGGTGAAGGAACTCATAAGATCCCTATATCTGGATTTCACCTTCCTCGTTCTTGTTACGCCGTTGTCCTACGGGAACTTCTTGAGTTTGCCCAGCCAGCCAGAGGAGCTCAGCCTCGCTTCTTCTGCAGGGTATGGTCATAGTTAAAGCTCTAAATCTCAGCTTCTGCCTCCACTCCTGTTGGATGACTAAGGAGATACTTCACCCTTAAACCTAATCAGTGTGCATATGAATGGGAAAGGACATTCTTTCCAAAGTGTCCCAGTTCCATGCAGGAAGAAGTGGCCTCTAGAAGCCAACCTTTTTATAAAGCAGAGACCTAATTTTTCTGCCTTCTTATTTTCAGCCTGCACTTCTGGCTCTAATCTACTGATGAACAGGGTCTATTGTTCTCTGACATTGTTATGACTTTAGTTAAGGGCTCCTAAGATTTGACTTAAATTGGTTGTGCTCAATAATAGTCATAAATCCTGCTTTTTTGAAGAGATTTTTTTACATTTTCGTGACTCGTTTCCCCATGAGAATAACACGTCTTAAATTTTTGCTCAAGTTTCATTTTTTAGGGAACAGAACAAAATGTTAGGATTCAGAGGTGTTTAAGTTTCATAACAGGTATATTATGTTTCAATTCAATTCAAACCTAATATTAATCCTTGAAAATGTAGGGAGGGACAAGATCTTGAGCTCCATCCATAAATACAGGGCTCTGAAGAAATATGCGTGAAATTTGGTTCCTCTTCAAGATAGCTGTCAGGGAGATTATATTCAGTCCCAGAAACAATTTTGGTTTGGAGGTGACTTTCTCAGACCTAGTCAGAAGTCATGGCAGTGTCAGAATTATGTACTGTACTCCTTTGAGATGATTAGAAATTTTCTTTCCTTCAGTCTAATGACAGATTCCGAATTAATTGGTGTCTCGGTCGAATGGCCAGCCTAACAGGTAGGAAATGGGTCATTTTTATCCTTCCTTTTCTCCTCCTCCCCCCAGAAATAAGGGCTGTGTAATCATGGACAGCTGTAGTTGCCTGAAAAGCATGTCTCAAAGTTTTCATTAAAGCTGGTGCTGATAGCTAGAACTGCTTTGCATGCTCCTTCCTTTCTCCCACCACTTTCTAGGAAGCCAGGTTTTATTAAAACCACTAGTGGAATAACCTTGAGCTTTGATGCTATGATAAGAGGCTGGACAGTGAACAGGGGCTGACTGAGAAATGAGCTGAGCAGGATATTTACTGACTCCTGTTCTCCTGGCCTGGATTTTCACTGGACTGTAGGCATTGAGAGCCATTGGGAGCTTTTTGCTGTGGAAGACCTGATTACAAAACTCTACCAGAAGAAATACCAAAAGGAGCCATCCAAGATCTGGGTGTATAGAAAACTGGATGTCTGCCTGTGGGATTTCTCTAGTAACACCAGGTGTGTTGGGTGGTTCTTTGTGTAAATGTGCCTGCTTTCAGATTCTTCTGTGTTTGTACAAAAAGTGGTGCTGGCTTGCAGTGTTGCAGGAGCCTATTGGGTGATTATGCAGTTAATGTAGAAATAGACTTTAATGTTTCCTCTGCTACTGATATTTAAGAACCAATAATTTGATCTTAAATTTCAGTAGATTTTAAAAAACCCCATATAAATTATTCTTGGAAGTCTGCTTGTAATATGGGGTTTAAGATCCATTGGGTTCATCAGTGTCACTTTGTCTTTTTATAGTCAGGCAGTTTTCTGTTTCCATGAGTGTCTTCAGGCTAGAGGCAGACCTTAAGGAGAATGGAAAAATCTACTTTAAAACACACATTTGGAGAGGAAAGTGAGGATGTTTATGCTATGATGAACTATTTCACATTAATGGGAAACTTGAAATGGTTCAAATGGTTTAAATTCCATTTGTCTCTTCGGGTTCTCTTTTCTCCCTGCCCCCCACCTCAGTATGAAGCAGGTTGCCTGATAAGTAGGCTTTCAAACTCTGTATAAACTACTTAGGGCAAAGCTATTGAACTCTGTGTAATTTTAAAGGTACTACATGGTCACTTGCAACAAAAAGATACTATCTGTAATATTTGTTCCTCTTCATCTGACCAGACCAACTGTTCTTGTTGATTAACAGTGTAGCTGCTTCTGAAATAAGCCTGAACTTCATTTCATGTAGGTGCAAGTGGCATGAGGAGAGTGATATCACCTGCTGTGCTCTGGCATCCTGTAAGAAAATTGGGTGAGTATTGCTAAGGAGTTGTCTCCAGCATGATGGCTTTTATTTTGTTAGCTTTGCAGTGTTGGGAAAAGTGTTAATTACTTTAGAATTCACTCTTTATCTTCAGAAGTATTCTCAGTATACTTTAGGATATCTCTCCTTTGAAAGCTTTCATACTGCCTGACATATAATGTATACATATGCATAAGGTTCTGTAATCTTTTTGGTGGGGAGAAAGGGAAAGTAAATAGTTGGGAAGTGAGGAAATGCCATTTATGATCTCAGTTGACAGCAGTAGCACTTAAAGAGACAATAATAAATAGTCTTTCATTCAAAAAACTCATCATGGATTGCTGTGCCCTGAAAAAAAAAAAGTTGCTTTTCACACTTCCAAGTGCTTAATTTGATAATGTGGGGAAGCAGTTTGTTTTCATTTCATGTGTAGTTGGAAAACAGACTGGAGGTCTTGGAAGGATGCAGGGGTGCTGCCATAAAGTCCTTCTGCCCTCTGGCATCTGCTGTGTGCATCTCAGGCCCTGGTTGGTTTTGATGGCCAGTTAAAGAATATAAAAAACTGTGCTGTTAAACATAAGCATTACAGCCCTCTTAGCCAAACTTTTCTTGTTTTCCCCTTTTTTTTTGGTCAAGTTACTGCATCAGTAAATCTTTTGCTAGTGTCTATGAAGTCCCACTAACAGCAGCTCACCTCCCTCTGCAAGACTCTGATTGTGATCAAAGCACAAATACCAGGATTGTGAAACTGGATGCTGGACATACCCAGGTCAGATTCTCTCAATTGACACCCTGATTTATTTCCAGTTGCCAATTTCAAGTGAGCTGTTTTGTCTTTGAATGCTGTCCTTTGTGACATATGATGGGCAGACTGATGAAACTTGCAGGGTTTTGACCATAATTCATAGATCTGATGGATAGTGGTGTATATTTCATGTTTGCAGACACATGTACATTTTTTAAAATATTTATTTTTTCATACAGAAAATGAAAACTCAGAGTTCTGGATGTGACAAACCTTTCGGTTCTCCACTACAGGATCAAGAGTTTGTCCCTTCTAATCGTGAGTTTGAAACGTTCTCATTTTTAAGAAGAAAGATCTTTAAACTTAATCCAATTGCTGCTTTTTCGAATTTCTGGGCTTAGATGTTGCCTGTAAGTGGTGCACAGCTCCGTGTGAGCTGTGCTTATTCTTGTGTATGGATTTCACTGAATTTCTGAAGACCCAAACATGAAGAGCTGCCCTTTTCTTACTGGACAGAATCTTAGGCTCAAAAAACATCTCTCCAAATTTAGTTTTTCTTACAAATGTTGCTCTGGCTTTATGTAGCAGAAAAGGGGGTATAAATCAGATTCTCATATGCCCAGGTGTTTTTGGGCAGGACCATGTTTAAAATATTCTCCTTGCTCTTAAATCATTGTATGTCCAGGCACAGCTGGTCTTTGTTGCAGGTGTTCTGTCCCAACTCAGTTAAAAAGTCTGCTCTTTTAAAGTCTCTTCTTGCAGACAGGATTTTTTCACTTGAAGGCCTCTGAGCTCTGTCCTCTGGACAGTTCATGGCTAACCTTCAGAGGAACAGAATCAGGTTTGCAAGATAAATAACTGTAAGAGTTCTGAGTTTGCAGCTTGATTTCTTGCATACTGCTTGATGCTAAATTAAACTCTGTTCCACCTGGAAATCATGATTTTATGGTCTTGGTGTTTGTTGAGGATACGATCTGCCTGACTTTTTGTATCAGAGCTGTTGAATAGGTTCAGCTCCACAGCATGTGAAGAACAATTCCATTAATTTATGCAAGCTTTAAAGGCTGATTTGATGTGCAAACTGTATTTGATTTAATAGGTGATTCTCCATGTGGTGTGAAGACCTCCCCTTGTGGAACAAGTGTTGTACAAGGAAGAGGAGTTACTCGGTTGCTGAGAAGTGCATCTGATCTATCCAAGTCTTTCAGTAACTGAAAATCTCTTTCACATCCAGGACAGCTGTAAATCCTAATTTTCTTTGTTTCCCTAAGACAACTAGTAGTTTCTCCAGACTTTCATCTTCTGTGCAAACCTTGACAGTTCAAGTTCTTGTTAGAATGATAAAACTATTGACTGGATTTAAAGAAGATAAAGTCTTACTCGTTATCTACAGGAAGACTTATTTTGAAGGGACCTGACAGTCACATCTTTAAAAATGCTTGCTGTACTTGTTGTATTTATTAGTGAATGAAGTGCAAATTCTAGGTTGATTAATCAATATAATTGAATTAGAAGAATTCTTTAGTGAGCAGTGTGACTTCAGACAACTTAGACTTTTTGTTTTATTTCTTTTTTAATAACCTTCCCATCTCCTGCATGTGGAAGATAGAATTTCAGTGTGTAACAGTCTTGCTTCAAAAACTGATGCAGGGGGGGAAGCATTGAAGGTGTGAAGGGCTGCTCTAGGGGAGTTAATTAAAGGTCAATAGTCCCAAAGGTTTGCTGTAATACATTAGTTTTAGCCATGAAGAATTTGAGTGGTCTTTCAAGGCAAAAAAGCAGACATGATATAGAATGTCTTGAAAGAAATACCGTGGCAAATTTATCCATCTGTTAATGTTCTTAGAGGCACAGGCTGTATTATATACAGTCGGAACAAGTACAGCATGGATTTTTTTTTTTTAATTTGCATCAGTTTTCTTTTTAAGAAATGCATGTCCCTCAAAAACTTAGAGACTGAAGAGAGGTGTAGGTGTTAATGGGGTTCGTTTGGGGGTTTTTTGGAAGAAGTATCAAATTCAAACTGGTATTTTTCACAAGAGTTTAGTCAGGCTGGGTAGATACCAGTCATAATTATTTGGGGGCACATAAAAAAAGTGGGAGACTGTCTGACATTTTCTAGGGAAGTTAGATTCTCCTTTTTATGGAGGTAGTGCTTGGACTAGTCCCCAAAAAGTTGTCGGTCTGAG
This sequence comes from Daphoenositta chrysoptera, assembly GCA_013397915.1. NCBI lineage: Eukaryota > Metazoa > Chordata > Aves > Passeriformes > Daphoenositta > Daphoenositta chrysoptera. The sequence goes on along the minus strand of VZRO01003216.1, from coordinate 40,996 downwards.
CCTTGTGCTTAGTCCATGTGTCTCCTAAGCAAGTGATTCGCAGAAATAAGAGCTTATTTTGTTAAGTTGTTCCTAGATTTTGTACCAACAGATGTCCAGTTTTGAAATACTATTTCCATAGCAACTAAGCGTGTGAAGATCTCATTCCTTGTAGGTACTGAAACTCAAGATGAGGTGGTTCGTTCCCTTGAATAAGGAAAAAACCTAGCAAAACAAATGCAAGCAAAACCCAAAATGCAGCCAAAATAAGAGGTTTATTCGAGCATATGCTGATCAGTGTGTCAGAAAAGGCCATTGCTGGTTTAGTTGGAAATCTGTTAGAGTTTCTGTAAGGCCAGTTGAGCCCTTTTTTTCCTAATATTTTAGGATCACTGAAGCATTTCTATTCTTACCTAACTGTTCACTTCTATCACTGAATTTCCTCAATTGATTCTGTATTTCCTTCCTTTGGGGCTGCTGTTCTACCTGCTAATTTTCGTTGAATAAGGGACAATAAAGCTCTAAGGCTGAAATTTACCAGTGAAGCACCTGGGAATGTTGTAACAGACTGAGAGTGTCTATCAAGTAGTGCTAAATGCTTTTCTGCGTTTGTATGGAGTTGTCCAAATTCCTTAACTGACACCATTGCTGCATTGATATTTCATAACATACAGAACTGTTGTCTTTGAATTATTTTCAGAGTTCAGTGTTGCAATAAAAGTTTGTTTCAGTTCTCATGTAGGAGAGAATTCATTAAAAATTATTATTAAAATACTCAGTGTTAAGTGCACAAACCGTAGAACATTGTTTACTAAGCTTAATGTGTTGCAGATCAAGACTGAGATAAAGAATCTGAGCAGAAGCGGGAAAATGCCATTAGGATTCCATGGCATATCTGTACCTTATCACCTGTAAATTAAAATAGCACATAAGCTGTAGAAGATCTAATTATATGCTGTAGGCAGTGGGCTGTTAACTGGGGCAGTAACTGTCTTCCTGTAACAACCAGCAACCATAGTGGGGTTTTTTTGTAGTGAAAATCATAAGATCTGTGTGGTTAGAATGAGTGCACTGACTTAAAGTAGCCCATTTCATACCGTTATTCTGCATTTATTGAGGGGGAAACCTAAGAGCTGTTGAAGTATGATAGAAGATTCTTTCATTTTGGAGCTCTGCTCCCCTGGCTGTTTTGCAATTTGTGACTCTGTTTGATTTCTGGAAAAGTAAATTCTGAAAAACAAGCACAATAAAGTAATGCTTCTCTCCTTTAAGGAAAGTAAAGATGAGGGATTGCAACCTTAGCCCACTTCCTTAGTGCAAGGAGTAGTACTGTTAAGGCACAAACTGTGTCAAAATCAAGACAAAATTCTCCCCACTTGCATGACATAATTTTCAAGGAGACACAAGACAGGGCAGAATGACTCTTGAGCAGAGTTTGAGTGGTGCAGCCTGGGAGATCTAAACATGTACCTTCCACAGGGTAAAAAGGAATGGTGATGATACTTTCTGCACGTGGGTGTTTGCTAGCATGTGTGTTGAACTGGCTAAAGAGTTGTTTTTGTAAAGGAGATGTTTGATAGATTTTATCAGACCTGACTTTCTGCCCTCCTGTTGGTGCAGCTGACTCACTCCTATGACAGGAAAGGGTTAAAGCCATCCTGGTTTAACACACACATTGCCGAGTTATCAGGTGTTTGTGCCCTTGTTATAATAATAGTAGACAAATGGTTGAATTGTGCATTGCTACTCTAAAGGTTTTGGCCAGAATGGTTGTCTGAGGGTCATGAAAACCATGACTGTAGTGACAGCTTCGCTGATCTGTACATCAGGATATTGACCTGCAATCATATCCTTTTACATTCTGCTTGGAGTATATAACTGATGCTGAAACATAAAGCATGTAAACATAGGTAATAGCAGTTGCTGCTTCTTTTAATTTAACTCTTATTATGTATTGCTGGCTTGTCTACCTTCTCCTTTCAATAAACTGCAGGAACCAGGGATGTGGCAGAAGTTCCTGTTGAACACTGTCTCTGCTCCAGCATTCTCTTACATGCACACATATATACTGTAAGTACAGTAATACCTGGTTTTGACATCTTTAATTTTGTTGTGGGAGGCTGATCTTACAAGTAGAGATTGAGGTGAAGGTGGCCTTAGCCTTGTCCTTTATGACCAGCTGCCCCTTCCCACTCAGATGCACCCACAGAAATCCTTCTTGCTTTCCATGTGCTTCACCAGATGCAGCTTTGGGTGGGCTTTGGCTTTCCTATTCCATACCTGCACACACACAGCACCTCTGTGTTTCTCCCCAGTCCCTGCTGCTGTCCCCTGTGTTTCCTTTCCATGGGTGAGTTTTGTCAGGAGCTCTTTGGTCAACCTCTGTTTGTTTTGCTGTTTATCTTGGAGGTGATACTTGAAAAATATCTTGGATATTGCCTGGATGCTTGCCTGGACCTCTTTCTAGCACTGTGTGCCACAGGAGTCTTGCAGGCAGATCTCTGAACAAGGCCAGACTGATTTCCTGAGGTCCAGGGCTGTGGTGCTCCTTTTTGCTGGTTTCCTCCCTCCTTGGATCCCAGACTCCACTATCTTATGGTGACTGAAGCGAAGTTTGCCCCCTGGCCTTCACATCCCTGACGGGTTATTTCTTATCCATAAGGATGAGATCCAGCAGGGAGCACCCCAGCTCCTTGGCTCCTCGGTCACTTCTGTCAGGCTCCTCACAGGTGTCTGAAGAAGGCCTTGATAGCTTCCTCCTGGCAGGGCTGTCTGCAGCAGACACCCCCTGAATGTCACCCACATTGGTCTGTCCTCTGTGTCCAACCCAAGAGCTCCCAACTGGCTCGTTGTTCCCAGGTGGAGCTCTGCATTCCAGCTGCTCTCTCACGTGGAGAGCAGCTCTCCCTCCTCACCTCCCAAGTGTGAGAAAAGAAGCTGGACAGTGAGTGATGTGTGGGAAGGGAAGCCACGTTTCCTCTTGGCTCCTAATGCCTGTGCCAGTTATGGGATCTGCAGTATAACTATGATGCTATCAGAGAGTGCTTGCTGTGTCTAAGGTAAGATAAATCTTTGTTGCATCCTTGGCAATGTGTCACTCATCCAAATCCTAAAAGATAGAAACAAGGCAGTAATTTGGTGGGATTTCCTGTGTGGAGGGTCTGTCGGGTGTCAGGCTGGAGGAAGCAGTGCTGTGATCCTGGATCAAACAGCAACAGCTGATACTCATTCCCTGGGGTGTCCTGTGCCAGCTGCCTGGAGTGAGGTCCGTGCTGAGTCATTCCCAACTAGGAAACTTGCTGCCAGTTCAGGGGTTCTGGGTCATGAGCAGTCACAGTCAAGTGGTGGTGTGCTGAAGGTCAGATTCTTCTGAATAAGTACTTGTTTTGGGTAAATGAAAACCTTTATTCTAGGAAACCCTGTCTCGATTTTCTTGTAAAATATTTGTGGTTTTCTGTTCTTGGTATCTTTTAAAAAAATCTGCATATTTATCATAGAGGGACTGTGTTTTTGGACCTTTAAGTTGAATTAAAAAGTGCTAACCCTTTCTGCTAGCAAGAATCTCAAACTTTGCCCAAAAGTGAAGTGACTCAAGTATATGTGTGAAACTGGGTTTATTTTCTGGTTGATAGATAGAAGTAGCTGCAGCTGACTGCAAAGGCTTTAACAGCATCATTCCATTTGGCAGAGTAAATGTACTGTAGTGGAGCAGGAGAAAAGCAAGTTTGTTATCTGGTTTCTGCGCTCCTGATGACTTCTGCAGGATTATCATCCCTCACTGTCACCCTAGAACAGCCAGCCAATAAATTTTATTGCAATGATTTAGTAAAATGAAGAAATTGGCAAACACTTCTATTAATCTAACCCTGTATTATCTCTGTTCCCTCACTCTTCCATGGTTCTGTCTTAGAGGCTCCCATAAACTTCTCTAACTGCCATTTTCAAATAATTCCCTTCAATCCCTAGTGAACAGGTAAAACACAGCAGAAGTTACAAATTCCCTTATGTCGGGCTGTAATAAATTTAGCAGTAGCTCCAACACATCCAGAATTAATTTTGGAGGTTTGATCATTGTACTGTGAACTTCATCAGGCAGAACACTGCCTCGGTGTCTTTCCTGGAACAGATGATGCAAATAAACAGAAAAGGAGTTCAGTTGCTCTAGCAACAAGGATGGTGAGATAATTAACTCTTGTCTTTCTGACAAGCTGTGAATTGTGCACTGTGCTGAGTCTTGAAGTGGGCTGTGGGAACACCAGCTTTTGTGTGTCTGTAACACTGGAAATACTTCCCAAGATCCTGAGAAGAGTGGGGAAGGCAGTGAGAGCAGATCCTGGTGGTTGTGTGGGAGATGGGGAGGGGTGGAATCCCTGGGGGCAGCTCAGTGGGGTAAAGGAGCATTAAGGTTGGCAGTTCATTAAGGACAGTGTCTCCCAAGCAGAGGAGCAGTCCAGGAATGCAGGGAGATTAACTGGGAAGACTCTTGCCTTTTCAGTGAATCTTGTGGCTGCATCCTAGTCCTAGTGCAGTGTAAGGGAGGTTGAAGCAGGTGTGGGCCACAAAGAATCCATAAACACTGGCCAGGCCTGTAAGGATGTTGTTGGGAAAGCCAAAGCTCATCTGGAGTTGATGCTTGCAAGGGGTCAGGGTCACCAAGAAGAGCTTTTATGACTTTGTTAGCAGTGAAAGAGCGAACAAGGGAAAAGTGGTCCCAGTGCAGAGTGGGGTGAGTGACTTGGTGACTGCCTGGAGTAGTGCAGGGAAGGCTGAAGTGCTCAGTACCTTTCTGTTCAGTCTTCTCCAAGAAGGGCTCTGAAACCTGTACTCAGGAGGGGTTCAGGCAGGAGAACAGCAGGAGTGCCAGACACATGCAGGTCCTTGGAGTGAGATGGGCTGCATCCCAGCATGCTGAGGAAGCTGACTGACACCTTTTCAAGGCTGTTCTCTCACCTTTGGAAGGTCACAGAGAGCACAGGAAATCCACAGCAGTGAGAGCCAAATATTGCACCCATCTGTCAAAAGGGTGATCTAGGAAGGCCTGGGCTGCTCAATTCCACTCCACTCCTTGGAAAAATCATGGAGCAAGCCCTCTTGGAACATGTTTTTGGGTATATGAAGGAGAAGTGGGGGACTGGAAAGAGTAAGCATGGGTTTGCCAGTGCTAAATCATGCCTGACCAGCCTGTTTGCTTTCTGTGATAGGTTTGTGAATAAAGAAAGTTGAACATAACTAAACAGTAGTTTATGGTTTGCTATGTAAAGGATAAAGTAGGAATTTACTTTTCTGCCTGGTCATACATTTTGTCCCTCCTTCCTTGCTTTTGAGGAAAGTGGGTTATTAAAGTTGGGTATACCTACATTAACTCTTTGGAATTAGTTAAGTATCACTAGCTTAATTTATTTTCCCTCCAAATACATTATTGCTGGTTTTAATTTTGCATAAGGTTGTGGCTATACTACAGGTAACTCTTGGAGTTATTCCTGCTTCAGAAGACATACAAGACAGGCAAGTAATTAATTCAGTCAATTCCAGGAAAACCCTGGAATAAGGTGTGAGTTTGAATACATGTATGTGTGTTTCTGGCTGACAGAGTTGAACAAATTGGTTGAGGAAAAACACATAAAGCATTCTGATAAATTCAGTACTTCCAAGGTATTTTAAAAAGGGGGAAAAATTATAAGCAGCACTAAATAATCTGTCATATCTCCATGTGCCATCACTTAGTTTATTTCTCAGTGTAGAACTGAGCTTAGCATTGCAAAACTTCAAGTAGTTCTGTTTTAAAGGTTGTTGAGTTGAACTCTTTTGCTTTTCCTCTGCTAGTTCTTTGGAATCTGCTTACAGAGAATTGGAAATCTGGGGTTCATTATATAAACTCTTCTGTATTTGTGGCTGGTTTCTTCAGATAACTTAGTGCAGGTCTGCCAATCTGCATTTTCCTTCATACCTAAAATAACCACTGTGCAAGTGTTACTTGAAGACTTCAGCTGACAAACAGCAACTAAGCCTCACATATCCTAAAAGTGAAGAGTGTGGGATAGGTAGCACAGTGTTACAATGGTTTAGTGGTCACAGCCAGTTTCTGGCTGTGTTTTGGCTTTATTCTGTTAATAATTTTCAAGTCCTTTTGCTGGACTTTCCAGTTAAGATCTTTGAGAATCCACAGTTATCCCTCAGCAGAAGACCTCTTCAGCCACAGGGTTTTGGTGGTGGAAACAGGTTGTGCTGACTGATGTCTGTACCATTTATAAAATAAATAGCTTTTTTTTCATAGCAGAAATGTGTTACAATGGTAATTAGATAATTCACACTATACTTGCTTGTTACAATGAGAATAGAATGCACACCAGCTCTGCTTCTGAGCTATGCACTTTCTTTTTTATCTGCCTTCAGCTTCTCTGTGCAATGTTCTTTTTTAGCCACCCATTTTTGCAGTGTTTTGTCATGTATCATGAGAAAAGGTTCTCAGGATGTCTTGCCTTTCAGGTTGTCCATTGCCAGAGGGATGTGGATTTGTGTGTTCTTTGTAAAGAACTCCTGTTGTTGGTCTTTGCAGTTCTTATTACTACAAATGAGTAATTGTATTTTAAATATTATGTAAAACAAAGGCAGCCAGAAAGCGAGCCAGATTTACAGTTCTGGTAGGGTGATTTTCATAGTTTAAAATCTAGAAAATGCTGGTCATGTGTAGGAGGATTGCTGGTTCTTTGAAGTTAAATTTTAGATTTTTATTACAGTAACTATTTGGGGGTAAAGGGTATGTGGGAGGCACTGCTGTAAGTTTCTGAGACTCCCAAAGTTGAAGATGCAAGAAGGAGTTTTGAAAGGATAAATATTTTACTGCAAAGAAGGCAACTAACCCTAAACCAGCTGTTATTTAGCTTTAATACCCATGGATAGGCCTTGGGGATGGACAGTCCATTCTCTTCCAAAGATACCAGTGGCAGGAATTCTCTCCACGTTTGCACGCACCTTGCACATAAAGTGCTTCTGATTAAATTGCTACAGTTTTGAAAAAAAGGTTATTTTTCCTTCTTCCTTCCCCCCACCTTTTATTTTTAATTAAAGACGTGCTTGCCATGTACATGCTCTCACACTGTCACTTTTTCAGAAGCAGCAAGAACAATGGACTGTTTCTGACTTGCCCATGCAACAATCAGGAGGAAAGAATAATGTAATGAAAATTAGGAACTCTGGGAGCTAGAACTCAGAAATTCAGGAGTCTGACAGTAAATAGGCTACTAGACTGTTTCTAGTTCTAATCAGCTCCCCATCTAAGTTCTTACCTTATGTGTGACTTTAGTATGCATTGTTGTCCCAAACAGGAGGCTCACTGATTGTCCATGAATTTTTTTCCATATCTTTATTTCCATGTGCATGTATAATATATACAAAGAACACATTTAATAAAATGTCTTTAAAAATCATCTTGCTTCAACCTCCATGAAAAAAGTTTGTGTTAGACAATGGTGAAAGCTGTGACATTTGCATGACACAGTGAACAAAATCACCCTTCCCTGATCAACTGCAGTTGGTGACCTTGAAACCTTTTGTGGATCTGGGGATACATCAGCAACTCTGTTCTTCTGTTCTCCAAATAGACCTGACTGGTTTCTTTTTTCAGAAAGTGGGAAGTCTGGAAGACTGGTTATTTTTGGATGACTGGGTGCAGCAGTGCTCCACGTGCATTTTTCTGCCATGAGAGTGTGTGTTAGTGCTCACTGCACATCAAGCATTTCTTTCCAGGGAAGCAAGAATGTTGTCTCCCAGAACTTGAAGGCAGAGCCTTTGGCTTTCATTTTATAATTCGGCTTCTTGCAGTAAGAAAGAGGGATTGATTTCTTTTCTACAGTGATGTCTGTTCCTCAGCAGATCCTGGAGATGGCAGTGGCTTCTTCATTCATGCATTTTCCACGTCCTCCCCTGTGCTCTCATGCCTCTCATCCCTTGTTGGCATCTGCCTGGAGGGTTCATTTCTGTCTTCTTGCACCCTAAAACATTGTTCAGGAGTAGAGATGTTAATCAAAGCCAGCCAGAAACCTCACTGAAGAGATTTTGTGTTAGGGCAGTTTTACAGTGCTCTAAGCTGATCTGGAGCTGTACCAAACTGAAGTCCATAAATTCAGTCTTGCTGGTGAGGCAAGACATGTATGAGCTGCTTGGTTTTTTTCGTAGCATGTGTGCTAATTCAGATCCAAGGTTTGAATACTTTGGCTCTGCCCAGAGACACAAAGGTGTCTGGGACTCCTGGGCATGTCCCAGGAGGAGAGGGGGGAGCCACTGGGGTAGACACTGCAAGGAGAAAGCGGTGCACGCTCTCCCAGATTTCTCTTTTCTCCCCTGCTTCCCACTCCATCTGTTGATGTTGGAGGGAAGAGGAGAGCCCATCATCTGTTCCAGTCACTCGTGCAGGGAGAGGTACTCACGTCATCTCGTAGTCAGTGTCCTTGCCTCCCCGGCAGCAGCAGCAATAGGCAACGATCCCAATCACCACTATGGCAGCAACAACTCCCCCAATGATGCCAGCGTACAGAGCTATGTTCATGGATGCTGCGTGGGAAGGGAGGAATTGGCAGGGAAAATGATGTCAAACAGGATCAGCACAATCCCTGGACTTCAAACTCCCTCGCCAGATCCAGACTGAGTGGAAGCCATGTTTATTTGACTACAGCAACTGGAAATAATTCTGTACTGGGTAGTTCAGGAGTAGTTAATGAAGCTACTGACAGAAATGAGCCCCTGCATCTAAACAACTGCTCTTCTTTGTCTATAAAGTTTAGTTTCAGACTAAACTTTGCACACTCAGTGCTGTCTGACTCTATAGAGCTTTTTTTGTCATTTTTGAACTAACCCAATGAGTTGGTGAGTGCTCTACCAGCAAGTAAACCAGTGGGGAAGGTCTCTGTTAAAGATGTGCAGAAAGCAGATACCAGCATTCCCCACCATGAAAGCTTTGACTCTCAGCTAAGATATTCTCTCTGGTGCTTCTCTTCCCCCAAGCAGCCCCATTCTTACGTGGCACAACGCTGACTGTCATGTTGCAAAATTCTTTTCCCACAATGTTTGCTGAAGTGCAGATGTAAAAGCCAGAGGTGTCTGCCGAGATGTTCTTCAGAGTTATTTGCTGCCCTGTTGTGAAACACAAGTCAGGCCAAAAAAGAAAAGAATTAGAGCAGGGAAGGAAGTGGCAACAGCAGCCCTCCAGTTCCAGCTCAGGGTGGTTGGATTGATGAGAGGTTATTAAAGCTGATGGGCTGCTCTCTCTTGGTCGGGAGCTGCCATGCTCATCCCTAGGTTTTAGTGTGATTTGTGGGAGGATAAACAGAAGTGTGCTGTTTTGATTACAGGGAACATGTGGTATTTGAACATTCCTTTTAGAAAGAAAATTGTAGGTGGAGGGTAAAGAAGTGTCTGTGCTTAGAGAAAGCGTTTTTTTTGGCACTGGATTTTGAGAAATGTTAGATGCCCAAACCAGCACCTGGCTCTGAGAACTGGCCATCTTGATGAATTAACTTCTTATACAAGAGAAAGCTCTTCAATCCTACAGCTGTTAGGATTTCAGATATTAATTATTTAGCAGTGGGGGGGAAAGTTTTCAAGTCTGGGAGAGGCCACACAGGCTGTGTAAATAAATGATGGAAAAGAACTGCAGGGACACGATTGCAGTGATACTGATGCTTTCTGTCCAGCCTCACACAGCTCAGAACCACAGGCTGAAGCTTAGCTCTGTCTGCTCAGGCAGTCAATTTGTTTGTTACATCTCCAGCTGATGTTGGTTATGTGTAGTCCTTGCTTTTTCCTTGTGAGAAAGGTCCAGATCCCTGCTCTGAAAGCAAGACTGGAAACTTTCAGAGACTTTCCTATTTTCCCTGTGATCTCACTTTTTTATGCTTAGTATTTGCTGGCACCTAGTGCCAGATGGTAGAAGAACATGCAAACTAAGAAGTAACAGACCATAGGCCTGATTTTTTATTTTTATTTTCATTTTCTTTAAGTCTCTATATACTCTTTGTACTTACTTGTCTCCTTCCTTTTTTTTTTTTATTTTTGTTTTGTTTTTGTTTTTGCGGTGTGTGTGTGTGATGTTTGTAGCTCTCAAAGTCTCAGTCTAGAAGTAGAATTTAAATCCTCCTATTAAATCAAAAGTAATTGAGTGAGTGAAATGGGAAAAATGTGGGTCAGGTACTGTCAGCTCTGGAGTGTCTCCTGAGGGGGTTCTGCACACTTTGCAGCAGTGGGATTTGCTTAGCACAGAAGGAAATTGCCTGTAGTGACAGTAGGGCATCCAGGCAGCCAGGGGCACCAGGGGACAGTCAGCACATTGCTTGGCCGTGGGTGCTCTGATGAAAGCAGAAATGAGGTGGGAATGGGTCAGCAGAGCCTCTTGTCCCGGGGAAGGACAGGGTGACAGCAGAAGCTGCTGCTGTGACACGTCCCGGCGTGCTCAGGGCTGTGTGTGATGCGCTGGCACCACTTAGTGGCCAGTGAAATGAATGAAGTTCCTGCCCGCGGTGAGACTTCGTCCTTTGCATACTTTATGCAAGAATCGGCTCGTGTGTGGAATACCCTGTGAAGTCTCATCATATTTAGTTTACTTCCCTTAAACCAGGAAGGGTAGGTACAGCCACTCAGTCTTCCTGAAGTTGGACAGGCCAGGAAAAAACAAAGTTGTTTAATGAAATAAATCTAAGTCCTCTGTCACTGCTGCACTTAAAAGAGTATTAAACCCTCATTTCTGTATAAATAGTTCTGTCAGGGTCCTGTTGTGAAAATTCAGTTCCTTTTTCCTTCCAGATTCGGACTTTAAATGAAAGCAAATAAAATATTAGGGCCTGGGTGTCAGTCCTAAAGAACCAGAAGCCTTTTTTATGCTTAAAGCAGGAATGGTGTAAATTTCTCATATCCCCTTCCTCTAGGCGAGGGGTCATCTCTGGAAGGAAGCTTCAAGAGCCAACTTTTGTTTCCTTCACTTTAGAAAGAGGTTTGTTCTTTGTCAAGATGGGATGTAAAGCCAGAAAACTCAATGTTGTTCCTCATGTTATGCCACCCTTATTCCCAGCAATTGAGAAATAATTATTTTTGGCTGTTTCCAGAGCGATCCAGCTTTCTCACCACGGGAGAGCTGAAGTTAAAATCTTTCTGATGATTCTTACTTCAGGTAAGAGTCCTTTCCCCCCTGCTAAGTTAGTTACTCATGAGCATGTCTTGTATCAGGACAACTTTTCAAAATCCTGTTCAAAGGACATCCTAGAAAAAACCTTGGGAGTGTTTTTGTATTTGCATTTTAAAATCTTTCCAGCCCTCATACACAGGGACCTCAACGATTTGATATCTTTGAATTTCCCATACCTTCTGCATTTGGTAGTACTCGGGGCTCGTTTTGTACATTGAAGCTTTGCCAGGTGTATTTGGGCTTTGGGGAGCCCTCGTGAGAAACGCAGGTTAGGTTGATTGTCTGTCCATATTGTGGTGTCCCCAGAATATTGCATACAGGCTTGGATGGTGCAACTGAAAGAAGAAAAAAGGAAGTAATTGTATTAATCAGGGTCAGTTTCTTGTTTCAGCCCATCTGCACCTGTGGTTTTTATTCTTGCAGACAGAGGCTGGTCTTGCACCTGCCACCTTCTTCTTAAAGGAACTTAAAGTGAATTTGTATCTAATTTGTTTCTAATTTGTTTCTCCCTTTTTGGCACTGGAAAGCCAAGAAGGAACTGCAAGATGCTTTTTGGGATGTGTCTAATAGTGTTAGGTAACCCATCCTTTGATAACTGGAGTATGACAGGTCACAGGGGGGACGAGGAAAGCCCTGTAATGAGGCCTGGATTATTAGCAAAGTGAGCTGTACAACTCTAAAGACTCTTTTCTGCAGCCGGGTTTCTGAGGGAGTTGCGTGCTCTACGCCTCCCAGCGTCCTTCCGTAGGAAGAGGGAAAGACCAAAGGTGGAATTGGGGATGACAGCTTTTTTCTGCTAACAGAAAATCTGTTGTTTAAACCAACGTGGACATCAGAGGAAGGGCAGTTGTGTCTAGCAGGGGCGCGGCTTTGCCTCTGTGCCCTCACCGAGGACGAAGAGATCCAGGAGCGCGGACTGGCGCGGGGGGTCGCTCCGGAGGCGAACGCTGCAGGCGTAGGTCCCGTTGTCCTCCATGGTCACGGCGCTGATGGTGATGCTGATGTCCCCGCTGTCGACATCGCCACTGAACTGGATGCGGTGGTCGTAGCCCTCCCCGTACTGCACGAGCCCATCAAAATACCTCGTCACAGCATCGCCCTGGCAGAGAGGGAGGGAACAGGATCAGTCTCTGTTTCTTCTTTGTGAGTCTACAATGTAACTCGATGAATCAGCCCACTCTTAAAGAGCTGCTTGGAAAAGAGGGCCTTAAACTGCACCACGTTGAGAAAAAGCCAAGTAAAATATAGAAATTCAAAAGGATCTCTGTTTCCACCTGGAATCCCCTTCTCATGCCTTATCTGAAATCAGAGACAACTGAGCTCTTTTGCTGGGGCTTGTTCACCTTTCCATGAGGAGAGGACAACATGAGACTGGCCCAAGACCCACGTCAGTCAAATTGCCCTGTGACTACACAAACTCTCCCAGCAAGGATCTCCAGAGAAGAAACCCTTGGCAGTTCCTGCAAGCAGATCTCCGAAGGCTGCTTCCCCTCTCACTAATTCCCAAGAAGTCAAGGAGAACTTTAAAAGTTCCTAAACCTTCAGATACTTCAAATGAGACCTCAAGAATCTCTCCATGCACTGTTACCATCAACTTAGAACTTTTTATATAGTATCAAAGATGTGTATTAGACATATACATTTTTATATATGCAAATATTTTTAGAAATCATCTGAGTGTTTCACATACTTTAATAGATGTAAACCCCACAGTACATACAGTGATGTATTTTCAGTAAACAGCTGTAAGACTAAGAGAGAGGAAGAAGAAGGGTGGGTGCTTGTCTAGTGTTGTGCAGTAGGTTTGGGATAAATTGCATCTAGAATCAGCATTTCTGTTTGCACAGTTCTGAGATTTAAAAAAGTCTGGAAGAAATCTTTTTCTTCCAACATCCATTTCCACCCACAGTCCAGCTTCCATCTCCCAGCCCCTCTCTCATCTGTTTCTTTATGCAGCTCAATTTACCTTGCTGTTGATTTTCCTCCAGACAACCAGGTCTCCTCTGTCAACTACTGAGTTTGTTTTAAAATTACAGCGCAGGGTAACGTTGCTTCCTCTTGCCACCTGGATTTGCTTGGCAGGTACTTCCACAGTGAGGGCATGAGCAGACACCAGAACTAGGAAGAGAATAAGTGCTGCACTCAGCAAAAATAACAACTTCTGAATCCCATGGTAGTCTTTTTGGCTTCCTTACACTCCACAGTAACCCCCATTCCCTGTCATCCAGGACAGTCCCCACTGAGCAAGAGGTGCTGTGTGCTGGGGCTGAGTGGCTCTGGGAAGCTGCTGCACAGGATGGCTTAGAGCTAAACTCTGCTCTCTATTCCTTGCTTCCCTCTTCTCCACCTACACATATATTGCCATGGAGTTTAGAAAGATGCTTTATTTTTTCCTGAGTCCTCCTTCAGCATGACTGACACCCTTTGACAGTTCAGAATGTACAGAGGGAGACAGATAAACAGATACTACAAGTGCATCGGCAGTCTTAAGGATTCAGGCTAAACTAACAAACTGATATTGTCAAATTTCAGGGATCAGGAAAACTGTCAAATAACTTGCCTCAATCCAAATCCATAGAAAAGTGACATTTTGTGCTAGGGAATCAAAACCTGTTCATGTTTTTCATCCCTGAAAACAGAAAAACCTAGAAAAGCAAAAAGTGATTGAAAGAAACAAGGGAAGAATAGCTATTAGTTTTTTTAAAAATGAGTAAGGTAGTAGTCACCTTCCTCCAAGAACTCCAGCTCCTGCCTCTGGAGCACAGGAATAGCTGAGAGTTGAATAAAACAGAAATCCCTCTGTGCCCTGGGGAAGCACGCAGGGTGCAGGGCAGGTGTTTCTTTTACACTGACTTCCCTCTGACTTGCTCTTAATTCATCATGTCTGAGCATTGCCTGGTGGGTAGGTTTTGTTATTCTCAGAATTGAGCTGGACATTTATGTCTGCCCTGCCATAGGTGACCTTCATGCCTGTGGAAATCCGTGGTTACAAACACCTGCTTTTTGTTTCTTTTTTTTTTTTTTTTTAATGGCACCAAACTGAATCATTTGGGAAAACTGTAAATGGCAAGAAAGGAAGTACTGCTCAGAGGTGCTCCCATGGCAAAGAGGAATGTGGTGCAGTAGGGAGGAACGAGGTGGAGGGCTTCCCCCATGAGGGGCATGCTGCATGTGGTGGTCAAGATTTGCTTCTGAAAGCTGAGTCACTGTTCCCTGGAGAGGATTCATCTGAAAAGTTGCCACCTGGCAAACTTTGGGTCCTCATTCTGCAGTATCTTTGTCCAGGTTAGATCTATAAGGAAGTGTAGCATGTAAGGGAGAGAGCAAAGGATTTCTAGATTCCACCTTGTGTTGCAAACTGGTTGTGAATACCCACTTTTTTACACAGGAAAAGCCCACAGCCACATGCACTAGATCAGAAAGTGAAAGCCATTGGCAAGCTGAGCACTGCCAGATCCTTCACTCGCAGTGAACAAGTGTCCCTAAGAAAATACCAGTGTCGGGACCCAAAAGGTTGCATTGTCACTGCACTAAGAACCTGTGGTGGCAATTAAGGTAATTACACAGGGTACCATGGGACAGCTGGCACAGGGATCTGCTTTTAGCCTAAGTTCCCATGTTTCTGCATGCCCTGCCCCACGACCAAGTTGTTCTGTGGGCTCCCACAGTTCATTAGTGAGGTGTGTTTTCACCTCTTCCTCTGTGACATGGCGGGGGTGGCTTCTGTTCACTCAGGGATTATTTCATTTACAACTGCTGACAGTTATGAGAAGGAAACCAGGGCAAAGTATTTCTAACATGCTTTTATTGCAGCCACTCCCAGATCTTTCCCTGTTCTGGAGCACCCAGGGCAAGGCCCATGTTTGCCTAGCCCCGGGGCTCTTTCTGACTGCTGTTTTCATACGCCCTCCGTATGAGAGACACCTGTGAAAGCTTTCTCCTTGCTTGTTGTGACTGGATAGAGATGCTTTCCTGCATTTAGGTGAAAAGCACCACTGTCTCTACTAGGAGATGGAGCAAAACCCATTTCCTGATCTTTTTGTCACTCAGAAACTGGTTCCACTGGGCTGGGTTCACTGACAGGTCATTAACGCAGCCCTGAGGCAGAGAAGAGACCGCCCAACACTAAGACTTCTTTTCCTTCTTCCAACTGCATGAGTCAAATCCTACAATAAATGAGATCTTTCTTTTCTTCCAAACATGTCTTTGGTGCAGAGTTGGGGAGCAGCTGAACCCAACACTGCATGTGAGAGGCACAGCCTGTGGCACACTTACTCATCTGTTGCTGTCACCCTCATGTCCCACTGCTTCTGGTGCTCTTCCATTTGTCACCCACATCTCTTTCTGCATCCCAGAAAGAGCTTCCCTCTCTAGGGGAAGCAACACGGTTTCATTCTGGGATGTCAGTGACTCAGGCTGATTTCCTCCTTCCCACTTCTCACCACGTTTCACTTCATAGTCAGCATGGCTAAAAATCGTGGTTTATTTTTCAAAGGTTGGGGATTTTTTTCTGAAGGAAAACAGAATCTGTTCAAAATATGGCTGCAAGGAGGGGAAGCCAATTCTGAAAGTACTCCAGAAAAGGAGGGAGGACAAATAGCTTACATACTACTAGAGAGACAATGTCTCCTAGATTTAAGTCCTAGAATTACTTTTTTGTGTGTTATCACTTTGTATGTTTATAACATTTTAAGAAATTGAGAAAGGTTTTATCTCCCTCTGCTTAACTTAGAGATTTGTACTTGTACAAAGGAAGAAAAAAATCAAAGTGACATTTCTACTTTCACATTCCTTACTGAGTATTAGCAGACTGAAGGGCAATTAATACAATTAGAGGAATATTTTGTTTGCTGAAATAAATAAAGATTCTGATCAAGCAAAAAAAAAAGACCTTCATTTTACATACTTATTTCTCACTGAAAAGTTCCCCATACTTAATTTGCATAGCATGAAAGGTGAGAATAATGAAAAAGGAAAGTGAATACCAATGGGTATTGCACACTTTACATAACGATCATCAAATCATGACCCAAGTCACATTTGTTGCATGTAGAGCCCATCCACATTTTCTGATTACTTTAAACTTTGTGAATTTCCTTTTTGTGTGTCTTCTTGTTGAAATGACATAGTCAGGATTTTTAGTTAAAAAACCCCAAGCAATTCCCATATAGGTAGCTTGGTCTTAAGCCTGGAATAAGGCATAGGAACACTGATATTAGAAGATGAGATGGGATAAAAAGCAGTGAAACTGAGACTTCTTGAGGAGAAAGTTCCTTCTTCAGAGACAAATACTGTGTATTAGTAGAAACCAATAAAACTGTTTATGAAAAATATTTTCCAGCTTCATGAAGAATAGCATTTTTCCCCCACTCCTAACACTGTCTTGCAGCTTTAGAAGATTCCTGTGTGTCTGGACATTCAGCACAGAGATGGTACACACACTTGTCTGGCCATAAACACAAAGGAACCTTCACTAAACAAAAACGAGACACACAAAGTGCACTGAAGTCCTTGTACTTCATAGTGCTGTGTCCTTCCATCCAACCCTTGAGGACATAACCAAATTAGTACTCACTTGCACTGAAAACGAACAGCCCAAGTCCTTTCATTGCCGTCCCCCTCATGTCTCCTTTGTTTCACCTCAAGGTGCTCTTCCTTGTAATCTCCAGGAGGCTGGGTAGGTAATTGGCTTTTGCTGAAGGGCTGCTTTGCAGTGGCATCACAGGTTCACTTCCTCAGTCTCATTTTAAGTGCTGCTGCCCCAGCCTGCCACTCCCCTCCCAGCCAGAGTGACAAGCCACATCACCAGTGGGCTTTGACATCGCTTGCTGCTCTCTGTAAACTTGTGAACTCCTTCCCCAGCTGTGGACTTTCCCCCCCGGTTAAACGGCCTTTCCCCGTTTCTCCCAACGCGCAGGTGCATAAAGCAAGGGAAGGGTGTGGTGGGACCGGGAGTGGAGTGTGCAGTGCAGCTCAAGTCATGCATGTGATGACAGGCAACCAGGGGAGGATAAACCTCATTTTTCTCAAATATTTATTAAGGAACAGAGTTAAAAAGGTATTAAAGCGTTTCACAATGCAGGCAGCAGCCCATATCCAGGCTTTAAGGAACTGAGGGGCCTAAATCCATTTACGTTAAAATACTAATATGAATACGTAATTTATGGGAGTTTGATGACTAATGGGTTATTTAAATATGAGATGTATCTCAGCCAGGTTTTTACTCTCTTAGGCCCACTGTTCACCTGCCCAGTGTGTGGCTTGCACAACACCCACATTTACCAAGGACCATTTACCAAGCACTTCTCCCTCTCTGCTGCAAAAGGCTGTGGGATAACCCAGCCCACGGCTTGCAGCACTGGCTACGTGTCTGTCGAGGCACGGGCACTGCAAGGCCAGCACTGCTCAAGAGTTCTGGATGTGGAAGGCACAAATAAGTGCTGCTATAATTGACTGAAGAGGAAAAGGGGGACTGATGGCAGCTGCGGCAAACATCTGACATTACATTTAACTGAGGGCAGTGTGTCTTCTCAACTCTTCACTGCCACTGGGCAGCAAGGGATATTTCCATTTGGGATGGTCATCTATGCTCTATTTCTAGCCATTTGAGGGACAAAGTCATTTCTAGGGTGTGAGTGATCATTTTAGGCATCTTAGATGGGGACATCATGTTCTTAGACATCATTTTCAGATGAAATTAGTAATATAATGCAGTATAGTATTTATGAACTTTGTTGTTGTTTTTGAAGGAGGCTTCCTCAAATGTGGTTGTCTACACCGGATATTTGTGTTTAGTCCAGTAAAGTGAGTGGATCTGGATCTTGCTCTGTGCTGACCTCAGCATGTGGTAAACCTGCCAAAAGGCACGCTGAAGATTTGCCTTTTGGTCTATATGGCAGTTGTTCCAAATACCTCCAAGACAATGAAACTTAAGAGTTTCTGGAAGTCCAATCCCTCTGACAGAAAGGACCATCTATCTATACTTCAGTGCTTGATGCACGACCTCAGTTCTCTTCCAACTGTTATCACAAAGCAAAGTAAAGCACCTAAGAGTACAAAAACTTCATTCTTCAGGAATCTTCCAAATGAAGACAGCCAGTAGAAAAATTCATCCTGTTGTGTCTCATCTTTGACAGTCTGCAGGAGATGGCAAGGACTCTGCAAAGAGAAGGAGAGACATTTTCCAAAAACAGCTTGTTAACTACCCTCAAAATGTTAACTGCAAAGTACTTAAGATGTAAACAAAACTGGAGCAAGGTACTGACCTTACTGTAGTCAGTAGTCTCCCTTCTTGTCTTTGGAGCCCACAAAGATGAGGTTCCTCTTGAGGATGAGTTTCTTAAATGTCTACCTCCTTTAAAGACTTTATGATCTTTGTGACTTCATCCCACATTGTCCAGGAAGAGACATACAGGATCTTTACTTCAGCTTCCACTTTTGATTTTGCTCCCATTTAATATTTTGAGGCTGATGAACAGAGGTATTGACAGAAATGCTATCACTGTATACCATCTGCCCACACTTCCCGTGTTAATTCTCAGTTCTTCACATAACAGCTTCACATAACCAAAGGAAGTTGGTTACAGTCTCTGCACTTTACTAACTTGGTCAGCTTGCTATTATCCTCCTCTCAGGATCGTTTATACAACCTCTCTTTCCTCTCTTCTTCCCAGTAACTTCAAAACCCACTTGACTGATTTCAGTTAAATTTGATGGACAGATGGTAATCTTAAAGACGGGAAGTTCTATCAGTCTCATAAAAATCAGCAATCCCAATCAGTTAGGATAAGAGAAAAATCTAAATTAATGGTACCTCTTAGGCATTAATAAAATTAATTAATAATAATTAATAGGCATTAACTGTCTTCCATTCCAAGAATCTGTGGTTTCACAACGGATGCAACCATGATGAGTCTCACCTTTTGTGCAGCCAGGGAGAGAGGGAAATATGGTAGAGTAGTGGTCACAGAGACTGCTTCATCTCATGTTGGTGCAGAAGTGATTCACTGCCAGGGAGATTTTTACCCTGCCTCTGTCAGCCACTCTGTTGCATCACAAGTAAATAAATTGGCACTGGGATGGATTATATTCTGTTATTTTGGAGACTTGGCTAAGACTGGTTTCCTAGGTATCGTGGAGAGCCTATGCCTCAACACCTGATACTTACATAAATCTGATATTAAGATGCTTGTTTTAGATGCTCTATATTTATTGCTTTCATTAGTTATTTAAGCCTAGATTGGAAAAGGTATTTAGGCACTTTTATCCTGCCACTTTTCCCTGACAGCTCTCATTGGCAGTCTCAGGAGCAGACTGCTTTAATGTGGGCAATTTTAAGAGATTTTATATTTGTTTCTGGGTTTATTTTCTTTCCCTGTCTAGCATGAGCTGCCAAAACTCACAAGCATTGGCACCACAGCTAAAAGACCTGCCATAGGTACAGGCAAGACTGCCAAAGCTTTGTGTATCAGATTCTTCATCCCCCACCTGTGGACAATGCAAACCCTTGAAGTCTTATTTTTGCTGATGGCTGCAGCTCTGGGGAATCTTTTTGCTGATATATAGGATTTTTAGGGGATATTATTATGTTATTTAAATGAAACTGCCATTGACATGAAAAGCTTTAGTATGAAACCAGGGTGACTTCATCATGTTGCCAAAAATATATGCTCTCATACAGCCTGCCTGTAAAAGCCAATGAGGAATATGCATAGATAGCATATAGCTAACACTACAAATCTTTGTAACTCCTGCCAGTTAAGAGAAAGAGGAACCTTACATCAAGATCCCACCTTTCCCTCCTAGGAGGACAGCACCTGGCTGTGTTCAGTTCAGGTTCATCTATGAATGAATACATTAATCACCAGTGACAGATGCCCAACTACTCACAGCTCTTTTTTTTAAGTTTGCACATGCAAATAGTCATTAGCAAAGATTCCTGTCATCTTTGCCTATGCTCTATATGGTCACCTTGATGCCAAAACCCAACAGCCTGTGCCCAGCAGTGAGGAGGAGCTGCCAGTCTGCCTGCTCTGAGTGTTCTCCACAAGTCTTCAACCTATGGGATCCTCTTGGCATCTCTACATCTTGAAGGGTTGCAGTGGGCATGGCAGGGCCTTCACCATCCTCTGCTGCAGTTGTATCCTGAGGATTCACAAACAGGATTTTCAGAAGCAGTTCAATGACTTAAAAGCATCTATTTTTATTGGATGTCAATGGTATATGTGCCCCCACAGCATCAAAGATATCTGTGGTATGAGATAGGTGAGCTCCTTTGCCACTTCCTTTCTAGTTTGCTTGTTTGTTAGCAGAGGGAATCAACAGTGGGATGTTTCCGCATGACTCACAAGTGGAGCCCCCAGTACAGATAAACAGCACTCAAACTTTCACCTGGTTCTGTCCCAGGCCACCCTGGCCCATGAACTTTGCTGGGGGGGTCAAGAGGTGGAAACTAGAGGCTTCCTTTTTGAAAAGACATCAGAGAAGACACAGTGTGGCTCAGTCCTCGTTCTTCCAAGAACAAAAGTCAGCTGATCATACAACCACAGCACCACAGAATCATTTGGGTCTGAAGGGACCTTTAAAGATCATCCAGTTGAACCTCCCTGCCACAAGCAGGAACATCTTTCACCAGACCAGGTTTCTCAAAACCCCACCCAACCTGGCCTTGGACACTTGAGTGATGGGGCATCCACAACTTGTCTGGGCAATCTGGTCCAGTGCCTCACTTTCCTCATAAACAATTTCTTCTTTTATTTAATCTAAATCTACCTCTTAGTTTAAATTCATTGCCCCTTGTCCCATCACTAGAGGCCCTGGTAAAATGTCTCTCTCCTTCTTTCTTTTAAGATCCCCTTTAATTACTGAAAGGCTGCAATAAGGTCTCCCTAGAGCCTTCTCCAGGATGAACAGACCCAACTCTCTCAGCCTATCTTCCTAGAAGTGTTCCAGCCTTCTGATCAATTTTTGGCCCTCGTCTGGACCTGCTCCAAGAGGTCCATGTTTTGTGCTAGCAGCGCCAGAGCTGAATGCTGTACTCCAGGTGGGGTTTCACAGGAGCAGAGTAGAGTGGGACAATCACCTCCCCTGACCTGCTGGTCACACTTCTGATGCAGCCCAGCATATGGTTGGCTTTATGGGCTGCAGGTGCAGCTGGGTCACATCCAATTGTTCATCCAGGTACTCCCAAGTCCCAGTCCTCCAGGCTGCTCTGCATCCATTCATCCCCAGCCTGTACTAATATTGAGGACTGCCCTGACCCAGATGTAGGACGCATCACTTGCACTTGGCTTTGTTGAATTTTGTGAGGTTCACGTGGGCCCACTCCTCCTTCTTTATGGCATCCCTGCCCCTGCTGAATACAGGGCACCACTCAGCCTGGTGTCCTCTGCAGAATTTCTGACGGTGACTCAGTCTCACTGTCTGTGTTATTATTAAAGATATTGAGCTGTACTGGTCCCAGTACAGGACCCTGAGGGACACCACTTGTTGATACTCCCCATTTGGATGCTGAGCCATTGACTATAACTGGATCCCATCCAGCCACTTCTTTATCCATCAAACAGTCCATCAATCAAATCCATCTCTCTCCAAATTAGAGGTAAGAATGTTGTGTAGGACCATGCCAAAGTCAATACAGAAGTCCAGGTAGCTGACAGGTAGCTTACTTTCCATTAGGTTGGAATGGTTCATCTGCAGTGCATTTCCCAAGGATATTGGAGGTCATACCTGCATTTCAATTTGTGCCTGGTGGGATCCCCCTTGCCTGGAGGCTCTCTGCAGGCAGAGGTCCAGCCTCACTGGTTCTGGACTCTTTCCTGTAACTGAGAAATGAGAATCCAGCCCACAGCAGGGAAGGAGTTAAGTGCTTGACCAGCTGCTCTCTATGAGGCACTGAATTCCTTCCCCGTGCAATCCAGCAGCCAGTGTCAGGACAGCTATATTTAGAAAGCTGATAAAGGTTTGGTGCCAACAGTTGTCCTGCCCCTCGATGAAGAAGCTGTAGAGAGAGCGAGAGGGGGGCAGCTGATTGCTTTCCCCCAGTACCATTCCTTGCTGTCTTCAGTGGACTCCTTTGCCGTGCCTCCAGCAGGGACCCCCAGTGGAGCCATCCAGGCACAGGGGGTAAGTTCCTTTTCCTTGCTCCCCTGCCTCCCTGCTCACTGCCCCGTGAGTGACCACGCGGCCGCGATCCTCCGGCCTGAGCCCAGCTGCCAGGCCCTTGGGAGCTGCCACAGGCTCTTGTGGCACTGAGGCAAGAGTCCCTCTGCCTGGGCCAGGGCAAGTGTTGGCTGCTGTGTTTCCATGTTCCTAACTGAGCTACGGTGCCCTCACTCTCCTGCACCCAGGATGAGAACAGCAGCCTCCACACAAAGGATTACAAGGACAAAGTCCCAAGCCTTCAAGCTCCTTTGGCCTTAAGCTTCAGGAGCATTTCATTTTGGGGAGCTGCGGTCTCATGTTTCTTGCTCCTGACCCTCCTTCCAGCCCGGCTCTGGCTGTGTAGGCTCCTTCCAGCCACCACGCGCGGTCAGGGGAGTATAGAGTTTCTGCCCCGCCACCCCTTCCTTCCTGGCCTTCCTGCACCCTTACTCACAGGCACAGGAGCATTGGCGCTCGCTGGGCAGCAGCCAGGGAGCTGCATGAGGCCCTGGGAATGGAAGGGCCCTGGTAGGGGAGCCGGCGTAGCCCCTGTGGAAAGGGCTCCTCGCAGGAGCCAAGTGTGGGAGCCCTTCTGCTGTACCCCCTGCCACTCATGCCCCACAGCTGGGGAATGGGCTCCCACGCAGAGCTGTGTCATGGCTCTCCCTCCTGCCCTGCTCCCCTTGTAGCAGATCCCCTGGCAGCGGCCATGGCCAGCGGCAGAGATTCGGACAGCGAGCCGGCCGTGCCCGAGGAGGAGGAGGAGGAGGAGGGCCCGGACGTGAAGGCCGTGCAGGCCCATTACCTGCGCAGCCCCTCGCCCAGCCGGTGAGTCCACAGGCACCGCCCCGGCCTCCTGGCAGCACGTGCCCTTCCCTGCTTCCCGTCCTTCCTCTGCTCCGCTCTGGCACTTGGGCCAGGCTGAGCCCGGGGATTCCCTGCCCTCCCCGAGGTGGGGTCAGTGTGCCAGCACGGAGAGAACATGCAGAGACAGGACTCCTGCACTAATTAATCCACCCCACTGGGACAGTGCACAGCGGGCATAAACTGCAGAAAGGATTACTATGGGCTGGTGTTGTCCCTCTTCCCTGTCTCACCCTCTCATACCCCTGTGCTGAAACTTCTGATCCAGTTTCAGCTCTTCCCAAATTCAGCTTCATCTTTATGTCCATTATAAGGACTTGCTGATTTTTTAACGTTGATATTAGGCTCTTCCAGCCCCAGAAAGACCAAGGGTCTTGGGATTTGGGTTTGATTCAGAACTAACTTTAGCTACAGGCTTCAGGCACTGAACAGGAAGCTGTCACAGCACAAGCAGAAATTGAGTTACCTCAAGCAAAACAAGCATGATGAGATGTATTTTCTCCTAATACAAGGAAAAATACACCCCTTTGTTCTCTTTTCCTAAAGCAAAATGCTCTGCAGGGCTTTCTGTATCCTTTGAGATGCTTTAGCTGAAAGCAAGGAGTAGGGATTGAGTTTGAAAAGAACCTGCTCCAGTGGCCCTCAACAAGTAGGAGGTTATGAAATGTTTCCTGCTAACTGTGGCACACTGCAGAAAAATTAAGATGGAGTACTTATTTCATTTAACCGCATGTATTTCAAAATTGTTTAGGAAGATCACTGAGCACACATAAAGTAAATGATGTATTGTAAAATTATGTATTCACCTCTCTCCTACTGATAATCAGTCACTCAAAATGAACAGAAGCATGTCTCCAGTTTATTTGCCTTGCCTTGCCTTTCCTGTTCCTTTTTTTCCTCCCTTTGCTGTCAGTGACTAAACACAGTGATGAAAACGGCAAGATCCTTCCCAGCCAGAAGGGGATCCTTGAAGGACCCAGGCTTGGGCAGTTTTGTGTTTCATGGAGGCTCAGGGCAGCTACATGTAAAATGTGTTGAGGTTGTGGTGGCAGATTATTACCAACTGTTACCTTTTTATTGAGCTTGGAGGCAATGTTTACAGCAAAAGGAATTGAAGGCAGGCCATAGCTGCAAATTTGTGTCAGCTCCTGTAAATGAGACTGAGACTCCCCTTGCTCATCTCGTAAACTCCTTTGAAGAACTAGAAAAGGATTACTTTCAGTCACGGTTGACAAGTGCTGGAACTCAACTAAATGACCTGGATGAGCCTGTTAAGTGGTTTCCGATGGCTGTGCCCTCTGTTTTGATTCTGGAGCCTGAAAGCAGTCCAGCTCTCCAGACACTGCTGCACCCTGACTGCATATTAATCACCCTCCCTCTCCTGCTTTAATTAAACAAAAACAAACAGTCTATTGCAAGTCTGCAAGTCTGGATTGCCAGAGAGCTTCTGTGATGGCAGCAAACTTGTCCTAGTGATTTGTACCATGTATTTGGAAGGAAGTGTAGAGGGTGTTGATCTGGGAAAAAGCTCTGTAAAATACTTTGTTAAAATGGTCTAACTGAGAGACTGAATTTTCTTGGACTGTATAGGTGGACCCATATGGAAATATATTTGTTCTTAAGATTGTGGCTGCTTTTTGCTTAACAAAAACTTACGACACTATGTCAAATAACTCCCTTCAAAGGTGTTTGTGGGTGTCATAGTGGTTTCTGAGCTGCAGTTACACAACACTGAGCGAGTGGAGAGATTGACCACAGGTTCATGCTCTGAAGTGCCCAATGTACAAAGTACTGAGGGATTCATGGGCTTCAACCTCAATGCTTGCACTGCAGTTTGTGGTAACTCAAAGGATGCTTGCAGGCAATTAACTGGCAGAAAGAAAACCCAACAGTTTTCTAGTGTAATCTGTTTTGAATTACTCAATAAATTGTAGTTAGAACCATATTTATGTCTGTCTGTCTAAGTGAGAGTTACTTGTGAGACTCTTTCTTGTAATCCATCCCCCTCCCAGTCTCAAACCAGACACTGATCTTCTCTACCCATAAACTCCTCCCCCAGGCAATTTGTTAGCACTCCCAGCCCACAGCTTCTCCCAATGGGACCTGTCTACATCCTGAAAACACTGGATGCCAAGGCATCTTTGAAGCCTGTAGTGCCATGCTGGAGAGCAGGGTGGGAATGAGGGGTGGGAGAAGAGCTGGGACTCCCCTTCTACAATCAAAGGATGCTCACTGCTCCCCTCAGGAATGGGTGAAGAGGGCTAAAGTCCTGGGGATGGGATCCCAGTGGAGGGCATTTGCCTAACGGGCAGTGTGGTTGGTTGGCAGGTATTCAGTGATATCAGACACTGATACAGAGAGCATCTTCATGGAGCCAATCCATCTCTCATCTGCTGTGGCTGCCAAACAAATCATCAAGGAAGGTAAGAGGACTGTGTAAGTTATAGAGACCTGAGTTACACTTGTTTTGCCTTTCTCATCTACAGATCCTAAATGATAAAAAAGCCCTTATGAGAAAACTCCACCTGAAGTAGAGAAAGAAATAACAACTTATAGAAAGGTTTGGTGACTTCCTTTGAAGTTGTGCAATGAATCTGTGGCAGAATTGTGTACTGCAGGGGTAAATACAGTTTGAGTGCTGATTGCTCGCTGCAACAAACTAAATTAGAGTAGAATGGAACAGAACAGAACAGAACAGAATAGAACAGAATGGAGTATTTCAGTGTAAAGGGCATACATGATCATCTAAGTGCAACTATCAGGGCTGACCAACAGTTAAAGCATATTATTAAGGCACTGTCCAACACCTCTTAATCACTGTCAGGGATGGGGCATCAACCACCTCTCTAGGAAGCCTGTTCCCATGTTTGACCACCCTCTCAGAGAAGAAATGCTTCCCAATGTCCAGTCTGAATCTCCCCAGGTCAGCTTTGAACCATTCCCACATGTCTGATCACTGGATACCAGGGAGAAGAGCTCAGCAGCTCCCTCTCCACTTCTCCTCTTCAGGAAGGTGTAGGCAGCAGCTGCATTCTTCTGGGCCTGGAATAAGGGTGCCCTTAACCCCCAGGCCTTTGGCCAGAGTGGGACTGAGAGGACAGTGTGCCCATCTCATTGCTAATTACCCTGAGGCAGTTCCTAGGTGAGCATGTACCTGCCCACATTGCAGACAGAACAGGGATGTTTCTGGGGAAAAAGCCACAAGGCTTGTCCCAGGCACAAGTAATGACAGCTCATATATTTGCGTTGTTTTTATGTGCTTTTAGTTACAATGTCAGTTTATTCCAGAGCTGAAGACAAAGGACATCAGGGTAGACTCAGTGTGTCCCAGGATGTTGGAGTCTGCACAGCAGCTGATGGTGGAAGACCTGTACAACCGAGTTAAAGAAAAGATTGATGACACCAGCTTGTTTAACACGCCGTGTGTGATGGACTTGCAGAGGGCACTTGTGAAGGACAGGCTGGAGACCCCCAGGGATGCTGTGGATGAAGTCTGGCCTAATGTCTTCATAGCAGAAAAGTGAGTGTCGGCTTTTGTCATCAAGTTGTATGAGATTCCCAGTAAAGGGTCAAATGGAACCATTGAAGGCATAACATGTATTACATGCATCTAATACCTTTCATCCCTAGAGAGTCCTAAAGTGTTTTTCAGACTGTGCTCACAGAAATCTCTATGCACTGGAAAGTAAATACTTCTGGAATAGAATCAGCAGCTTTCCTATGCTACTTAGATGCTTCAACAGTTTAGGAGAGGAAAAGACAAATAAGCCCAAATTCCAGCATTCTGATTGGAATCTGGCCCTAAAATTGGAACTAAATTTTTTGTTATGTAAAAGGGAGTTAGAAAGGTAATGCCATAGCAAATGTCAAGTAAACATGATTAGGTCTTCTGTACCATGGTTCAGCTGTCTGAGATACCTGTGTAAGTGACCAGATAGAATTACAAGGGGACACAGACTAAAGCATCAATTATGGAGTGATAAAAATTGGTAAATAAGTACACAGCCTGAACCTAGGATGGCAGTATGAGTTTCAAATCAAGCTGGAGTGGAAACAGAATATACAGGTGAATACAGGCTTCTTGTTTTCTTTTTCCAGTGGGTATTGGAAAGAAATACCTGTGGAACTCTAAAAGGACATTAAGGTCTGAGTGGTGCCCCATGCTGAATGAGTAACATGGGCTGGGAGTTGTGTAGGCCTTGTAGCATGCAGCTTCTTTCCCACTCAAAATAGGAGCACTGATATCTAACATGTTTTTTCCTTTTCTGCAGAAGTGTTGCAGTGAACAAAAGCCGTTTGAAGAGACTGGGGATCACCCATGTCCTGAATGCAGCTCACGGCACAGGTGTCTACACAGGACCAAGTTTCTACAATGGTCTCAATATCCAGTACCTGGGCATTGAAGTGGATGATTTTCCAGATATGGATATCTCCAAACATTTCCGCCCAGCTGCAGAGTTCCTTGACGAAGCCCTGCTGACCTACAGAGGTAAGAGAAGATTGCAGTGGTTCCAGCTTGGGAATTAACAGGGAGAAGCCTTACTCTAATAAATAGTGCTGCCACATTTGTAATGGGGAAGAAGGCAGAGCCTTTGCTCTCTGCATGCAGTTACAGGGATCACCTCTTGCCCATTTCTGCCAGGCCTCATTCAAAACAGGAGGGAGCAAACTGGTAAGAGGAGGGAGCCCAGCATCCCCATGGCTTCAGTTTCAAAGTGGCTGCAAGTCAGCTCCTGCAGCTGCTTTGAAAGAACCTGACTATAGCAAAGGGTAGAAGCCCTGCTCTAATATGTATTTTTTTAATATTGATACTATCTAATACTATATATAGAGAGATATATAAATTCCTGCATTCTGCACATTTCAGTTTTGCCATGATGCAAAAAGCCAGACTAATTTACTAGAACAATCCAAATGGGTGAGTTGAAGCTCTGGGTGTCTACACCCAGGCTACTGTCAGATTTGCTGGACTTCAATTCCATGGCAACTGTTATTCTGTGGACCTCCAGTGCACACTGGTCATTTTGTTGCAAATTCAGTGGACAGTCAGAAATATCTTTTTGCAGTTCACTATTGAAAGAAGCACCAGGATCTGTGTTATCATTGGTATTCTTCATATAAATTGTCTATTAACCTAATTTCTGTAGAGAGACAACAGATTACCTCCTAGCAGAAGTGACAGTAAGAAGAGTCTAAAGTTTTGTTCATATACAAGGAACATTGAGCCAGTTTTAATAGCTCAACAACACAAGGAGGATGCACTGAGGCAGAAGAGCCTTGGATGAAATGACAGGAATGAGATCTCTCCCTCTTGGTGAGCTGTTAGATTGGCTTTGCTGTTTGGTAAAACACTTGGAAGGCAACCAAGAGTTTTAATGCTAAGAAAGCTAAAAAAGAGATTTCAGAATTGTAGGAAGAGGTTCATTAGGTAAACTCTTGTGGTAACATATCAGTACTCAGAAAGGTGGTGCTTAAATTGGCTTCATTAAGTTTCAGTGCAAACAGATTGATTAAACTGGAGTTTATCACACATTTAGAAACAGTAATTCCAGTTGTTTGCAAGCTAGCAAAGCCTTATTTCCATTCTCTTTGTATTTACAAGTTTTTCTTTAGCTGTAATTTGCTATACAAGTAACTTAAACCCCAAACCATGTTTCTGTGCCAAAGCCTGGTTTTCTGGAAGAGGTAGTAAATGCCATAAAATAAAGCAGATCCTCAGTTTTGATTCTTGCTTATACTGTCACTGGTGCAGGACAGTGGGTCCCAGTAGTTTGAAGCAGCTGGATCAGTTTGTCAGAATCAAAATCAGATCTTTTCTGATAGTTGCTTGGTTCTGCTCTTCTAAGATATAATAGGACTTTGACCTCCAGACAGGCTACAATGTAATTGTTTGAAGGTACCAAACCTGATCTGGATTCTGGCAAAAATGCAATTAAATTAATATAATTTGTCATTTAAGTCCTATAATGTGCCTTATAGAAAAAGTAAGTTACTTGCTTATCCTCCCAATACTTTCCTGGAGGCTAATGTCAATATCTCCCTTTTTACATATTGAGAAAAAAACATGGAAAGCTTAAGTGTCTGACCCTATGTCAGCCAGCAAGTCAAGAATGTCTCACTTGCCTTTCTACTACCTATTACAAGCTTTTTGACTATTTGAGTAAGTGAAATGTGTAGGTGAAAATACAAATACTATTTAGATTGTTTGGAAATGTGCCTGCCCACAGTTTTTGAAACTAATGTGCTTTTTATTCATATGTATCTAGATTTTTATTAAGGTAAAGCTATCAAATATTTAGTATTGGTTTCAGTCACTGAAGCATATAATCTGTGTAATTTTAACACTATTCAGAGAATGCTTTTGTACTGCATACCGGCGCATCCTGTCTGTTTTTGGAAACAGCTGATTCCTTTCCTATCCACTCTCTGTAGGCAGAGTCCTTGTCAGCAGTGAGATGGGGATCAGCCGCTCAGCTGTGCTGGTGGCTGCCTACCTGATGATCTACCACCACATGACCATCCTGGAGGCTCTGATGACCCTGAGGAAGAAACGTGCCATCTACCCCAACGACGGCTTCCTGAAGCAGCTGCGGGAGCTCAATGAGCAGCTGCTGGAGGAGCGAGAGCTGGAACGTTCTGGAGATGAGGAAGTGACTCCGAGCCAAAGTCCTCTTGCCTACGCAGGGACTTCTTCACGGCTGTCTGGAGCTGGGGACTCAGGGAGCATCAAGGGAGCCAGAGCCCACTCCATCACAGTAGAAGAAGAGGACACCAGCAGCATGCTGGGTAGTTTTATGAGCTCTTCATCAGTGGAAAAAACCAGCTGGGTTTCCAAACACTCCACCCTGATCACTGAGGAGGAAGAGGAAGAGTTGTATGAGGAATGGAGGAGGAAACAAGGCCTATCTGCAAAGGAACCAGGAGTTCACCATGAAAGAACATCTCCAAAGCATCTGGATCAGGAAGAGGAACAATCTGATGAGGATGTGGAACAGAGGATCCATGACTGGCAGCGCAGAAATGAGAAATACCAGATGGAGGGTACAGCCAGGGAGGTGGATGGTGAATGCAGCATGGGAGGAAGACCTTACCCATCAGGTGAATTCAGTGATGTTGAGAGTGTGAGCAGTTTTGAGATCCGAACCCTAAAAAAACAGCTGGAAGCCAGTAGCTTTAGCAGGATGAGGAGGAGCCGCACAGACTCTATGTCTTCTGAGAGCACTTGGGACATGTGGAATCAGAGGCTTCTGGAGATTGAGAAAGAAGCTGCTCAGAGGTATCATTCTAGGAATAAAACTTGTGGGGAGAGACAATCCTCAGAAACGGAAAGAAAGGAAAGGGATGTGGATGAGGAGAGTGTGTTTTCGGACTCCTCCTGTAGCTCCTTCTACAATTTCTGCCAAAAGAACAAGGACAAGTTGACTCCTCTAGAAAGGTGGAAGGTCAAGAGGATACAGTTTGGCTTTCACAAGAAGGATTTAGAACCATCGTCTGCACCATCTCCAGCAGAAGATGGCAGCCAGGCAGGTCAGGAGGAAACAGAAGGGAAGAGTTTGTCAGATATTGATCTGACTGCTTACCAGGCTTGGAAAATGAAGCGGCAGAAGAAGGTGGGCAGTGAAAGCAGCAAGGAAGAATTTGTGGAATTTGCCAAAACTGAGGATTCTGCTTCAGCTAAAAAGAAGCAGAGGCGTGTAGAGCTCCTTGAACGTTCAAAGAAAATTTTAGAAGAAAGCCAGTCCATGTGCAGCTGGGAGACAGAGAGTACAATGAGTGGGAGTATTCCCCTGTCAGCTTTCTGGCCTTCAGCACCTTCTGCAAGTGGTGCCGACGATGCAGCTTCTGCCCTGAGCATGCAGACAAATCATTCATCTTTATCACAGGCTAGGAGTTGTACAGGAGCAATGCAGCCTCAGATGCCAAATATACCCCTTCCCAATCTCCCAGTTGGCCCAGGTGACACAATATCCATGGCAAGCATTCAGAACTGGATCGCTAACGTGGTCAGTGAAACCATTGCTCAAAAGCAAAATGAGATCCTGATGCTGTCCCGTCCATCGTCTGCCATGGCCTCCCTGTCAGGAGACCTTGGCAGGCGTGCAGATGATGACAAGGTTTCCCTTCTCAGTGCTCAGAGTGGCTCGTCCCTTGCTGCCTCTCAGCTCCACCAGCAGGACCTGCGCAGGGCTGAGTCTCAGTCTGTGCTGTCTTGCAACACCTCCGTGAGTGCAAGGACAGAAGGGGCTACCTCAAACATGAAGACGAGCCAGACAAGCAAGCCACTGTACAGCCTCTTTGCTGATGATGTCGACCTAAAGCAACTCAGGAGGAAGGAGAAGGAGATGCAAATGGAAATGAGAGAAAAAATGTCAGACTATCAAATTGAAAAGGTGATCAGAGACAATAAACGCAGCACTTTATTTAAAAAAAAGGTGACCAAAGCAGAGGAAAATGAAGTAGAAGATGACATAGAGAGTACAACAAACAGCCACAGGCGTCCCTTGCAAGCAGATTTTGACAGAACTGATGCAGTCTTCGATCTGTCCAGTCAACCTGCAACCTCAGGTGCACCGAAGTCAGAGACAGATACTGGTATTACCAAGTGGCTCAATGGCCTGAAAGCAGAAAGAGAACCACCATCATATTATGATCAAACTGAGAAAGCTAGAGAGAAATATAGCAGATCATCCAAAGTTAGACAGATGGATTCTGAGACATCCAGTTACAGATTCTGCAGATCCCAAAGAAAAGAGCTAGATAGCTGTTCTTCCTACGAGTCAACAGGAGATTCACTGAGAACCATGTCAAGATTTTCCTCTGCTTCTGCAAAAGAGGACAAAAAGATGTACAAGTTCACAAAGTCCAGGGTCAGTGAGACAAGTTCCAGAGGAGACAGCCCAGAACTGCATGTTTTCAGCCAGTCACCTGAACCACCCTTTGACTCTGAATCCCCTGAACCATCTACACAGAGCCGAGTTAGAGCTCATCATGTGGAGGCATGTGAAGAGGAGGCCAGGTCAGATGTGTCAGAATACGGAGCAAAGAGAAAGTTCACCCAGAGCTTTTCAAAGTCTGAAGAGGATGGAAAGAAGGAGGCAAAAGTGGAGCAAAGTGAACAAAGGTTTGCATCTAGGCAGATCTCTCAGTACAGACGAAGCACACGTAAAGAAGAGGAAGAAGAGATGGATGATGATGCCATTATTGCTGCTTGGAGAAGCCGACTAGAAGAAACTACAGCAAAGCTCCAGCGGAGAAGGGAAGAGTGACCAAGATCAGACTACAGGAACACAAGCAGAGCCACAGAGTCCCTGAATCACTCACTCATCATTATATTTTTGATAATCCTTTGTGGTTTGTAGGGCATTTCCTGCAGATAGTTCTCTTCTTAATCAAAAGCGATGAAGGGAAGAGGTCAAGTTCTGCAAGTGTTTGTGGTTTGTCAGAAAGAAGATGCTGGTATTAAATGATCAATGTAGGTAGGAACACAATGTTAGAAGCCATTAGGAGCCAGACAATGTTTCAGCAGCAAAAGCAGGTGACAGTGGCACCTCAAGTCAAAAGACCAATCACATCCCATTTTGGTTATTTCAATTTCCTAGTGTCGTTAAAGACTGGACATATTTTTTCTAGGATCTTTTTGATCATAAATGGAAGAAGCCAACAGCCTTTTCTAGGAACTTAAAGAATGTTTTTCTCTTAATCAGTTTTAGTTTATACAACTGAGAAGATATTACCAGGTAGGCTCCATTTTCTGCACCAGCCTTTAGAATGTCTACAGAAATAAGACAATTCAGGGGAATACATGTTCTGTTTTACTTTACTAAATACATGTTCTGTTTTACTTCACTAAGTAGCAGAAGCAAAGTGGAATACTAGAAAGAAAGAAGATACCTCATTTTTAGAAGTTCAGTGCAGCAATGAATCTATTCCTATGGTACTATTGTTTTCTATTAGACGGAGTCATCTCTGCTCCAGTATGGTTGGTTCCTGCTAATAACTTCAGATCAGCAAAGGAAAAATGTATTAATATTAAGAGCCATCTAAAAATCTTATTTTGATGTAGTTAAAGAGATAAAAGTTAGGATTAGTGTTAGTTTAGGCTGGGTTTCTGAGTATTGACTTCACTTAGTTTATGTATGCAGCTCAGCTAAGTCTATGCTTTTGTGTTTATATAAGTCAGAATAATTTTCAACATGATTGCCTTGAAAGAAAAAAGCAATACACAAACTGACCTCATAATAAAATTGTTTAATTAGACCACGGGTGTAAGGCACCTTCACCTAAGGAGAAATTGTGTGTCTGTGAAGGTGGCACCTGGAAGCTTATTTTTAGGAGGTGGTGGTAGGTTCAAATGGTGTCTTACAGTTAAAGTGTCATTTGTATCCTGAGCTACAGAGGAAGAAGCCTCTGTGTTAACTGAGTACTTCGGGTTAAGAGCCATGGGTCTTTCTATGCCCTGCGGAGCCTTGTGAGTTTGTGTGACACAACCCACCAGCTTGCCACAGCATCACTTGTGTGTCTTTATACACCACAGCACCCAATTCTCAGCAGTCAGCATCCTCCACCTCTCTCTGATAAGCACACAGGCCAGTTTCTACTGACTTTGACTCTGGAATTATCAGTTCCCTCTTCTGCACAGACTGTATTTTGAACCAACAAAGGCCTCTGGCAGAGCTGAATATAAAACGACAATGGAGGGATGATGCAGTAGCGCTCCCTCACGGGAAGTTTGTCTTTTTCTTGTAATCTCTTCTCCCTCCCACTGTGATGCTTAGAGCTCACCATTACCATTATGCTAGTACCTCTCCCTATTTTAATTGTGTAATATAGACAGCAAGCTCCACAGGGCAAGGGCCTGCTCTTTGTCCCTGTCTGTATGGCGCTACACACATCAGCAATGCTATCTAAATAATGGTTACTGATAACAAAATGCAGCTGGCAATTTTCCTAAACTTAGAATCATTTCTCTCAACTATAATTCACTGATTAGACATTATCCCTGCTTCTCTGAAGATAAAGATGGTTCTTTCTGACAGCCGGGACTGGGGTAAATGATAGCTACTTATTGTCAGGTGAATGGAGTCTCAAAATCAGGTGATTGAACAGTAACAGAGGTAGAAAAAATAAGAGAAATAACTTACTTGTCTGGGTTGTTTTCGGGTTTTGGTGGTTTTTTTTAGTAAACTCAGATTACATTTCTGAAATACATAAGGAACATGGTCGTGTTAATGTTTCAGGCATGCAGAGATGCTCTAAGGTTTACTATGCTCTTCTACTATAAAATAATATATAATACAATGCAACCCTTGTTTCTGCATATTTCTGTGGTTGTTATTTTTTAAAGTAGTGAAATTCCAGGCCTTGAGCCACATTCTGAGAATTTATATTAAATTTCTGCATTGTGTGTTAGGATAGGCATTTTCCTCTTTCTTCATCCCTGGTAAAGTTGCTCCGTGGAAAACAGCTCTGCATAGACATATTTGGAGCTTGCTTTAATTTCACCCTAGAAAAGGTCTTAAGTTTTGATGGATCAAAGTGGAAGTGTGCAATACCTTCTGGCACTGAATTTACTTTTTTATCAAAGGCTGATTCCCTCTGAAAAATCCCTCTGCTGCTTCCTGTGCCTGGATGTTCCCAGCAGACAAGCCTGTCCTCTGCAGTACTGTAGGGGGCATCTCGCGCTGTAAAAGACGAGCAGTAGATGATGTAGTAATTGGTTTCATTTTGCACTGTACAGCACAGCCTTTGTTTGGGCAGCATTTTGATTTAAACACTAATCTAGGTCTGCTGCACAAATAAATTATTCAAGACCGAGGGGCAGAATATGGTTCTGTAAAAAGTCTGAGCCAGACCGTCCTGATAGCGAGTTTTGACCCTTGTGAGAAAGGGTTAAGTGGGTTCTGCTGACTCATTGAGGTAGGTGGCTTATTAGTTCACTTGTGTAAAAGGGAGATAAAAATGGTTTGCTGGGGAGAGGCCATCTAAGATGCTGGCTGAGCAGCCATGAGGGAGAAGCCTTAGAAATAGCTGAGCTTTATTTTCTTATTGCTTATATCTTTGCTAATAAAGCCAAACCCCCAAAGCAATAAGGGGGTGGGGATCATTTTGGACTCCATGCAGTATATGGCCAGTGCTTGAAAGCAAGATGGGAAAGGCTCCAGCTCACAGGTATAAATTACATGAAACAGTGACATAAAGACCTTGCATGGTGAAAATATTAAAGCATTCAGTCATAAGACCAATAACCAGGAGAGACAGAAATGGAGGGGTTGAAGGCAGGCTAGAAAGTCAGGTTTTAAGATGAGAATTTAGAAGGAGATAAGAAATTGCTGAGAGGGGAGAGGTCTGCACAGATTGTTTCAGGTGACCAGAGCTGCAGAGTGAAT
The DNA here is from genome assembly GCA_013397915.1 of Daphoenositta chrysoptera. Classification (NCBI taxonomy): domain Eukaryota; kingdom Metazoa; phylum Chordata; class Aves; order Passeriformes; genus Daphoenositta; species Daphoenositta chrysoptera. Next base: position 5,452 of record VZRO01003216.1, on the reverse strand, counting down.
GGTTTTTCAGCAATGACACCAGTCTGACACTAGATTAAAAGAGTAAATAAGTACCCAAATTTATCTAGGAAGGATTTTTCAGCAAAGATGCTCTGGGACTGATATTTTTTCTCCCTCTCAGTTTGCTGCTGTAGGCAGGAGGGGTTTTTTGGCATTGTATAGTGGAAGGTGAAAGTGCAAGGAGCATCCATACGGTCAGTTAAGAATATAAACACAAGAACATCAGAAAGGCTGTATGGGGTCAGACCAAAGGTCCATCTGGCTCAATATCCTGTCTGTGATAGAGAACAACAGCGAATACCTAGGGAAGAATATATACAGTGATAAAAGTGTTATTTCCCCAGCACGATCTTCCAGCTTCTAATCATTTGCAACTCAAGGACTTCCTAAGCCAGGTGTGATATTTTTGTATTTAATAGCCCTTAATAGATTTTCCTTCTGTGGAAGTGCCTAGTAATTCTTGAGTTATAACCACTATAGCCTCATACCCACTAGCCTCTGTGATCTCTTGTAGCAAGAAGTCCCACAAGTTACTGTACACAAAATGCTACACCATCTTCTTTCTGCCTGTTCTGAACCCTCTGCCCACGAGCCTTTAATGCCAACATACTGTTTAGTATCTACATGTCCCATGAGATTTTACCCCCCCTTCTGTTGTTCTGTCCCATCCTTAGCTCTCTGGTTTTCAGCCTGAGTTACTTACTCCTCATATGGAGGCTGCTCCATGTCCCTTCATTATCCTGGCCATTCTTCTCTGAACCCTTTCTAGTTCTGCTTTGTCATATTTGAGATGAGGGACCAAATCCTCACGCAGTATCCAGGGTGCAGGTGTGGCAGGGATTTATCCTATGGCATATTGACCTTTTTTTTCTCTTTTCTGTTCCTTCCCTATTGACTCCTAACAGTTTGCCTGTTTCTTTGACTGTTGCTGAGCACCAGAGTGATGTTTTCATAGAACTACTTATTACATACACCAAATCTTGTTGATGGATGGCAATGGTCAGCTCTGAGTTCATCACTTTGTATGTTAAGTTTTCTTATTTGTAATGTTTTACATTTATTAGCCTTGAATTTCACATGCCATCTTAGTTCTCAGTCTCTCAGTCAGAGTAAGTCCATCTGTGTTTTTCCACAGCCGTCCTCTCATTTCTGCTACTCTGTTTCCTTAATGTCCTTTGAACAAGGCAGAAACTCAGAGGATGTGGGAAGCAAAGAAGTTAAGGAGGGATAGAGAGAGAAACCCATTTGATGTTGGTCTGCTTGAAGTAAGAAATAAGAAAGTGATGAAAGCCAGAGAGCTAGGAGATAAATGTTCAAAAAGAGATCTGAAGACAATAGGCAAATTAAGGAGGGGGCCTACAATGGTCAGAGACAGGAAGATAGGTATGTAAGCCAAAGAGGCTAATGCAAAATATTAATTTGTTTAGATGTATAAAAATCTGGGGAAAGGTTATGAGGCAATCTCTGTGGGAAGAAAGATTTAAAGAAGTTACAGGTATGTGAGGAATGTGCAGGGGACTGGGAGAAATGGAAAGAGTGAAAGACATTAGTGGGACACCAATGATAAAATGACATTGGTGCTGGACTGGGAATTCAATGTGGTACAAGCAAGTTTGAAGGAAGTGGAAATGTGCCAGAAATACATTATTCCTACTGTAAGAGCTGCATTTTGCATCATAATACTGATAGGTGTGGGGCATGGCCCATTTCCCCCATCTAGGAATTTCAGGACAATGTGATTTATTGTGTGCAGCACTAGCTTAGACTGGATGATTTTAAAAGGAGTTTAGCACCATTTCCTTTCTTCACAGCTCCTTGAGAAATGCTTACACATTAGCTGTGGTGGAGAGCTAGGTGAATTATGAGACAAAAAGTTTTATTTATGGAGGTTATGTTGCATTGCCTGCCTTTCCTTAAAGGGTGTAGCTAAAATACATTCAATATAGACATTATAATGTGAAAACACAATATCCATGACCTTCCTAAATTTATAGACAATCCAACAAAGATACTGAAAGCATGTGGTTAATATAGTCTAGGGCTTGGAAACAGACACTGCATACTCATGTAATCCAGCAAAATCTCTCTGAGAGCTACCTGCCTAGTCTCTGGAATTTCTCTTGTCATTTAGAAAAATGAAAGTGGGTCAAATCTCTGGCTGTTCTAATTGTGAAGAAAACTTCCAGAATGGGAAGTATGTATAACAAATAAACTGTTCTCTAGAGAGGTGAGAGCATAGGTCTAAATGGTGTGTGAATTGCCCCAGTCATTTCAGCAAGGTTCTAACTTATTTACCCAGAAGTAATAATTTAAATGCCAATAATATTTGTCACCCTGTACTTCATGTAATAAATTGAGAAGGGTTCAAAGTGCATGTGTTTAGGTTGTGTATTGCCAATACCAGCTTAATCTGCTTGAATGAACACCCTGTCATTTTGGTTGGTTTTGTTGTTTTCTGGGT
>VZRO01003213.1:382751-408335 GCA_013397915.1 Daphoenositta chrysoptera | reverse complement strand
TATTTATTTATCTATTTTATTTTATTTATTATTTTTGTTAGTAAGGCTCTGGCTGCCCCGTCCCTGGAAGTGCCCAAGGCCGGGCTGGACGGGGTTTGGAGCAGCCCGGGACGGAGGGAGGTGAAGGGACTGGAGCATCCCTGCACAGAGGAGGCTCGGGGGATGCTGAGCGGGGTTTGTTGCTGTTCCCAGCCCGGGATTCCCTCCAGCCCCGGCTTCACCCCCACACCAGGGTGTTCGCACACGTTCCGTCACGCTGTTTCGGATTTTCCGTGGATCTGAAGGCTCAGCAGGTCTGGAGGATGGTCTGGAGCCCTCCCTCTGTACCTGCTTGTGGCTGGGGAATTTCCACCCCTGCTCAACTCCGTTTGCAGGCAGGAGCCGCTGTGACTCCGAGGCGTTTAAATCACATTTTAACTGGTTTAAATTGCCCAAGCCCAGCCTCCTTCCAGCGGCTCCCTCCAGTGGCTGGCTCCAGGAGCTGTTTTCCTGCAAAACCCGTCATTTTTGGGAACTCTCCGTTTGTAACTGTGGGATAAACATAAAACCCAGGCAAACAGCAGCGGCGGTGTCCCAGGCACACCTGGGCACTCGGCATTCCCGAGGTGCAGCTTGCCAGGAAACAAAATCCCCGAGGATCTGAGCTCGGGGAAGCAACAGTGAGAGGAGTTGTTTAATTGAGCCTCGGGGGACTGAAATGTGAAGGGGAAAGTGTTGCAAGACAAGAGGATTTCTCACCAGAAAGCTCAGATGGAAATAGTAATGGGAGATATGAATGGAGGATGTTAGTGGGAAATGTTAATGGGAAATATCAGTGGGAAATATTAGTGGGAATTATTAATGGGAAGTATTAATGGGAAATATTAATGGGAAATATTTCACAAGTTGCCAGTATGAACCCGCCTACATTTCTTTTTCAGCCTGAAGTCCCTCAGAACAGGTGAAAGCTGAATCCCAAGGATATAAACCACCCCTGGTTTGCTCTGTGAGATTCCCACCGTTTCCCAGCTGCAGTTTGGTGTGATGGAGACAATTCCTCAGCTGGAAAACAAAGGCACTGCTGTAACATTTCAACTGGAAGAAGGATGCCCAAATCCACTGGGCTGTTCCTTGGGCACAGGCACAGGAATTGCCAGTGTTGATTCATTCAGCTCAGGCCCCGGCAGGTCAAAATCAATCATGTCAAAAATACATCACCTGCACTCAATAAGTTTTTTAAAAGGGAATGAGAGGTGCAGGCTGCAGGAATAAATCACGGCACAACGGGGCCTTGCTTGGAAACAAACCCATCATTTGCTCTGAGAGGATAAATATGTTGTTTGCTCCGAACATTTCCACAATATTTAACAGACGGCTTGGCAAGGAGACGAGGCTTGGCTTGGAAAAGCTGTGTCTCGAGCTCAAAAAAATGGGATTGAGGATCAGAACCCCCCCCTTTTCCAGACCCACAGCTCCCTCTTAGAGGTTTGAACGACACCTTCACCACAGGCAAGGCTTGAAACTGGGAAAAAGAGGACTTTCCCCTCCAGCACTGCATGGAAGTGTTGTTTAAATAACGATCTCAGCCTGATCCCCAAAGCTCCTGCCCCAGGGATGAATCCCCGGGGTGCCTCACACCAGGATCAGCGCCCAGGGCAGTGGGAAGCAGCTCTCCATCTCCTTGGCACGGGAGGCTGCCGGGAACGGAACCAGAGCGGGATCAGCTGGAAGCACGTTCCCGAGCGGACAAAAGCAGAGGATGCAGAGCCCTCGGCAGCACGGAGCTGTGAGTTATTGTAGCTGCTCGTGTTTGGTCAGGGTAAATCACCCCAGCCCTGCTGACAGCGCTGCAGCTCATCCAGCCTGCCTCGGCTGGAGATTCTCCCTGTTCTCCTCGGCCAAGCACAACTCCGAGGAACCCCGGGGGGAAAGCAACGGAGACAGGGCTGAGAGGATCCTTCCCGAGAAGGACTCGGCTGAGGCAGAAGCGTTAAAAGTAAAGGGTGACAACTGAGACAGGGATGTGGGGATGGTGTCACATCTCCCACCAGCGCTTCATACTCAGGTTTTGTTTTATTCGGGGTGTTTGAAAGAGGAGGAGAAGAAAGAAGAACAAACTCTAAGAGAGCAAACACTTCTTCCAAGAGTTAGACTTCCAGAGCAGCAACTCACTGGGGAGCTGTGCCTCTCTGTCAGGTGGAGATTTCACATGGATTCAATGACTGGGCTCTGGGAAGAAGCGTTTCCCACCTCAGCACCCGTGCCAGCCCAGGGAGAGGCCGGAGCCCCAGCCAGAGGAGCTCCAGTGTTCCCATTTCAGAGGTGGCTGGGAGCACCAGCAGAGACTGCTCTGCCACAGCAGCCCTGCCAGGGCTTGTGCTTCCCTCTCCTTCCAGTCCAACTGCAGGGAAAACTTGGGAATAAACAGCACCTGCAACGGCAAGAGAAAGATTCTGCCTTACACCTCACGCCCCACTCACCTCCATTCTCACTTTTTCATTCTAAGGGATATTTCTTTTGCCTCGCTGCTGCCAAGTTTCTGTTTTGAAGCAGCTCTCCCAATTCATCAATGAAAAATGAATCACGGAGCTGAGTCAGCCCAGACCTCAGGCAGCTGATTTCAGGATCAGCCAGGAATCAAAGAGCCTGCGAGGAGCAGCTCCACACGTGCCGCGTTCCCGTGGGAGCAGCCTGGATCCGGAGATCTCACCGGTGACTTTGGACATTTCCTTGGAGCGGAGAGAGCAGATCCCATCCCGAGGGAGCACAGCCCTCACACCTGAGGACAAGCCCTTGCAGAGACTTGCAGGATTTGTGGGAAGTTTCCCAGTCCCTGATTTGCAGCCAGGAATTGGGTCCCGGCTTTGTTTTGCAGGAATTGCTGGTGAATCACGTGGAGTTCCTGGCGCTGGGAGGCTGAGCTGGCACAGATCCCTCTGGGGATGAAGAGGGGTTTTGTTGTGTGTGAGTGGCTCCCGGTTTCACGGAGCTCTCCAGCCGTCCCAGCAGCAGCAATCCCAATGGCATTCCTTGCAGAGCTGAGCTCAGGGAAGGGCAGGACAGGTGCCTGTGGCAGGGGCTCAGGGGGTTAAAAACACTCGAGTGCAGAGGGGACCACCGCAATCCTCACTTGGGAAATCCCTGAGGATCTTCAGAAAACCCGAATTCTGCCTTGGCTCTGTGTTTGAGGGTTATTGGGAGCACTTCTCTCCCACTTTTGGACGGGGAATCAGGAGCGCTGAGCAGGGGAGGAAGCTAAAACTGAAACCTTGGTTACCCCACTATAAAAACCACGAGCTGGGAACCGCCGGCCTCAAACCTTAGTCCAGAACCTCAGAATTCCTCCCCTTCATCCCCAGGGGTGTCACTCGTGATAAAGTGACCAATCTGAGCCAGCACAGACAGCAGGGCACGGGTGGCATTCCCAGATGGAGCAGAGGCTGAGTGATGAGCAGGGAAATGCTCTGGCTGGGGCAGTTCAACCCGCAGAGTTCAGCCCAGATATTAAAAAGGAACGTGTCGGTTCCTTGAGGCCAGGAAAGAGATATCAGGAAGATGCTCTGAGCAGGGGCCCTCATTTATCAAAGGGACAAAAGCACAGGTTTCCTTGTCAGGGAGCTCTCCCCTGGGCCCAGGGAACAGGAGCTGGGTTAATATTCTGGACACGGAGCAGGGAAGGCACCAACTCTGCAGCCTCGGTGCAAAAAACAGCCCCAGGAAGCATGGGGAGCTGAGCCATCCCCACCCCTCCCCTGGCTGGAGGCTTCCCTCTCCATCTGGAGCAGGAAGGGTTGGGATTGCAGGTCCTGGTGACAATCCAGTGTGGATTGTCGCCGGGAGCAGGAGGAGGAGGGAGCAGGGACGTGGTTCAGCAGAGCTCAGAGCTGGGGCTTCTGGCAGGTGGGAGGGGTGGCACAAGGAAGGAGTTCAGGGTTCCACAGCTTGTGGGTCTGCTGGGGGGTTCCTTCCATGCCCAACGGGCCCAGAGAGCAGCTGGGGAAGGCAACGAACACTGAACGAAGTGGGAACCCTGCACCTTCCCTCTGTTCATTAAACTGTCACCCTTGCAATTACGGAGCAGAATGAACTGGGCAGAGCTCAGAATGTTCTCGTGGCAGGTCAGCATCAGCCTCGGTTTTCAGAAAGGACACACAGCCCAATCCAGGACACCCAGATGGGCCAGAACCTTCGGCATTGGCACCCTGGGGCAAACTCAGGGCCACCCTTTCTCTTGTTCCACAGGGGAGCTTCAGGCACAATCCTCATTTTTGGTCTTGATTGTACAAAATGAAATCTGCCATTTCTCCCTAGCCAAGATCCTGGGGAGTTAAATCAGACTGTGCTGCTTTTGAGCTCCTGGTTATGACGGGACACCTTTCATCTCTCCCCAGGGCTGTATTTTCCGTGGGTCTGGGGGCAGGGAATGCCAGCCTGCAGGAGCCCTGGCCCTGGGACACTGATCCCATCCCCAGGCAGGCACCAAAGCCAGCAGGGAAGGATATTTGCTTTAATGCTGCCCTTCGAGTATTTAAGGGATCTTTTAGGCAGCTTTGCAATTTTAAAAGGTTTTCAGTGATGCAAACACCTTCCCCTCTTGCCTGAACTCTCTGCTGGGGCTGCAGCGTGCTCGGAGTCATCTTAGCCTGACCTGATTTGAAATGGAAGAGGTTTTAAATCCCAAAATACAGAGAGAAAAGCCCCAGTCGTGGCCTAATGATGCACAGTCCCGGTGGATGCCCAGGCTCAGCCCCCTCTCCCCAGAGCCCGCTGCTGTGGCAGTGGGGTGGCCTGGCTGTTGGGGTGCTGCTGCTGGGATGATGCAGACCAGCTCTTCTGCACCTCCCTGTCCTCCCCAGGGACCAATTCGTGTGGCCCCAGGCTCAGAGCTGCCTCATCCAGCCGGGGTGGCGTTAGCTGGGAGCCTGAGGAGGCAGGGACAGCAACGCCACTCGAGGTCACCCGGCACTGCAGCTGGGCTGCGCCTCCGCTCTCACAACTGAAATGTTGGAAGGCAAAAAATCCCAGCAAAAAAACCCCAAACCAAACCTGGAAAAGCCGTGCTTGTGCCCTGCCGTTTATCATAACCCTCCTGGCAGACGAGTTATATAAAAGGTGAGTCTTCCAAGAGAGTTCCTGGGAAAGGAGGGGGGTGACCACGAGCAGCAGCGTCAGCGGGGAGCAGGAATAACGCGGATTATTTGTGGCACTTCAACCTGCCCCTTTTCCAGAGCCTTTCATGCTGTGCTTACAGCTGCAGTGCCATCAGCTCCAGGGCGTGCTCCAGCCAGCCCTGGCTGTGTCTCCCTTCAAAGATCTTGTGTTTACAGCAGGGAGATGAAAAGCCAGGGGTAGTTTTCATCTCTGCTCTGCCCCTCAGTAGCATCATTAATTGGGGCTCCAGCCCTAAATAATCCCCCTAATCTGTCAGATCACAGATTACCAACATGAAAGCAAAGAGCCTGAAGCTCCCCAGAAGCAAATCAATGCCTGGGCTGGAAGACTCCCCAATTAAAGGCAGGGAAAGCCGAGGCCCGGAGGGGTCAGGCTGGGACTGACAGCGCTGTCGGGAAGGTCCTGACTGCCCAGACTGCAAGTGGGCAGCTCCTGCAGGGTTGTGGGGTTTCCCCTCGTGGCAGAAGGCAGGATTTTTTCTGTCCCAGCAGCAGGGTCATGGGGCCACAAGTTCCGGGCAGAAAAACCCTCTCCTGGTTCCCTTTTCCCACAGATTTCTCTCTCAGACTGTCGAAATCTTGTCTGCCTTTAAGCCTGGAACGATTGCAGGCTTCACCCTTCTCACCTTCTACATCCTCCTCCTCTTCCTTTCATTTCTCTGGTAATAACTGGACAACGAGAGCCGTGAATCCCACGTTCCCCTCCTCGTTCCCTGCCTCTCTCCTGTTCCAGAGGTGCTGCCTGGCCCTGCTGGACTGGATGCAGTCAGTCCCTGCCACTGTGCCTGGGAGTTATTAAACATTTCACCTCCCTGAAAGCCCTGACAAGAACCTCATTTCAAAGGCCTTTCAAACACTCTTTAGCCCAGATAAGGCTTGAAGGGTGAAGAGGCAAGAAAAAGCAGCTAATCCACTTAACTGCCAGGGGAAACGTCACCAGCCAAAAGAGCAAGTGGGTTTTTGGGATGACTTCTCCCCAGTCAGATCCTGGGGATTTCCAGCAGCTGCACAATCCTCCCTGCCCGTGTTTTCTGGTAATGAATACTAACGATCCTTCACTTCGATTTTAATTGCCTGCCTATCAAGCTTTGTTAATCTTCCCCATTTTCCTTAATCTTTCATCATGTCGCTTTTCCCCCCCCTTGTTTCTTCTGTGTTGACAAGGCATTTAAACATCTCGCCAAGCAGAAAAAGAAACAAGGGAAGAAAAGAAAGAAAGGAAGAATGAGAGAAAAAGAAATCATCCCCTTTGCATCTGGAATGCTCGTTTTCCAGTTTAGAAAATAAGTGGCTGCGGTGGTATCTGATTAAAACTATCAGGTTAATTAGTGAATATTGAGATCCCCATCCTTCCAAACCAGGAAGACTCGGGGCTGCTTCAAAGTCAGGCTGTTCATAACCCAAACAATCCTTGCAGCTCAGACTGGTTTCCTTCCAGAGGGAATCTATAACGGCATTTTAGGAGGAATTTCACCACGGGTTTGATTGGAGTTTTGCTGAACGAGAAAGGTTTTGACCAGAATCGTTGCTGTGGCACCAAGTTCCCCTGATGTTTGTTGTTTTTACCCGAGAACCAGCCTGGAAAGAGCCGCTCTCCCTGTGGGTTTCCCATTCCAGCGGGCACATGCTGAAGCGTGGGCAGCCCAGTTTGGTTCCAGCTCAATGTAAAATGAGTCAGTGCAGAAAAATCCCTCTGAGCTGAGCCTACCTGGCTGTCTCCACACGGTGCTGGCCCCACTCTCCCATCCCTGGCCTCGGGAGCTGCCAAGTCCATCTGAGAGGTCTCCAGGAGGATTCTCCTGGCCACAGCCCCTGCCTGGGTGTCACTGGCTCCAGGTCTGCTCTGCCCCTGAGCCCCTTCTCTGTCCCCGAGCCCTTTCTCTGCCCCTGAACCCTGAGCCCTTTCTCTGCCCCGAGCGCTTTCTCCATCAAGGAGATGCTCCCTGCTGCCTCTGAGCTCACCCGATGTGCTCAGACACCGAAAATCTGCTCTGCCTTCCCAGGGAGCTGCTGATGTGAGCTGATGTGAGCTGTGCCTCGGCAAGCGAGGGCGGGGAGGGACACAGGAGAGGAGTGAACAGCGCTTTTCGTTTTAGGGAGTAAAAATAACTCCACCTGCGAATTGTCCAATTACAGAAATCCCACTCCAGAATCTTAAAATTGAGATCCCAGCGTTCCAAACGCATTTATCCCTTCTTAAAACTCTTCCATGGCAGTCTCAATTACTGAGCCATTTTCAGTGCTTTGACAGGTTTGTTACTGGCAAGAACTGATGTGAAGTTTTGGGTGTCTCATCCACCTGATGGAGCTTTTCAGGGCGCCCTCACCTTGCTTTTTCCTACAAAAAACATTATTTAAACATTCTTTAAAGCAAATTAAGTAGATTTTTGTTTGAGGGGAAGGTGGGATGGTGGTCTCAAACCAAGACCCTCTGGAGCCAGCCCAGCCCGTGTCCCTGCCCAAGGAAATCCTCGTTTTGGAGGGACGTGAGATAACAGATGCTACATGAGGAGTCTGCTCAGAGCCGCTGGAAGTCAGACACTGTTTTTAAACAGGACACTAAATACCTCGAAATGTGGGATTGTCTCAGCTCCCTGCCAAATTTGCCATATTCTGGACTCACTGCGAGGAGTTCCACGGCTTATTTGCATATTGTGTGAAAGCAGCATTTCCATCCCCAGCTTAGACTTTGGAATTCCTTCACCGTGCCCTTCCAAGAGGAAAGGAACAGAGATCCCTGGGACTGCTGGCCAAGAGACCTGGGTCTGGAGCAGAAACCGAGCGTTGCTTTGGAGACAGACACGGAGCAGCAGCAACCGGCAAAAATTAAAGTTACAAATCCCGGCTGCAGCTGCCAAAAACTCCTTGCAGGGGAAGGATCAAGCAAGGGATGGAGAATGTAGGAACCACTGGGGAAAGGGGTGAGCTCTCCCTTCTCCCATGCCCTGTCCTGGAGATGGATTCAGGACTCACCGAGGAAGGAATTGTGTCCCACAGGGACTCCTGAGCTCAGTGCTGGCACAGCCCCTTCCCAGCCCCGCGGCACAGAGCGCGGCAGGAACCTGCAGGATGGGACGGGGGAGGGCTCCGAATCTCTCAGAGCTGCAGATTTAGAATGAGAACTTATTTCTTTTTGGTTTGGGGTTTNAACTTATTTTTTTTTTGTTTGGGGTTTTTTGTTGGTTTTTTGTTTTTTGTTTTTGGTTTTTTAGTTTTTAGTTTTTTGGGGTTTTTTGGGGTTTTTTGGGGTTTTTTTGGTTTTTTGTTTTGGGTTTTTGGGTTTTTTTGTTTGGTTTTTTCTTTCTTTTCAGGAAAATCCGAGGGAGTGTTTGTGGCCGGATCCCTGCTCTGCGGAGCCCGCTGTGTCCTGGCAGAGCCCGGGGGAGCAGGGCAGTGATGCTGGCAGGGCTCTGCTCACCGGGAGAGCAGGAAAAACGCCGGTGCTAGCTCCGGCTGCCCCGGGCCGCGAGTTCCGCGGGGAGCAGCGTTGTTTTCACATCTGCAGTGCCCGAGAGGCCCCCGGGGAGCGGGGATGTGTCCCCGGCCGCCGCTGCTCGTTGTCACCGCCGGAGCGGTCCGGGAGCCAGGATCAGAGCTGCTCTGGGAGCTCCTCAGCCAGGAGCCGAAGCAGCAGCAATTACAAGCTCTTCATCCATCCCAGCGTGGGAGTGGAGCAGGAATCGCTCTCAGAAACTGTGCTGCAAACTGGGCCACAAAGCAGCGAACGGAGAGTCCTGGGAAGAGCAAGGAGTCAAAGTGCGTGATGAGGATGTGGAGGAACAGAGAGGGGAGCAAGGCTCAGCAGGAGCAGCTGCCTTGAATTTTCAGCTGCTGTGGGTCAGCAGAGTGCAGAGAATGAACTGTAATCATCTATCCATCTATAAGTGACATTTATCAAGCTGAAAAACTGCCAGGATCTGTGGTGCTGCTAAAGAAAGGGTTCAATATTCACAGGAAAGATGTAGAATTTACTCTTTGTGTCTCTTCCCTGCCCAGTTTTTGGCAGCCCGATTTCTCTGCTGCCCTCCCACCTTTCTGTCATGAACACAAAAAAACGCTGAAGTCACCCATGGACAGGATCCTGGTGTTCCCCAGGGAATAATGTCTGACGGCAGCTGGGAGCTTCCACGAGGCTCTGAGGGCAGGAGGAATTATTCACTCTGCTGTTTGTCCAGGACTGAAAAGCAAAGGCACAGGTGAATCTGTCAAACTTCCACCACACCCAATCCTTCAGCAGGGACCCGGCTCCGAGCCGCCGGCAGAGGAGGAACTTCTCCGATTTAAAAAGGGAGGGGGGAGTTTGCCCTGTTTCTCACACACGGGGAGCAATTCCTCGTGTTCAGCTGGGGGAAACGCGTGTCCTTCCCAAAACCCAGCCAGTGCAGCGTTCAGCAGGCAGAAAGTCCATTCCTGAGGGAAGGAGGAAATTCAGGGCAGTTAAGGATGGTTTTTGTATTTCAGATAATTAGAAAACCTCTAGAAAGTGTTTGCACTGATATTTAAACCCTCTAGCACAGACATTACCAATCTTCCCTGGGCTGGGATTTGGCTGCAAACCTTCGTTTGGCATCTGTAAAAAATGTGTTTCATTTTATCTTGTCGGTATGTTATGTTTTAATAGAGGAATGCAATCAAATAGAGAGAGATGCAAAACCAGTTCATATAAAAACTGAATTGATTGGTCTCTGCTGCAGCCACGTTGAGAAGTGAGGGAAGGTCAATGGTCTTAAATCAGGAGGTCCTGTCAGAGACCTCCATCTAATCCCCTAAAAGGAGGGGGCTCCCTCATTTCTGGCTCAGTGCAGAAGCCAACCCCCAAATTTAATTCAAGATGGGGCTCAAGCAGTGGCTGTTGGTGCAATTGCAGCCCTAGATATGAAATCTCTTGGGCTTTAATGCCCCAGAGGCCGATTCTGCTTCCTCTGCTGAATAGGAGAGTAAAAAACAAAGGAGGGGGAGGCCACATCCTCCCCCAAACTCCCATCAGATACCAGGTAATAAAGCACCTGCTTTGCTCCTTCTGAAAAGGCAGGAAATAAGCAATTTTACTGCTGGCCCCTACCTGGGTAGGAACCTGCAGGATGGAGCTTCAAACCAGGGAAGGTGAGAGCTGAAAAGGGAAAAAGTCACCTTCCTGTTCCACAATTACTCTCACAGGAGCTGAGTGTCAGCAGAGGTCCTGAGACAATGTGCTGCTCGCTCTGCCAGCCTGCTCCACTTCAGCTCCTCGTGCTCCACAGCACAGAAATTACTCCGTGCCACAATTAAATCCCTCCAGTCCCGCTGGGCCCGGGTCACAGCCTCTTCAGGGAAAAGGAAGGGTACTTGCAGCCCTTCTTTAAAAAACTAAATTACATTGGGAAGTAATGGCAAATTATTGTTGCTATTATTATTTATTACTTCCCGAGCTGATAAGGTGTGCATGATCTGAATGCTTTCAGATCCTCCCTGCACTCAACGATGAGTTCTGGCAGGCCTGGAGTCTCTGTGAGGAAGAACACATTAGAAAACACCGGGTTTGTTGCCAGTCCTGTGTTTTTTCCTCCCCGAATGGGTTCTGTGAGCTTTGCATTTATCATGTGGGGGGAGAGGCAATTAAAATACAGCCATGAGAGGTGAGTTCTGCTGCTATAAAACACAGCTAAGGAGAAGACAAGATGGATCTCCCTGCACTTCCTCAGGCAGGAGGGGAAGAGGGATGCTCTGCACTCCTCGGCAGAAAATGGGATATCACTGCCAGCCAGGAGATGGATGTCTGGGTGCAGAGCAAGGATTTGGGCCCAGAAAAAGCATTTCCAGAGGAAGGCTCCTCTCTGCCCCTCAGAACTGCCCCAAACCATCCTGGGGTTGAATTCCTTGTGCCCATCTCAGCTTGCAGGAGGCAGCTGGGCTGTTTTCCCACGGAAAGTCTCCGCCAGACACAGGAAAACAAACCTTTATCAAATCGGCATCTCCCTGTGGAGACGAAAAACAGCCCAAGCCCGAAAGGTGTGGGAGAGTCATTTGTCAAATATTTGAACCGTTTAAGGTGTGGAGCATTAAGTGGGTCACCACCACAAGGCTGAGCGCTCCCACCTCTCCATCTTCTCCAGGGATCTTCCTGCTGCTTTCTCGGGTGTTCGCTGCAGAGCTCGGCCCTGCTGAGCCTCTGCCAGCCCAGCAATGCCAGTGTGGCACCTACAGCTCGGGAATGTTGTCCGGAGTTGCTCTCCGAGGGGCACGGGTGGGATACACCCATTGCTCTGGGTCCTGCACAGCTCTGCCCCTTACTCCTGTGTTTATTTCTTGCAAACAGCTGCATTCCTTTGGTTCTTCAGAGCAGCAGGGGTTCCTCCCCAGCAGCATTTTCCTCACTCTCAGCCGCCTTCCCCTCCCCAGCTCGGGTGCCAGCCCTGCCACCCCACCGGGGGTGAGTGCGAACAGCGCTGCTCCCCGCGCATCCCCACTCCAGTACCTGCGCTTTCCCCACAAGCCCTGCCGGTCCTGCCGCTCCAAAATACGGGAGCTTTTCATCCCCGCACTGCCGCGTGTCAGCGTTTGTGGTTTGTTCCCGGGCTGGCTCTGATCCCCATCCCTGACAGACGCTCCCTGAGGCACAGAGACACCGAGCAGGAGCTGTCACTGCCCTGGGAGCACCAAGCAGGAGCTGTCGGTGCCCCGGGAGCACCGAGCAGGAGCTGTCGGAGCCCCGGGAGCACCGAGCAGGAGCTGTCGGAGCCCCGGGAGCACCGGGCACACCTGCAGCTCCAGGGCAGCACACTGCGCCGCAGGTGTGTTGTCCCAGCACGCCAGGGAAGCAGCTCAGATGTGGCAGGGAAGAGGAGCTTCAGAGCTTGGCGCTTGTTGTGGCAAAACCACTTTGCTGGTGCTCTCAAAGGCTTTTTAGAGGCGTCCTGCGGGGACATCAGGGCGTCCTGAGAGCTTCTGCTGCTTCTTTGGTTCCTCTGGGGTGGGCAGTGAGCGGGTGACCGCACAAAAGCAGAGCTGGCAGCAGTGACAGTGCCCCCGATGCTCCAGGAGCCTGGGTGGGGATGCTTTGGGTCGGCATTCCCATTCCAGCTCTGCCGCTGGCCTCTGGAAAAGCATCCAGCTCCTCTGAGGCCGCGTCCCCTTTGTGTGACATCCAGCTCCTTCCCGAGCCTGCCCAGAGCCCGGGCCAGGGGCTGTCCCCTGTCCCAGGGACGGGCCCTGCCCTCCCCCGGCTGCCAGGGGCTGGGACATGGGAAAGAGCTCCGGGCCTGCCTTTCTGCCTGCCTGGGAACGCGGGCAGGGCCAGCGTCCCACTTGACACCCGGAGAGAAAAGGCGCAGAAAGGAGATGGGATTCGCTCCAGGTCACACAGCGGAGCAGCGGCCAGGAACAGGAGCCAGCTCCCACTTCCCTTCCCAGAGCCCTGTGCCCCCTCTCCCCCTGCTCTCTGCGGATCCCTCCAGCGTGGGCTTTAATCACCAGACCATGTTTGTTTTCGTGGCCGTGCATTCCTCACCCACACGATATCGGATCCTCTTTGCCCTGCTGGGCCAGGTGGGTGGACAGCAAGGAGAAAATTGTCTTTTTTCCCCGAGCCTTTTCCAAGCTTCCCGCTTGACTCCGGCACCGAGAGTTTTGTGACCCCTTGTCCCACTCAGCCTCCCTTGTCCTGGGGGAAAGGAGACCTGCAGAGCATTTAAACCTGAGCTGGCAGACAGGGGACGAGGGGCACTGTCTGAAGGAGACAGAGTGAAAAGGGACTGAAATGTGCAGAGTGCTGACGGGAGGGAGGGAGGGAGGGAGGAAAGGAAGCCCCGTTCCCAGTTCCCAGCAGGAGGATGCATCACGGTGTCACTGTAACTCAGCGTGATGGGTGCTGGAAAGGCCCTGCACTCCTTTAGCCCGCGTTTGACCTCTGGGGAGGAAGGAGCTGACAGGCTCCCTGCACCTCTTGCTGGGTTCTGAGCAGGGGTTTTTATTTGGAAGGGCAGCACCTCGTGCAAAAAAGGCTTCCTGCAGCCCCACGCGGGGGAAGTTTAACTTCACCTCCCTGCTGCATCCGTGTCAGATCCTCGTGCTCTGCACAATCCAGCAGCTCGGGGAGCCTGCGGGGAAACCTGACATCCACAGCACTCCCTGCGGAGAAAGACCTCAGGAGAGAGGCAGGGATGTGCTCGGAAGAGCTGGGGACAGGGTTCTGACGGGTGCTTTGGGTCAACAGCCTGCCCAGGGCTCTGTGGTCCCCGACCCTGGAGGGGTTTAAAGGATGTGGATGTGGCACTTGGGGACATTGGCAGTGCTGGGAGAGCTCGATGGTCTTATGGGGTCTTCTCCAATTTAAATGATCCCTTGGTTCTAAAGCATCACCAGCACTGCACACGCTGAAGGCACAACCAGCAACAGAAACGTGGCAAAGCACTGGCACGGTAAGGAGAGGTGCTGCTGGAATTGTCCTGCTTGGCCACACAAAAGGAACGATGGAATGAGCAGAATGTGCTCTTGAGTACCCCAGGTTAATGAATTACAGGTACAGGAGCTGCGGGACCAGCCTGGAGAGGGGGAGGACGCCCTGGACGTGCTGCTGTCTCCAGCCATGGGTGTCCTCCCTGCCCTCCCTGTGGAACCCCGGCAGATCCCGCGGGCTCTGTCACCAGCGCATCCCAGTGCGAACAAAGGAAACTCGGATTTAGCCCAGCTGAGCTGAACTTTAGCTGAGAGACCAGAGCCGCATCGCCATGGCAACCGCAAGGCCTGTGCCGGGGAGGACCTGCCTGCTCTCCAGCCATCCTCCCGCTGGGCTGAACCATCGCTTCTCCGTGGAATCACAGCATCACCGGGGTCGGAAAAGCCCTCTGAGACCAGCGAGTCCAAGCTCTGCCCCATCCCCACCTCACCCCCAGCCCAGAGCTCTGAGTGTTTCCTCCAGCCCTTCCTCGGACGCCTCCAGGGATGGGCACTCCAAACCCCCCTGGAGATTTTCACCACACCCAAAATTTCCTGTGTCAATAAGACGGGATGGAGACGTGGGAAAAGATATTTGGAGACACAGAGGGATTAAGGGAGTCCTGCATCCCTGTCCCTGGAAGATCTGGGCCTGTGAAGTCCTGGTGGAAGCTGTGCTTGGCCTCCGAGGGGCTGAGCGAGGACGGAGCTGCCCCAGCACAGCCGGGAGGTTTTGTTGTGGCAGCAGGAGCAGGGGCTGGAGCCAGCGGCTCCGGAGCTCCCTCCGAGGTGCGTGGGTTCCCGGGATGGGCTCCTGCAGGTGCTCCCTTTGTGCCATCAGCTGCCACGCTTTGGAGCCCGATCAAAGCCGGGACGTTTTCACAGAGCTCACTTTTATACCCCCTCACTGCCTCATCACGGCTGGGAATTTAGGCTAAAATTGCCTTTGAACAATAGGAAAGCTCCGTGTTTTCCTGAGAAAACCTCCGATCCTGGTGCTATCAAACCCAGAAAATTGGATTTGTCTCCTGGATGCAAATGCCAGCAACCCGTCGCAGTTAATTGCAAGTTTTCCTCGCAGGCTGTAAGTGATGGAATCTCGCTACAAAAGACATTTCTGATGTAGGGTGCTCTGTAAATATTTATGTTCTTTCAGTGGAGGAATGCCTCGCAATCAGACAAACCACACAAAGGCAAATGAACTCATCAAAAGAAACCACAACTGAAATGCAAACATTATAAAAAAATAGGGGGGAAAAAAGCCTCTCTTCTGAGAGAACTCCGAGCCCAGGTGGTGCTGGGGGTTTTCCTCAAGAGAGAATCTTTTTTTTCTGATCTGCAGGTGCTCCCAGATGATGAACAGGATGGGAAATCTGGCCCAGTCCACGTTAAATCTCGGGATTTAGTGGAATTTCAGTGTTCTGCCAGGCACAAAGGCTGTAATTACTGACCAGAACATAATCACCACTCACACTCAAACCCTCCAGCTTTCACCTGTGTCTTTGGTAAAGTTCACACCAGCTCTGAGCCGAATATTTTGCCTCCTAATCTCAGTTTACACCCTTTATTCCTGAACGTTGGGTAGCAGCAGGAAGGGAAAATCTGTGTTTCGTTAGTCAAAGGTTTCTTTATTTCAGCCTTGTTTTTTAACACTATCAGCTAATCCCCAGCACCAAAACAACGTTGGAACTTTGTCAGGAGTTTGCTGCTGATATCCAGAAATATAATTGCATTTATTTATCTCCCACCTCCAAATTTTAATGGATTTTTTTCCCTCACAGATAACGGCAAGGACACAACGGGCCATACATAGGCTGTAAATGTAAAGTCCCAGTTTTGCTCTTTCTTTTGAGCTTTGCTGCTGGTATTTTGGGACAAATACCAGCAGCACAGTGGGACCAGGATTGCAGGAATGTCGCAGGAAAGCTGCTGGGTGAGCCCAGATCCTGTGTCCCTGCAGGAAACTGGATTCCACCCCGATGGTGCCAATGAGAACTGCCCTTCCCTGCCAGGAGACTTTGGAAATAATGGATTTCCAGGCCAAAATACAAACGACCTTCATCAGACCACCCTCTTCCCCTCAGTGCAGGACCTTTCCCTCACACACCATTCCCGGAGCTGCCCCATCCCTGCCCAGGCAAGAGCTGAAATCTCAAAGCACAGCAGGGAGCAAGGGAGTAAACGATGGAGGGGATGTGTTTTCCTGCCCATATCCACCTCCGAACTCTCCAAACCGTGCCCCAGCTGAGGCTGGAACAATCCAGAGGGTCCTGGGTGGTTGCAGGGGTCTGGCAGAGCCAGGAGAACCTTCCTCTCCCGGAGGAGGGGCACCGAGTCGGGATCTGGGAAGAAAGGGCTCCTCAGTCAGTGACCAAAGCCGTGGCTGGAGCTCCTGGCTCCAGAAGCACTCCCTGCTCCCTCTGCAGCCCCCAGCGGGCTCCAGGCAGGGCGCGGAGCGGGGAATGGCAGCGGGAAGGGCTGCGGAGCAGCAGAACGGGGCTCAGCATCTCAGCCAGGAGAATCCCTGGAGCTGGGAATGGCAGCGGGAAGGGCTGCGGAGCAGCAGAACAGGGCTCAGCATCTCTGCCAGGAGAATCCCTGGAGCTGGGAATGGCAGCGGGAAGGGCTGCGGAGCAGCAGAACGGGGCTCAGCACCTCAGCCAGGAGAATCCCTGGAGCTGGGAATGGCAGCGGGAAGGGCTGCGGAGCAGCAGAACGGGGCTCAGCACCTCAGCCAGGAGAATCCCTGGAGCTGGGAATGGCAGCGGGAAGGGCTGCGGAGCAGCAGAACGGGGCTCAGCACCTCAGCCAGGAGAATCCCTGGAGCTGGGAATGGCAGCGGGAAGGGCTGCGGAGCTCAGCATCTCGGCAGGGACTCCTTCCTCTGCCTCAGCCGGGAGAATCCCTCATCCCTGCGGTGTCCGTGGCTCACAAACATCTTTCATTTTCAAGCGCTGCTCGGCTGCTTTTGCCATTGCCCTTCCTGCCAGCGGGTTCCAAATCCCAAATGCAAAGATCCAAACCCTGAGCCCTCCACCAGAGCATCCCTGACCAGCCCATCCAGGTGTGGGCTCACTGGGAGAGGGTGAATCCTGATTATTCCAAAGGGCTCCCAGAGAAAGCACCAGTTTGGGGATTCAGAGATGTGCCGAGGCATAAATCAGCAAAAAACCAGAATAAACGGCAAACTGTGGCTCCTAAAAAGGGCTCTGCAGCAAGGAGGAAGGATGGGAAATTGTTTCAGAACCTTCATCAGAAGATTCCAGCAGCAGCTGAGCATCCTGGCAGCTTCAGGGGAGCCCAGCGCTCCACCAAGGCAGGAATTTTTTGCCCCAAAAACCTTTGAGCTACCCCTATTCAGTGCAGCCTCCAAGAGCTGGGTGGGAGCTCGCCGATCCCAGCTTCATTGTGGATGCTGGAACAGCAGAAACCTCGGCTGCAGCTGCTTTCAGTAACTTTTTGTATGTCTGTGGTAAATCTGACAAATTTTCTGCTCTGAGCACCCCCACAATAACACAGAGAAGTTCTGGCTCAGGCAACTGTTTGGAATTGGGTTTTACTGCCAGGATGCAGCTTGCTTGTAACAAATCCTGGACTTTTCCAAGTTGGCCTCTGTCACTTTCTGCTGAGAGAGCGAAACCTTACATTTTTAATTCCATTCTGCTTTTTTTTTTTTCATTGTTTTTTATTGGTTTCTCTGGAAAATAAGACAACTCAGTCAGGGAATGTTCGGATGGAAATTATTCTCGCAGAAAGTCTTGCAGATTTGCAGGAGGTTAAACCAAGGAAAATTGGGAGCCATTATCTTCCCAATGCCAGAAAATGTGTTGCCTGAATTAATGGCTGATTTCAGGAATACACGCAGTAACGCCATACATCAGAAATGAGATGCTAAATTACCAGCAATACCCCGTTCTTTATTAAACACTTTGGCTAATTAGTCTGGGAACATTTCACAGGCTGGGGCACTGTGAAGAGCTGCAGAAGGTCACAGCAGAAGGCAGCAGGCGATGGATTAGTGAGCACCAGAACCCAGCAGGGCTGTTCAGCCTCTGAAACCCGACTGCCTGAGCTCCCCAGCCCCGTTTTCCCCACCTGTAAAATAAAAGTGAATAATGACTATTATGGTGAGGAGACCATGAAAATTGTTCTTTCTGAAGAGGCTTAAGGCTGCCAGTCTGAACTGAGAACCAGCTGCACTGAGTTTGTGTAAATCCACAGCAAAACCACGTTCCAGGAGCACCCTGGAGCAGCACAGTGCGGTTTGGAGATGCCAGAGTTTGCAATAGAGGTGGTTTTTTTCCGTGCCTCACCTGCAGTGATCAGGCAGTATCCTGCATTTCCACGGGGCTGAGAAGGGAGCACCTTCCCCGCAGAAAAGAGAGCTGGATTTTGCTCCCAGCCTCCCCTCCCAGCTCCCAGGGCTGGATGCTGGCTGCAGGCTGGGACAGCCACTTCCAGCAGCTCTGCCAAAACCTCCCCCTGCATCCCGCCCTGGGCTGCTCTGCAGGACGGGCAGAGGGCAGGGAGCAAATGCCAGGGGCTCCGGGGGCTGTGCTGGGGACTGAGCCGGTGTCACCAGTCTGCAGAGGGACGGGGAGCCCGCACAGCAACCTCCTGCCCCAGCAAACCGGGGAAATAATAAATTCATCCGTTTTCACAGAACAAAATGAGAATTCTCGCCTGCCGCTGGCAGCAGAGGCTTTGGGGCTGTGGGTTCTCACGGGCTGAAGCTCACAGCAGAAGGAGGGAACCCTTCCCAGCCTGCAGAGCTTTCGGGAGAGGTGGCACTGCCATCTCCAGCCTCCAAACGTGGCCCTGCTGTCACCCCGAGGCAGCACAAACCCCGAGCTCTTCCATCCCCGAGCCACCAGCGTGAATTGACGGCACTGAAGCTCCCACGGTGTTGTCCATGACCAGTGTGGTGTCGATCTAATTCCCCTGGCAGAGGCCCAGGCCAGGTAATCCCCCTGAGCGCCCTCGGTTCGCCCCTGGGCAGTGCCTTCAGCGCTCGTGTGCCGGAGCTGGAGCCAGCAGGGCCCTCCCGAGCCACCCCGAACACAAACACCACACCCTCAGGGGTCCTCCCCCTTCCCTTTTATGAAAACATCTTTGGTTCCCAGTGACATCTTTGCTGAGAGATCAGTATTCCGGGGGGGATGTGTTGGAGCTCATCTGGGATTGTTTACGTCCAGCTCTGCCCTGACAAGGGCTCTTTGTGGTGCTGGGGATGGAGCAGGGAAAATGATGCCTCTATTCATGGGGAAGCACCAATTTCCAACTGGGATTTTACTCCAAGAAGGCCAGAAATACAAAATTACTCCTCAGCCAAGAAAGCAGAAATCGGGTCTTGCTGTACAAGAGATTGTTACGCAAAAACCCCCAACCCCTGGGGCTGCATTACAGAAAAAAATCTGGTGAGTTGTACTTTTAGCTTAAACTCACATGAATCAGATATCAAACTAAAAATCCAGGGACAAATTCCATAAATTATTGCCGAAAATTGGGTTTTCTTCCTCATGAAGTCAGAAAAGAGTGAGAAAAAACCCCAACAATCCCAGGTAACAATGTTGTCCTCTGGCTGATCATAAATGTAATTCTCCCCCAGTTCTAGAAAGGTGCCCAAAGTCAGCTCTCCACACCTAACCCTGTGTATCCCTTAAATGAACTGGAAACAAGCACAGAAACATGAAACAGAATCTTCTGCTATTGTATTTTCCTTTTCTTTGCTCCATTTGTTCTGTGATTTATATGGAGAGCACACTTTGGAAGATTGCATCGTGCCAGCAGTGAGACCACACATCCTTTATGCCAAGATGAATTATTTTGCAGCCTTTTCCGTGCTGTTAAATCATAAATGGGGGCAATGGGCAGATGACGAATCCGTGATTAAGCAGGATTTTCTTTGTCATGTAGATTTCCCAATTTTGAAATATATTTTGATGACATCATAGAAAGTACTTTAGGGAAAAAAATGTCTTTTCTTGTAGAGAGAGTGGAAGGAGCACTGGAGGCGTCACCCCAGCACAGAGGGACAATCCCTGCCCTGCTCCTGCGGCCACACGGTTTTGGGTGGAGCATCTCTGCCAGGGAAGAGATTCCCTGGAGCCAGTGGCGCTGCTCCTGCAGGGGAGAAGGGACGGAGTCAGGCAGGATTTAAATCCCGCCTGGTTTTGGAGTGGTCGGGACCGCTGCCTGCAGCTCGGGGAAGGATGAGGGAGCCACTGCTTGGTGCAAGGCGTCACTGAGGGCAAAACAGCCACGTTTTTGGGTGGGTTGAAGACTTCAAGCTGGACAAGTTGGCAAACCCTTGACCAAAAGCAAAGCAGTATAATACAAACTCTGATTTATAAAATATTTCTCCTTTTGGAGAGGTTTTTGAGCCTCTATCCTTTTGTTTTGTTTTGTTTTCTAGATTTCCATCTTCAGTGGCATGAACAACTTCACAGACATTACACAGAACTGCAACAACAGTGAAAGAGGAGCCCCAGAACAAAAGGAGTTTGTGGAGTTCAAAAATGCAGTTTAAGTGTTCAACAAGTATCCTGGAGGAAGATGCACGTTCCACATGCATTTTAAAGGTCCTACAAATAAACAGTTTTTCTCCCTCTGCTAAATATTTTGATCTTGGTAGCAAAAATAGGAAATACCAGCCTGAGCCTAGGACAGAATCCTTTCGGTGAAGGGTCAGAAGGCTCTTTTGTAATGGGATTATTTCACAAGTGAAGCTTGGTCAGACACATAAGATGGAAATTTGAAATATTGTCAGTGATTTCCTTGGCCAGTGCAGCAGCTTCGAGAAGGGTTTGACTGTTTGTGAAGTGAATGCTGATCTCCAACTCAACCCCAGCGCAAACGGCTGTGTTTAATGGCCTGGCTCTATGGCTGTGCCTGACTCCCAGCAATGCTGGGAAAGAAGTGCATTGTGGATATTGATTGCCCCTGGAATCATGAGTCATTTCCTCTGATACAGTGCTGAATGTTAGGATGCCCAAGGGGCTGGTTTAGGCTTCAAAAAAAAAAAAAAAAAGGGAAATACAAGGGGAGTGTGGGCTGGGGAATGGCAATGACTTTCATTCAAAAAAACATCTTTGCAGAATAGCTTGGCTTTGAGAAGGAAAATATTTACATCCCTTCTAATCTGGAACTGGAATAACAAGAAACAAACCTTTATAAATGGCAAGAAAAAAGGGCAAGAGCCCACAGTTCCAGAGGCTTTGTAATATGAAATACACTTGAAAGAACAAATCACAGCTTAGGTTTTAATTACTCCCATTATTGTAATGGAGCTTTTGGAGAAGGGCGTGAGGGAGAGGGGAAGGAGTATTTTCTTGTTCTTGCATTTATTTCCATCCTACTGCTCTCAGGGTTGGCCTTTTGCTCCACGGTTTAAGCAGAGGCTCTGTTTTCAGCTTCCTTCTGGCCACAGGTTTCCTACAGGGAAGCACAAGACACTTCACTCAATCAAACCCCTGAACGTGCTCAGCTAAGGTGACTCTGTTTTGCCTGCGTTGGCTGTGTCTGAGCAAGGACTGCGCTGTTAAATACACTGAATTTTGGGTTACAAACAAATGAGGGCTTGAGGAAACCAAGTTTTGTTAAATGAGAAATAGGAAATTATAAGGGAATGTGCTGAATTCCAGCATCTTGCCAGGGCTGCTGCAGGAGTGCAGGGAAGGCTGCACAACCCGAGCTCTGTTTAGGGGTGATGATGTGCTTGTCTTCAGGAGATTTATCCAGACAAGTTCTAGGCCCCAGGGACAGCCCTGATTGCCAAGCGCGGCGTCTGTCCCTGATTGTCCTACCTGACTGGGATCAAAATCTCTTCAAAGAGGATCCTGAGGTTCTTTTTGTTGTTTTTTTCCCCTTCCATAATGAGCACAGCCCTTCTCCAAGAGAGGCTGGAGCAGCTGTGCAGATGGCAGACATCTGCCAGAGAAATGCATCATCCTACATCATCTGGCACCGCTCCTGCCCGCGCAGAGCCCGTTATTTGTCACCCAACAACTCCTCATCAGAGATGAAACTCGTGTGAGGAGAGCTAAAGCCACACTAAAGATGTTCCCCCGGTCCCATCTGGATGGCTCGAGTGGCATTCACCCCAACCTAAGACCTCCTAACCCATATCTGTAGATAAAAACTACCACATCTATGACTGTTGAATTCTTTAAGTGAAGTACCCGTCTGTGGAGCAGCATCCTGCGTTCAGGAGATCACTGAATATCACTTTAATTCGGATTGGAGCCCAAGAGCAGCAGCAATAAAAACTGACTCTCAGAATCAAGGAGAGATCCACGAGACTGAGCTCTGAAAATCGTGGTCAGGACGGGAGGGGCAGCAGCTGCAGTGAGGTCTCTGGTGATGCTCACGAGTGAATTCGGGCCTCAGACTGGTGATGGCAAAGATTAAACTCCCAACGTGGTGCCCAAAGGTTTCCTGGCTGAATTTTAACACCCAGATGTGCCCAGGAAGCTGCCTCCAAACAACCTGGATATTGTAAACCCCAGAGCCTCCATGCAGGCTTTGGTAATAAAGCAGAGGATGTATTCAGTTCCAGAAAAAATGATTTTTGCCTCAACAGCATGAATTTTCCAGGATCTTTTTCTTTCTCACTGCATTTCAGCACCATCTTAAGACCATTATGTAAAAATAGAAACACTCCTTTACTCATATTTTTATCCTTTCCACAATATTTTTAGAGAAATGTGAGGCTGACATAACACAGAATCAGAGAGTGAGATTCTGTTACAAGTTTTATTCTTCTGTGCCTCGAAATCCAGTCACAACCAAAAAATGTTGGGGAAACATTCAGCTCTGCTTTGGGCTGATTTAAAAATGGAATTATTCCTTTTTCTCTTGGAATGACTGTCTACCTGCCTGCCTTGTAGGCAATCAGCATAATCCTGCTCCGTTGCCTCCCAGCCAGAGGAAAGTTTAAAGCACAGTTCTGCTCCAGTGGATTCGTTTTTTGGAGCTTGGGCTGCCAAGGAGCTCCCTGTGGTAAGGAAAGAGATGAGCAAAACGTTGTCAATTACTCTCTTTTTTGCCCTTTTTTTGGATAACTCTTTGCTTTTCGGGGATGGGGGAACCCTCATCAAGTTCCTGAGTGAGTCCACTGGTCATTGATGCTTTAGAGGCAGTTCT
The DNA here is from genome assembly GCA_013397915.1 of Daphoenositta chrysoptera. NCBI lineage: Eukaryota > Metazoa > Chordata > Aves > Passeriformes > Daphoenositta > Daphoenositta chrysoptera. Next base: position 385,629 of record VZRO01003213.1, on the reverse strand, counting down.
GTGAAATAAATCTGCTGAGTTGGGGTCTGGCAGTGCAGCTCCATGTGCGGAGTCCTCATAACTTCCACATGTGCTTGAACATTCCTGCCAGGCATATTTATACTTTTTTAAATCCAAGCAGGCTGAGGGATGGGTTTTTTCAATTAAATCAATCGTTTATTTCTTGCTACCATGAGACACCCTCTTGTTTTAGTCTCTTCCACGCTAATTTTGCACACACTGGTTTTACACTTGCATTAATGCACACGATGTGATGGTGAGGCTTGGAATTAATATTATTATAAATAAAGGCAGCAACTAGAACAGCTGCTCTTTTGAAATAACCAGGTATTAGTGATGCTGATGTCTGTTATTTAGAGGCACTGGGTGGTGGAGGTGCTTTAAGTGTCTTTAATATTTTAAATTAAAACAAAAAGCAGTGACACCATGGGAAGAGTGGAAGAGAACAGTCAGTTAATCCTCATGTACTCCTTACACCCCTCCTAATTTCTGTGATTCTGCTCAGCTGCAAGTCTTTTTCTCTTCTGAATTGAAGCACCAGAGTTGACTGGGTAGGTTAAAAATATTAAAATGAGACATTTACCGCACACTGGAAATGTGTAATGGTTTTATACATGGCAGCATGCATATTAAATGTAACATTTTAGCTTCAAAGATGGAAGGTTTCCTTTATTCCCATAACTGCCAGGTGACTTCCAGGAACGCCACCAGCGGGGTGACACGAGAGCTGTGAGTCAGACTGACAGAGCGTCCCCACCGAGCCCCTTTCCCGGGTATTTCCGTGACCAACAGCTGCCACATCCGTATTTTCACAGCTCTGGGCACGGACCCATCCCCTGTCTGTGGGAAGCAGAACTCCGGGGCAAAAGCAGGATCAAGGCTAGTATGGACATAAAACCCCGAGGTTTTTGAGTGCCCGCATTCGGAATTTCTGGGCTGTAATTTTACCTCTCCAGTTGTGATGAGCTCACCCTCATTCCTATGGTTTATGACATCACCAGAGCACATTAATATCCTTGTGAGCCGTGTTGTCTAAACAAGGAAAGGGAGATGCTCTTACTTTTCTTCTATATTAAGACTTTTAAAAATACTCTGTGACAAAGAGAGGGATGTTTCAAGGGCCTATCTCTGCTTCTGTGGCCTGGCTGTGAAGAATATTGATTTGAGGTCGTTTTGCACGGGGTTGTTATCCATCATCATAAACATCTGCAGAGCACGGAGCAGTCCCCCTCTGACCAGGGGAATTCTGACGTGCATCCCCCAACTCTGCCCCTTTTCCAGAGCCTGCAAATAAGGGATAACTCTGCTTTGTGGCTCACAAATCTGGGCCTCATACTCGTGAAACGCCTGCAAAGTTAAAATTCATTTTTATGATATTTGCATAGCAGAAGTGGAATTAATTTGACAGATTCCACTGCTGCTGCTTTTAAATGTGGCAGAAAACTTCAAATTTCCTGTTCCCTTTTGTGCCAAGTACCCAGTGAAGTCAATAACTGAACCTTGCAGTTCAGTTATTGATTGATGGGATTTTTTCCCCTTTTCATGTTATAGATTAACAAAAAGAAATGCACAGGCACAGCCCATAAACCTCTGTTAATGGCCAAAAAAAAAGGGAAATGTGTCAGGTAATGTACTTGGAGCACCTCATTCGATTTGGATATGCCTGGGACTCGTCTCCATTGGCTTTTCATCATAAAATCCATGATTTTGTTTTTAAATTACTTGGAGGCCTAAATCCAGGTTAGACAATGGGTGTCTTTGCTCTGTCAGGTATTTTTAAGAGAAAAGCCCCTGTTTCTGGGACTCTGCTGCAGGTGAGGGGATGTCTCCAGATTCCCCTTTATCCCCCCATCCCTGAGCTGGAGAGGGTTCGGGGTGATTTGTCCTCTGCTGAATTCCATGTGAGCTCTTCCCTCTTTTCACCCCGGGAGTTCAAACTCCCACATCGCGGACTAAAATATTGTTTAACAGGAATAAAGATCTGCTGGTATCTCCAGCATAAACAACTGCTCCCCCACAGTACACAGAAATCCATGGTATTTGTTGTGTGCAATATTCCTCCTTCACACATCCTTCTGCTCCGATTTTTGGGGATGTCAGCTTGCAGGGAAGAAGCGCTGCCGTAATTGATTTAATGTTCTCTCCAAGCCTACAGTTCACCACGGAGGAATACTCCTGCTTTGCGAGTATCCTACTCTTTTGTTGATTTTCGTGGAGAAGAGGACCGGGATTTCATGGAAACCCCTCAGTTTATAAGAAGTGTGTCGATAGCAGCTGAGCACTGCCACAATCTCTTATTCTGGGATGTTCCAAAGGTGGTTTTCACAGGGAGGCCTCCCCTTCTCCCCTTCGGAGCGCGGATCCCAGAGGAGTGAAAACGGGCCCGGCTGAGGGGGGTGTGAGGAGCTGAACTCCAGTGGCTCCCGAGGGTCCTCCCAGCCAGGAGAGTCTGGCGTTTTTCTGTCAATAATTATTTCATTATTATTCCATCCTCCTCATTATTGATACTCCAATAATTATTAGTATATAATAATTAGCATCACATACACTAGAACAGTTGATATATTTTAATATATTAATAGGGTTATATTGGGTTATAATATATTATATTATATGGTTATAATATCTTATATTAATAGGGTTATATTAATATAACCCTATTGTATATAATTATTTTCTTATGTACTGATATTATTATACTATATACTAGTATACTATAAATACTACATATACTATCAATGTTATACTATTATATAGTATAAAGATTACATATGATAGCTATATTTTATTATATTCACTGTACTATTTAATATATTTACTTTATACTATATAATATAATAGAAATTATAGATAAATTTATTGTATTATGTATTATAAT
>VZRO01003213.1:300191-380733 GCA_013397915.1 Daphoenositta chrysoptera | reverse complement strand
AAAAAGCGGCGATTGGAGGGTCTGTGTAAGGGCGGAGGGGTTGTGCCCCCGGTGCCAGCAGCTCTTCCCCGAATCCAGCTCTGCATCTGGCCCGGCCACACCCTCCCATCCCCGCTCTGCACATTGCTGCTCTCACCCGTGCCGAGATGCCAGACTGCTCCCTGCGATTGCACAGCCATCGCCTCCCTGACACATTCTCACAGCCTTTCTCAGCTGTGGGAGGGCACAATAAAGCGCTTTGGTTGGGTTTTGTTGGGTTTTTTTTTTTTTTTCCAGGGGAAATAAATGGGAGTAAGCAAAAGAAAAATTATCTGCATATCATCTGTTGCCCCACTCAAATACATGTTTATCCAATAATAATAATTATGAATATGGAGACTGCCTAGGGAGCTGCACAGCTGGAACTGTTAAATCAGCATAAAATGGAGAACACAAAAACCAAATAAAATATTAAAAAGCTAGAACAAAGCAGCAGCAGTGTTTATGGTGAAAGCAGCACCAAGCACATCAAGCTCTGCTTTCCACCCTAAAGGATGCTCTGGTCTTGTACCTTCTTTTTTTTCCCAGTTGAGCTCACCAGTCTGTGATGGGGGAGAAGGGATTTTGCTTTGGAGGCTGTGGAGATGTCAGTGCAAGAGGGTGTTTTATTTATTTTAATTTATTTTATTATATTTATTTTATGACTGTGCTGCTAAAGAAACCTTAAGCTTAAATATAAGAGGAGGCAAGAGAGATATTTATTAGTGAGAAATCCCTGAGGAAACTGTTGTCTGAGCACAGTTGTGGGGTAGCTTCACAACCAAACCGTGTCTTTTATGTCCTTTAGAATAATTCCACATTTTGTTGTATCCCCGTGGCCTCTGATAGTGCTGATTTATTTAGTCTGCTGCAAAATGAAAACATTCTCCGATAATTTAGAAGCTGATTTATAGACCGAGCAGATGGCTCCTCTCCTTTCATGTACATCCTGAGAACTATGGTTTCCTAAAGAATAGAGAGTATTTTGTATCAACTTTATCCCCTTGACACTTGAACTTGAAAATTCCTGACTTGACTCTTGGGTTGTTTTTTTTTGTTGTTGGGTCTTTTGCGTGTGGGTTTTGTTGGTTTTTTTTAAGGACATTCAATAGAACAGTAACTCGATGAATACCCGGTTTTCAAGTGTTAAAGATTGTGGCTGCTCTCCAGGCTGAAAGTGCCTTCACTTTTCTTGGCTCGTCTCCAGAAATATATTTTAAGGATAGACTGCTCTGCCGTCGGGTACAAGTGATGGTTTCTGGTGGATAGAGAATGCCATGGGGGGTTTTCTGGGTTTTCCTGTTTGTTTGGGGGTGGGAGGGCGATGCCATGGATTTCCTCCACGGGCTGCCAGGGAAGCAGAACCAATTGCTGGGGGAGGAGGAGGAGGAGGAGGGGATCCTGCATCTGCTGCCATCAGTCTGCGAGGAGCAGAGGGGTAGCTCGGGACGAGACAAAGCCCAGTTTATTTCCTCATTTAAAAGGCCATCCTGCGGTTTTTCTCATTATTTCAGACACCCGGTGATATAAGAAAGGCACAGTTCTGAGGTTTTTCGGTGCGTTTCTGGTGCGGGTTTGGAAGCAGTGGGTTTTGCAGTGTATTCCAGTGTGATTCCAGCTTAAGACGGGTATTATGAACTTCCCCAAACGCCTGTGTGAGCAGCCCGGGAGAAGCTGTTTCCTTTGGAATTGTGTCGTGGCTTTGATGTGGGGAATTACGAGAAAGGTTCGAGATCTGCTGCTACCACGGCAGTGTTTCTCAGGTGCGGTGAGAAGATCGCGTCTTTGTCTATTCCCCAGTCCCGTCCCTTCCCAGGGACGGGAAATGTGACGTGAAACAAGCGAAGCCACTCGGAGTAACTGTCAGAGGCTGAAAACGAGGAGGAAACCGACTTGTGGTGTTCTCCTTGCTGTTTGTAAGCGGGGAGAATGGGAATAACTCGGCTGAGGGTGTGTCTGTGCAGGCAACTACGGCTCCCAGCATCTCCTCTCTCCTGGATGCTTCCTCTGCGCATGTTTTTCAGGAATTAATGTGTCGCTTTTCATCCCCCCAAAAAAAAAAAAAAGAAAAAAAAAAAAAGAGCCACCACCAGGCAAATAGACTTTGAGCCATCCAAATCACAGAAGCAAATTTGAAGGTCAGCTGGCGGTGGCTCCTTTTGTTTGGGAAAACACATTAGCATGGAGCAAAGGGCTGGCTGTGCACAGGGATGGAAATGAGGAGGGCTCGGCAGCAGGGCCATTATGGGCTCGCAGTTCCTGGTGGGGAAATGCAGCTGCTCGTTAGGAACGACGCCTTTTGAGGGGCCGTGAGAGCCAAACGGCAGCGCCCGCTCCTGCCCTCGGGACTGTCCCGGGCAGCCGCCGCGGGGAGGCTTTTCTGGGGTTTGTGGTGTGCGGTGTAGATGGAATGGAGAAAAGGAGATACAAATGAAGGGTAAAATTCAGATTAGAGTAGATGTATGGCTTCAAATGCAGTAGTTCCCACTGTAGCTAAGGTGTGAGGGCAGATAATCCCTGTCCATTCGGTCGGTGGTGCCTGCAGCTCCCAGGCCTGCCAAGGATCAGTGACAGACAAGGGATGGAGTCACCATCCCTGAAGTGCCCGGGAATGTGCGGCGGTGGCACTTCAGGGCAGGGTTCAGTGCTGAACACGGTGGTGCTGCAGGGGTGACAATGAGACTTGATGATCCTGAAAGTCTTTTCCAACCTTAATGACTCTCTGGTTCCACAAAAAGCAATTTCAGAAGGAATTTCTGCATGGAAAGGGTTAAACATCGGCAGGGGCTGCTCTGGGAGGTTTGGATTCCCCATCCTTGAGGTGTCCAAGGAATTGCTGGACAAGGTGGGGATTGTCACAGCTTGGACTCAACGTCCTTGGAGGGCTTTTCCAACCTCAATGATCCTGCGATTCCGTGAAAAACCTTGTGCCAGAACACGCTGGGGGGTACAGGGGCGGTGCTGACGGATTTGAAAATACCCAAAGCCACCTGAAGGCTTCCTCAGAGCATTTTCTGGACCTTCTTACAGCTTTGGCTTCTGAGGTTGCTTTTAACAGAAGAATCATGTACTGGAGGTGCTTCAGCTAAATTCTGACTTGGACAAATGTGGGACATCAACAGCCTCAGTCCTGAGAGCTCCAGATCTCCAGGCAGCTGCCGGAAAAGCTGATTTTTGGGGAACAGCACACAATGGGAGGTTTATCCTGCGAAGCAAGTGCAAATTGCTTTAAGATTCCTCTGAAGAAGCAGCAGCAGCTGTGGGGTGTAGTCACACAGAGCTGCGCTTAAGAGCTGGGGGTGTTATCCAAATTCTTAAAAGTGAATAATAATTAGGATGGAGATCTGGTGTTTGCAGCAGAAGTCAGGGAGCTGTGTAAGGTTTGAACAAAAAAAAAAAAAAAAAAGATGTGTGTGCCTGAAGATGAATGTCTCAACTTCCCTCTGCACGCTCAAAAATAGAGCTGGGGTTTGGAAAGGTGGGAGATTTTCAGCTCTGTAATTGCTCTCGGTGGGTTCTGTGCTCCTGCCCCGCCAGGTAACGCAGGGACCAGAGGTCTGTGAGACCCTGGCGGTCCCCAGGTGAATTCGGGCTGAAAACCAGGCCAGGGAGGGCCAAGGGCCAGGGAGGGCCAAGGGCCAGGGAGGGCCAAGGGCCAGGGAGGGCCAAGGGCCAGGGAGTGGCAGGCCCTGGTCCCACGGCCGTCCCTGCCGCCCTGGGCCGTGGCAGGGATGCAGCCCTGGATCCGTAAATGTGATGCAAGGAAATGAACTTCAGGCTGCAGCAGCAATGGGATACGGGGCGGGGCTGATCCATCCTCTCTTTGCATCCCAGATCCTGTGACAGGACAGATGCAGGGGGTGTTGGGAAAACTGGGAGTTGGCTGGTTCGGTACAGCCACGGTGGAGTAACGTGGAAAATATTTGGGAAATCCATTGCAATGGTCGATTTCTTACAGTGAGGAGCCCGTTTGATTTATTTTGAGTTAAAACAAATGTCCATCACTTCACCAGGGCATTGCTGGCCAGGACAGGATCCATTTTAAGAAACTCTTGACTGCTTTAATTGTTCCAGAATTACCAATCTCATCATGTCCTGAGCAAAAATATTTATGTTTTCTTTATAGCTGAGTTTTAAGACTGTTACAGCCATTGGGTAAATACTTTCCACAATTTGTTATTAAAATCAGGCAAGTCAGGGTAATTTTCTGAAAATCCACCTGCTCCTCCCTGCTGAGGCCACGTTTGGAGTGCGGGGTCCAATTCTGGGCTCCCCAGTGCCAAAAAATCTGTGGATTTACTGGAGAGAGTCTGGAAGAGGGACTGGAGCATCTTTGGTGTGAGAAGAAGCTGAGACTGGAAGGAGAAGACTCGAGGGGATGTGAGTGTGGATAAATTCCTGCTGGGAAGGAGTGAAGACATCCGGGATCTCCCCAGTGATGCCCAGGACAGAACAAACTGGAATACAGCAAATCCTTTCTGAGCGTATGAAAACAGACCAAAATCCCTCTTTTTTATTTTGTTGGATGAGTCCTGGAACAGGAGGTTGTGGACTCTCCATCCATGGAGCCTTCAGAACACACCTGGCCACATCCCTGGTGACCTCCTGCAGCAGCCTTTCCCTCCTGGGCTGGATAATCTCAAGATGTCCCTTCCAACCCCAATTATTCTGTGATTTTCCTACCTCTACTCTTATAAAAATAGTTATAATAGAAGCTTATTTGAATATTTTAATTACTTTTTCTTCTTTGTTTATATTAATCATATTTATCACCCTTGAATCTTGAAGATAAACAAGAATGTTAATTATTTGTTATTGGTTTATGGTTAATTAAAATTTACCACGTTTATTAACTTGAAATATAACTCCAAAGACTTGAATGGGAGTGTGTAAATCTGTGTAAAGAAACGGGGAATTGTGTGAAATAGAGGGTTAGAGGAAGAAATGAGTGTCTCCCCAGTGATGCCCAACATTTGGGCAGAGTTTGGTCTGAATTAGTGCTTGAAATTCAAGGTCCTTTCCAGAGGAGAGACCTGGCTGAGCTGTGGAGTTGAGCAGGTGATAAATGATGAAGTGATAAAGACTTTAGACAATGGAAATAGAAAATTGTTGCCTCCAAATTTGAATGGGCTTCTCCAGATGTTTAGTATCTCTTGTCCCAAAAGCAACTCTATAAAAAAATTCTTAAATTGTCACAGGAGCTGCAGTATATTCCTGCAGAATTCCGTTAATTATCCCTGAAATCAAACTGTAGGATTGTAAATGTTCTTGTTTTATGAAAAAAAACCCTTAAACATTTATTTTAAAAGTGCAGCTCTTCGCAGCGAGTCCCAAGTGCAGTTCTTTTTACCACGAAGATTGATGTGCATTCAGCATTCAGAAATCCAAATCCCATTTTTTTCCAGCGCCTCCACACGTGGGATGCTCAAGGCCGCCCAGTTTCACCGCGCTGCAGAGGAGGAGCAGCCAGTTCGGCGGTGTTTGCACAATATGGGCAAACTGGGCCTTGATGCGTGGCATTATTGCAAAATCTGCTGTTTGAAATGAGCCCGGGCGGTAGCTGAGGGCCCGGGGAGCCGGGGCTGCTCAGAGCCCTGCAAGAGCGGCCTGTGCTCGCACGTTCATCGGCCTCTGGAAGGGGCTCTGCCTGCTGGGCACTGCGGGCCCGAGGGACAGGGGGCACTGCCACTGTCCTGCTCTGAGGGGTTTTTATTCCATTGGAGTGGCAGCGCCCGGAGCAGCAGGATCCGGGCAGGTTTTGGGGCAGGACGGCCGCGCTCGGCCCCTCGCGGGCTCTGGGCAGTCGGGCCCGCAGAGAGCTGAGCCCGCTCAGCAGCTGGGGTTTGAGATCAAATATCGGCCAGTGGTTCTGTGCTTTTTGCCTTTTGGCGTCACAGCAGGGCACGCTCTGCACCTTGATCCCTTTGGGAAACACCGGACAGGGTGAAGGTGGGGGAATTTCGGGTTGTGCGAGTTTGGGAATAACGGGATTTCCCTCTGGGGATGTGGTTTGATGTGACTCCAGCTGCTGCTTTGGGGCAGTGTGGGGTGGGGTGTTGATGAGCTGTGTCTGTATGGAAAAATCCAGAAAAAGGGAGATTTTGGGTCCTTTTCTTCGTACAAATCTCAAAACTCCAAGACGTTGAAACGTGGACTTTAGTGGCAGTGGAGACATTTCAGTGGGTGATAGCTTGGTATTCTGAAGAAGAAGATGCACAGATAACACATATATATATTTACACTCATAAATAGTAATACAGCACAGTGGGAATTTTCTTTTGGCACAATGAGGAGGAGAATTGGGCTGCAGGTTGTGGTTGTGAGTAACCACCAGCTCGTGTAGTGAGGACAGGTGAAAACTGATCCATCCCTGCAGTGACACTGGTTCTGTTGGAAGGAAAAACTGCATTTCAGACATAACTGCACTTCAGACAAGCAAAATATCACTGTGCTCCCCAAACCCAAAGATGTTATCCTATGTTTGTGTTTAATCAATATTATTGACCTGTTTGGTGAAGTCCTTGGTGTCTCTTTCCTTCTGCTTTTCCTTGCTTTAGCAACTCCTTGGGCGTATTTTCTTACACTTGATTATTTTGTCCTGCCAAAAACTGGCAGAGGGTTCCCTCTTGGTGTGAATTTCAGGAGTGAGGTTGTGTGAAGCAGCAGTTTCCAAAAAGGTATCCAAGGAGCTAAAAAAGCCACAACGGCCTTGAGTGACGATGTTCAGGCTGGGCTGAGGTTGGGTTTAACTTGGAAAGGTCTTTGTGGAAACGAATCACTGGAGTGGAGCTTTTTTGAGTGTTCATTGTTGCTCTCTGTGTTCAAAATGGTACTTTCAGGGGGTTTTTTTGCATGAGGAATTTTTGTGTAATTTGGTGATGCTGTTAAGGCAGCAAGATGGGGAGAGCGTTCTTCTGCTAAATGTTAATTTTGCTGTATTTAGTGAGAATTGTTGGGTTTATGTGGGGTGTTTTGGGGTAGGAGTGGGTGGATTTCCATGAGGTAGCAGAGCTTTGCCCGTGTCACTGCAGTCAGAAAGAAACCCTCAAACCATCCCTGCCAGACAGTTCCCATTTATTTCCCTCATAATTTCATATACAGCTCATTGCACTTGCAGCACTTAGAGGTTAAGTGTAGCAGCCAATACTAAATACAACCAAAGTCGATATTTCCCTTTAATGACAGCTGCCTTCCTATTGTTTTTATTTCATTAATATCAATTGTGTGCAAGCTGTGGCACTGTTATGATAAAGCACTTAGTGCCCACCGGGGTGTGCTCCGAAAGCCTTAAAATAACCATTTTTAAACTTTCTTTTAAATTTGTTAATGTGCTTAGCAGATTCTGTGCAGCTCAGGATCTAGTGAGCAAAATGCCCACTCATTATTGGCTAATTATAATATCTGAGGACTTAATTTTGCATTTTTCAGTATGTTAATAGTGAGAGAAACTCATCAGACACTTGTGCATGGCGTTTGAGCAAAACACAACCAACAGCTGCTTGGCCAAGGAACTTATTGAATTGTTGTGAGCCCGCAGGAACCAAAGAAAGAGAACTGGAGCCGTGTTTCAGTTGTGTTTGCAGCAGATAATCCCCAGGAGTCCAGCGTGCTCTCGGGGCTGGGAGCAGACACAGGGAATTACTGCGCGCTCCCGAAATCCGCCTGCAGTTTAATCTCCCCCTGATCTCTGGGATGCAGCTGGAAGGCACTCGGTGTTTATTCCGTGCTGCCTGGGGTTTGTTGGGAAGGAAGGAGGGAAGCTGGAATACATGGAGGGAATAAAATGTGTACATTTATTTCTTGTAGGCAGGCTGGGACAACTTTTTTTTTTTTTTTTTTTTTGCTGCAGAGAGCTCACTGTAAGAAGAGCTAGAGCATTGGAGATTTAATTTCATATTGATTCACTTCTGGCTTTGCCATTTTATTTTATTTGGGGATGAGCTTTGGCCATTTCGCTCTCTAATTTTTCTCCATTTCTCTGTAAAATGAATATTTCATGAAATACAAGCAAACTTGGAGTAGTTTGTGCTTCGTGGACAAAAATAACGTAGTGCTGCAGTGACTGTTTGTGGTTTTAATTTCCCACTTCAGGCTAGCAGGAATATTAGCTCCAGAGCAAGAAATACTGTAAGATATTTCTGTTCAATAGAATAAAAGTTATTTTTGTTTAGAAATGGGTATTTCTGTTGGTAGGATGCTTTTATTCATGGCAAAAAAAGAAGTGTGTGTTTCGTGGTCATGCTGGTGTGCAGTTTGTTTTTGCACAGCATCAGGCAGGAGGAGGTAAATCCTGATTTTATCCAGTCCCAGGGAATACCCAGGCAGGAATTTGTCTCACAGGTGCTGAGGGATCCCCAGGCCCTGGGGGAATTCCAAGTGGCCACTTGAGTAAAGATCAATGCAAATCTGCAGAATGGCCCTTTATTTTTAGATAAATGGCTTGTGCTGATCTTCCTTACACCTGCTGAAAAAGCAGGGGTTTCATTGAAAGAGGAAATGGGGTTTTTTCCCACCCAGGCCCTGCCTTGCTGCTCACACTGCAATTAATGTGACCTGCTGCTCACTAATGACTTGCTGTGGGTGGGAGGGAAAAACACAGAAAATTCGTATCAACATTCATAAAAACAGGGCTCTTTTCCTTGCTGGATGCTCCCGGCTCTGCTGAAGGGCAGCACTGGGAGGAGTTAAACCAATCTGTCAACATTTGTGCTATTTCACACTTAGGTTCTGTTGTAGGAACAAAAATCTCCTTTGCTTGCAACCAGCAAATCTCAGCATCATCAGCAAAGCATTGAACAAACCCAGTCCTGAGGTATTTTTTCACTCAGTCTCTCTTGTAGGAGAAAATCTGCACTTCAAACCCTTTGAATTGGGCTCTTTTTTAAAATACACATTTTCTGGAGTAGCTTTTTCCATTATTTTACCAAGGAGTCATTGAATATTCAAGGTAAAAAGGTGCACTTGGAGCAGAAGCTGCTGGAGCAGTCTCTGGAGTGTGTTTGCCTTGGGTTTTCCTGTGTTCTGGGCAAACACACTTCAGATATTTCTGCTTTTATCAATGGCAGTCGCTGGTGTTTGCTCATAAAACAATAGTAGAAATAAGTGTTTTATACACAAGCTTGTGGTGTTTGCATCATTTTAATGTGAAAATAATAACCTGTGGGAGATGAGGGACCTCTAAAGGCTGTCCTTTAGGACAATCTCTGTTACTGCTATCTAATACCAATAAATTAAAGCTTTTTCTTGCTTTTTAATAGGTGTACTTAAGCTCCTGATAACCTGTCTGTTTTAGTCACTTGTTAATCCCCAAAGAAAAGGCTGAATGTGCCAGTTGCCTGCAGATGAAAGGCTGAAGTTTTGAAATCCCCATTGTTTTGGTCAAAAAGAAACTATTTTTACATGAAGAATTCTTGTTTTTTTTGAGACTGGATCAAGATTTAAAAGAAACCACAAAGCCATTGTGGACCATTTTTGTTGTGTTCAGCCCTGAATTCCAGGCTCTGGTTTGTAGATGCAGTCACTCTGGCAGGTCTGGAGAGTGATCAGTGCCCTATTCCAAAGCTTCTGTGTATTCCCAAGAGTTGCTTTTCATCAACCTAAATTGGTCCATCCAAAGCAGCCTCGAGACAAAAATAGCAAATCCCACACTCCCTCATTTTGTGCGTTCAGGCCCTGCATTATTGATGTATTCCTGCAGTGTCCTCTGTGTCCAGAAGATTCATTGTGTGTGATTTATTATTTAGTGGCACATGCAGAAGTACCTCCGAGCATTAAAGAAACAAAAGATAAAGGTATTTTCTTATCAGGTGAATGGTTCTCTTATCTCCCTTTCCTTGAAGATTGCAGAGTAGTGGGACCAGAGGAATTCGGTTGGAGTGGTGAGTGAAAGCAATGCTGCTGATTCCCTTGGAATTTAGCACTTTAAATGGATTAGAACTAAAAATATCCCTGCCTGGCATTGCGTCAGATCCAGAAGCCTTTCAGAGTATCTGCATTTCCATGTTGGATGGCAATTTAAAGAGAGTCCCACGTTGGAGCTCAGTGGGAGCGTTGTGAAGGGGAACCAGGGTTCTTCACTGGAGCAGCAGAGTTGGGCACAACTGCAAAATTCATGGGGGTTGCTACAGTGGGAGGCCACAGAAGCAGCATTTGGGAAGGAAAAGGTGATTTTTGTTACAGACAGGATGTGTAATTCTCTCCTTGGATATGTGGAAGCCTTAATAGGAATTAAATCTCCCTTTGTAACTTCGGGGTGGGATCTTGCAGCACCTGGACCAGATCTTGTTGGTCAGTCCTGTGGCCAATTGATTCACTTATAGCTCATATTTTTGGGGTTTTTGTTAATAGTGGGGTGTGAGCACTGCATTAGGGCTTGAGATGCACTCCTTTTAATCCCATAAACCCAGACATGGTATTCTAACAATGGAAAGGGAACTAATCACCTTTTGTGCTTATCTAAAAGCCTGGAATTTCACCACCACAAAGGAGGAGATCTTGGTTGAACTTGTGGCGTGTTCTCCTGGTTTTTTTGTTTGGACACATTTTACTTTCCTAGAGCAGTTAAAGAATCTTGGTGCCCTTGTAGAGGGGCTGAAACAGAGAAATACAGAATCCCACAGTGCTAATTGGGGTGTTTTTAATGAAATGTGATGGTACCACTGTTAAACATCCTCATGCATTATTAGTTCCTAAACCACTGGAACAATCGCTATAAATCAATGCAGGATTTTTTTTTCCTTTATACTGAACGTCTCTGGTGATTTTTGGCCCATATTTGATGTAAGTGCAGAGCTGTTGGCTGCACGTTCAGGGGCTCCAAAGGTGAGTTCCTGCTGATGCTGGGGTGTGTTTTGGGCTCCAGGCGTTGGTCCTGCAGGTTTCTGGAAGGTGAGGGGCTCTGAAGTGCAGTGTTAAACTCATGCATTTGATGGATCGGCTGCCTGCGCTGCAGGGAAGGCTCTTTGACAGGTTGTAAATTCTAGACAGGTAAGATTTGGAAGCTGTGGTCCAGGTTAACATTTTGGACTCCACTAGATGGCACTGATTTATAGTGCTGTTGTTAAAAAAACATCAAATGCAGTGGGAGATTTTTATTTTCCAAACAGGAACCATAAAGGAGGTGATGAGGATGCTCAGTACTTACCTGTTTGTCTGGTGGGTGCATGTACAATTTCCTTCATGACCTCCTGCTTTTGAAGTGGAGTTTTGGATGGGGTAGGCCAATCATGAGCATATCTTTTAAATATTTAGCACTGGGAAGACATGTCTAAATAAATACCTGGTTTTTCTTACTCTCTGTGAGAACATCCTCTGTTGTTGAAGAAAGAGGCTGAGCCAGTGTTGGTGCAGGCAGCTGGGTTTGCCATGATTGTGTCTCAAACCATCACAGAATCCAGGATGAAGATGAATTCTCACCTTTGTGATAAGAAAGGAGCATTCCTGGGGGGCTACAACCACACAGTACCAGTTCTGGGTGGCACCAGAGTGGTTTGGTGTGGTGCTGCTGGAGGGCACTGGGTGTGCCCTGGGTGCGTTTGATCCCAGCTCCAGGGGCAGAAACGGCCGTGAGGGTTCTTTTGGCAAATCTGGTACCCAAATTCTCCGAAGGGCCCTCTGCGTCCTGCTGCTCAGGGTGGAAGAGCAGAGAGTTATCCCAGGAATCCGTAACTCCATCTCTTCTGCCTTTTCCCTGCACTCCTGTGCCACCAAACGCCCTTGAAGGCACCACAGATCTCACACGGAGCAGGAGAGGTTGCACTGGAGATTTAGGATGCTCCATGGGGATAAACCTGGCATAAGGCTTGGTTCTACCTTGTTTTGCTGCTCTGATCTCCTTTCCCTTCCAGCCGAGGGGGAGCTGAGCAGTGCTGCAGTTTGGCCTCGCTTGACTTCAGCACTCGTGGGTGTTTTAATCTGGTGCCTCACGAGAGAAGCTGTTCCTGCAGAGAGTGTGCAGCCCTCCCTCCCCAAAGTAAAGCCTGCCTGTTTCCTTGTCTTCCTTCCACGGGATTGGGAAGCACATGGTTTTCCAGGGAAATCAGCCTCCCTTTTGCCATGGGAAATAGCTGTTTTCTGCCTGGCCTGTGGTTGGAGGGACGAAGCCTTTCAGGGGCCTCAGCCAAAGACAAAATACAGCAGTGACTCCCAGAATTCAGCATGCTGTAGATGTTGATGGTTCCTTCAGCTGCACTTTTTGGGGCGGTGTGTGGGATTTCTGCAGCTCTGTGCATTTCCCTGGGGAATCTGAGCTTCCCCTCTCCACAACCTGCGCGGGGACGTTTGCAGGGATTCGGCAGCCAAGGCACTGCAGCGATGCAGGGAGGGACCCGAAATCCTCCTGTGTGTGGTTGGAGATCTGCCTTCAGCCATTTGTGCTTTGAGCACCACAAACCCGTGATTGATGTGCTGATATTTTCTGTCTGCTTCAGGGTTTCTCGTTGTTTTTCCCTTCTCCCCACTCAAGCTGTGGATTCAATTGTTCATTTGGCCTCCAGTACGTAATTAGTGATGTTTCTCAGGCACAGCTCACTGCAGTCTGTGGGACTCCTTCCTGTGACATTGACAGGGTTGGTTTTTTCCTAAATCTCTTTTTTTTTTTTCTGACACCATTAATTTTTACATAAATTTATGAATTTAACCCTTGGTGAGGAAGCATTAGGTGATGTGTCTTGGCTTTGAATTAATTCCTAATGCCATTCTTTCCTAACTCCATGATTTATATATATTCCATTTAATTCTGGGATTTATATATTATTAATTCCTTATTCCATTATTTCCTGACTTTTTCCCACTGCCATCCTTTTTCTTCTTTGTCTCTTGTTTGCTGCGTAGTGAAGTTTTGGCATTCCTGGAGAAATGGATTATTAATAAATTTATGATGTGCTGTGCTCGGGAGCAGCTCGGCTGTCCCCAGGGGCGGATGGGGCCGGGTGCCTGCTGTCCCTCGGACACCTCACAGATCTGGTTGTAAATCGGCCCAAAAAGGGGATTTACTGGAGCGTGGCCGGGGCCGTTGGGTTTGTGCTGGTGGAGAATCAATCAGGGCTGCTGCCGGAGCTGGGCAGGGGGGACAGGGCGGGTGGGGACTCCAGGCACCGCTTTCTCTTCTGTTTGCTGCTCTGTTTTCCAGCACAGAAGGTGGAATAGTAATTTATTATCTGACATTCTTTGCAAACAGATGGAAAACACTCTGCTTGTGAATTTGCAAGGGAAAGGATTCTGGGAGCAGGCTTTGCATATGTCCTTCCCCCCCTGGTTTTTTTACATGCTTAGGAAAACAAGAGTGAAGTCATTCCTTGTTGTTGGAAGGGAATTTGTGTGGTGTTCCCACTCCTGCTGTTGAGATGGATAAACAGTCCCCAAACCATCCACCCCGAACATGGTAAATGGGTCGAAGAAATGGGAATAAAATAATGGCTGAGAAGTACAATGAGCTCTGCGAGTTCTGCGTGATTCTCATCCTGCAGTTTGCATTTTTTAATGCAGAAAAAACCTCTCTACTGGATATAATGGTCTGGGGAAGAAAGAGGAGATGTTAAGGCTAAAACCATCTAATCTAAAAGCTGAGCAGGTGAATAAATGGCCCAGGAGTCAGTGGGCAGTGAGAGTGCTCTTTGCAACAGTGTCACATTTGTGTTCTACTTTGGGCTTGTTTGTAGCTTTTTTCAAGAGGGCGATTCATTAAATTGTTTCTTTGTTTTGGTGGGGGTGTTTTGCCTTTAGTGAGTTTCAAACCGGGCGGTTCTCACCCTGCAAGATAAGACAGGGGCTCCGGGTTTGCCAGGACTGGAGCGCAGAGAGCTCCAAGAATTCCCAAGAGCCCTTGGGAATTAGGATTTTGGTGCTTTTGGCACTTAAATGCCCTCTGGGTGTGTGCCCGGTGGTCTCCAGGCTGTGATCAGACACTGCAGAGGATCCTAAAACACGCAGATTGTTCAGAAACAGCAGCAAGGCGTTTGATAGGAGCTGGAGCTTTTTCCCTGCAGAAGAAAAAGCCTGGAGAAGGCAGCGTGAGGTGTGGGATCACAGATGGGTGCTTAACCTAAATCCCCTGAATTCCCTGGGGACACCTGGCCAGGCTGCTGGCAGGGGACCTTCACTGGAGCTGCAGTGTGAGGTGATGGGAGCGCTTTGTCCAGCGTCCAGGGTTACAGGAAATGAAAGGATGACATTGAATGGGGTGGCGTTAAATGGATGACGTTAAATGGGGTGACATTATATGGGTGACATTGAATGGGGTGACATTATATGGGTGATGTTAAATGGGGTGACATTATATGGATGACGTTAAATGGGGTGACATTATATGGGTGACATTGAATGGGGTGGCGTTAAATGGATGACGTTAAATGGGGTGACATTATATGGATGACGTTAAATGGGGTGACATTATATGGGTGACGTTAAATGGGGTGAACACTGCCCACAAGGTCATGCAGTCATGGGGGAGATGGCACCAAGCATCTCCTGATTCCCGGGCCTGGGAATCCCATCAGAAACCTGCTTGACTGGGAAATTTCCATTTACAGCTTTGGTTACAGCTCCAGTGAGTGTTTATTTGGTTTTCCTTCTAACTAAAAAAAAAAGCATAGGATGAACGTTGACTATAGATAAGTAGGAAAATCACATCCATGCATTACCACTGCATTCCCAGTTTTTATATCAACCGCTTGTGTCTGTCAGTCTCATTTACAGGGTATTTCCACTGCCTGAGTGTTAATTTTAATCTCTGTAGCTCTGCCTTTGTTTCCCATCATAGCAGGTCCCATTATCTTTGAATTTCATCCCTACATTTCTTCCCATTTCTTCTTCAGCCCATGTTGGCTGGAAGAGGCAGAAAAGGGGAGATGCCAGTGCAGTCGTTCCCCACGGAAAGGAGCAGGTCCTGCCTGACCCATGACAGGTTCCTGCTGCAGAATCAGAAAATCCTCTTCTAAATCGTGGTGCCACTGCCAATTAATCAAAGCCAGGCAGGAGCCCCCGTGCTCCTTGTTCTGGTGCCCATTAGGAGCAGCTGCATCGTGGACTTTGATGTCCTGGGAGGACAATGGGATCACTGTTCCAGCTCCGAACTGCTTCTCCTTGCCGCTCCCTTTGTTTCAGGGGAATGGGAGTGGGGAAGACGTGAGGGGGAACACGAGATGTAAATCTCTGGCAGGAAATTGCTCGCAAATGCCATCACTGGAACGTCAGGATTTTAGCAGGGATGCACTTGGAAAGCAGCAGAATTTTAATGCTGGCAAATAAATGAGGATGAAGGGGAAAATTGTCCTCATTGAAGAGGGGAAAATCCAGCTTAATTCAGAGCAAAGTGTAATTAAGGGGGAGAAAACTTCTGGCATAGATGGAGAGAGCTGAGAGATTGCAGGAAAAGTTCTTGTGCACAGATAAAATTTCTCTATTTCTGTCTGGGTTTTTTGGAGATTATGCCCACGTTTTCCTGGGGTATTTTTTGAAGTGGACACCCAGAAAGTTTGGGTAATTCTCTCCTGATTTGTGCAGCGAAGGAGGAGTCTCTGTGCAGGAAATCTGAATTTTTGCAAAGTGAGGTGCTTTAAAAACAGCAAGAAAAGCAGAGGTAGTGAATCTGTGTGTTTATAAGGAAGAAGGAATTGGGAAGGATGGGATGGGATAATGGGGTGACAGAAGCACCATCACAGTGGATTGGGTTAAGGCTGGGTGTAAAATAACACTAAAAGATGTTTCTTTCTCTTTTCTCCCTAAAAGCTCTCATTATTTGCCTCATACACCCCAAAACTGTGGCTCATTGAAGCTCAGAGCTACATTCTTATTTATATTTTCCCCATAATTCTGTGTCAGGATCCCAGTGAGTCACCTTCTCCGAGGGTTTTTGTTGCTGTTCACTAAATGACAGAAGTGACTGAATTCCTGCTTCCAGGCATGTAGGAGATCCCACATTTCTGGTGCCATCTGTTACCAAACTTTGCGGGTTTTGTTTTTCCCAGTTTGCAGCAATTTGAGGGAGAGTAGGGGAAATAGAGCAGGTGATTAAAAGGAGAATTCAAGTGATGCAAAACAGTGGTGTAATGACCAGGAAAAGAAGAGTGTCTGGTGTGGGGCTTTAGTAAATTCAACAGCCTCTGACAGAAGATTTTACTCAAATATTCTGACCAAAACCTGCAGGTCACTCACAGTATTCACCCCGTCATGAACCAATTTATGTGTTTATTTATTTATTTTCGATTGTGTCTGGCTGTAATTGCAGCTCATTATCTCTGTTGTGATGAAGCGAGGGGTGAGGATGTCCCAGGAGGTGCTGGCTGATAACAAAAATCACCTTGCACGTGAGCTCCGAGTCCCAGCCAGGCCCCCAGAGTGCATTTTTTAATGAGCTCACCCAGTAGAAAGATCCATTGTTCCCCCCCCCAGACAATTGCTGGCTTGTGCTGTTTGGAGTTCTCTGCTTGGGCAGAATTCTTGGCTTCTGTGGGAATTGTCCTTTGGGTTTGGCTTTTTCTTCAGTAGATACAAAAAATGGGGAAAAAAAATCATCCAAATACATATTTAATTATTTGTGTATTAGTGATCTAAAGCTTCCACTTTATTGTGTGATGTTTGAATCCTTTTGAACAAGGATGAGCAAACAGCACTTTGTGTTTTTCCCACAGGAGAAGAAAATGTTTCTTAAAATTGAAATCCCCGTCATTCATGAGTCAGGGCTGATTTTAGCAAGGAGTTGATTGGACATGAATTACGTAGATGCTACTCCAGAGTTGAAATTATCTTGGGTTACTGTGGGTATTTTTATCTGTGCAGCTGCAGGATTGAAGGCAGAACTGTGCCTACAGCTCTGCTTTCTGTAAAGAAAAATTTATAACAGAATATTTTAATCTTTTCCTTCAAATATTCAATTAGCAAGCTTTGATTTTTATCTTTTTCTGTCACACAGACAGATTCCACCTGCAGTTTGGATTCCCTGCCCATACTGACTTAGGCACCAAATCGTTTTTTCAGTGCATGAAGTGTGTGTGAATTCCTTCACCAGGCACATCTGTCCCCAGATGTGAGGGTCAGGTTTGGTTCAAGGTCAAGGTTTTGGCTGTTCCTGCCTTGAACCTGGGATTATTTTAGGCATCTCAAAGTGGAATTGTGCCTAAATCTGAAACAGGAGCAGATGGATCTCAGCTGGTCCCATGTGGGGGCTCCTGGGGCTCCTCTAACTCTCCCTTAACCCTTTTGTCTTGCCACAGCCTTGATTGGTTTTATTTATTAATATTATTCTTTTCCTAGAAGGCACCATACATTTATTATGAGCTCTGAATGATTTCATTCACGTATTTTTGAAACCCTTGGGGAAGAGCAGCCTGGAAGTTGTTCCTATTCTGCTTCTCACCTCAGGGATGTGTCAGTGGGTGTCCAGATCCAGGGAATGATGGACATGACAATCAGAGATCAGCTCTGGCTGCTCTGCCCCATGTAAGGTATTATTAGCTGTGCTGAGCATCCAATCCAGCCAAATCCAGCAGCTAATCCAGTTGTTTAAAGGAAATTTTAATGCTGCACAGTGTCAGAAACGTTTTTCAGTGCTTCTGTGCATGTTGTGTGTTTGCCTGAGTATTTTGGTTTAACTCGAGTCACCTTCAGGAGTATTTTATTTGCTGGAGTGTCACTGGGACTGGCCTGGGTACAGGAATGAATCAATCTAACAGTGACAGCTCTGGGGAGAACAGACCTGGCTGCTGCTGATGTGCTGGAACTCAACAAACTGAGCATTATTAAGGTGCAGAAGGTGATGTGAAAAGCATTAGTCAAGGAAAATGATGAACAATGTGTAACTGTTTTTATAAAAAAGCACTTGCAAGCCTCGCTGGGTGGTCTCAGTGTGAAAGCCTCACCCTGGGCTGCACCTTAGAGCATCCCCCTGCAGAGACTGATGCTGGATAAAATGTGCAGTAAATCCCTTGTCTCTCTCTGTCCGTGGATATCCTGTTGGACACAGCCGGTAACACCTTTTGTAACCCTATTAACCCTTTTTATAACATTTGCTCTCTGTTGTGTGTTACTCTCTGTTGCTCAGAGAAGTTATTGCCGTCTCTATATTGAGTTCCTCACCTTCAGGTCATTCTCTGGAGATCTGATTACGCCTTAAACTGGCCAAAATTGGACAAAATGTTTGTTTTACGGGTCTAGATTTCAGTGGGTCCTCTGGGAAGCCACAGCACCCCAGCAAAAACCCTTCTCCCTGGGGAACCTGAACTCCATGACCGAATTCCTGCTTGACTTGCAACCCAGAAGCTTTACTAAAAGCGTAATTTTAAAAAAATGTGCACAGATGATGTAAAATGAACATTAAAGCACTGCTCAGCACAGATGCCCTTTTACAGCACTGGGGTTCCTTGTGCAAGGAAAGCCATCCCGAGCAGCCAAGGCGGGAGAACCGGAAATAATGGGATGCCAGCACTGCTGTATAGGAGCCTTTCACTGCCTGCCCACAGAGCACTTCCAGAAAAACTTGGAGCCAACACTTCCCTTGGCAGCAGCTGCTTGATTTCTATTTTTTTTTTTAAGTTAATTTAAATTATCATCTCCTGCAGACAATCCTGACTCAACGTCCTTGGTTTAAGACTTCTCCAAACCAGGCACAAAAGGCTGGATGTGAGCAGCTTAAATCCCTGTGAATCCTTGGTTGTGGGGAGGATTTTGGCAGTGCTGGGATTTTATTTATTTATTTATTTTCCCCAACAACGTGGTGTTGCTAGAATTTTCCGCGAGTGGGACAGCTTGTCCTTATATGTCTTTTTTTGAAGTGCTGTGGTTGAGGGGGTTGGGAACGCACCCTGAAATAACTGACAGGAACTGGAATATCTGAATGGAATGGGGAGGCTGCTGAGTCCCTGGGAATGGGGATACCCCTGATTTTACCCCTGGGGTTTGGGGAAGGACCACTGCAGCATTTTGGGATCACAGCTGGCTGTCAGGATTCCTGGAACTGGAGAAACAGCCGATTTTCCCCATTTTCCCCTGATAAAGACCCATTTCCGAGCCGTCAGACAAGCTGGTGTCACTGGGAACAGATTTCCCTGCTGTGTGTGCAGCCTTTAAGGGAAGGAGCTGGGACAGCAGGATCCTGGAAGGAATTCCTGGCTCCCAAGGTGTGGGGAGGCCGCAGAGCTTCCTTGGGTGTGCGAAGTCTGCCAGGGACAAACGTGCAAATCGTGGTTCAAAATGATAATTGTGCAAACAAAACAAGCATTGAGCTCTGAAAGGAGGCAGGACTCTGTGCAGGGAACAGAATGTGCCTGTTCTCAGGGCAATAATTCCAGTGTTTGGGTTTCTGATTGATTTTTAATTGCTATAAATAGTGCCCTGTGTGGCTGTGTGGAAGACTCACAGGGGTTGTGCTGTATTTAAAACATCTTTCTTACCACGCCACTTGAATTTCCAGTTGGTTTCTTTGCTCTTAACCTAATTTAGCATCATGCCAAAGGTACTTCTTTCTCCTGTAATGAGATGTTATTGTTAATTCAGCGTGTCCCAGGCAGGGAGACTGGAGGGCTGCTGCCATCGATGGTGGTGTCACTGTCATTCCCTGCCAGCTCCGGCTCTGGGAAGTGCAGGTTGGGTTATTTCTGGAGGAACTGGAATTCTTGGGTCACTCCCACCAAGCCTGCCTGGAGTTCCTCCTCTTCAAAATCCTCGCTGGACAAAGTTGGGGATTCTTTGCACATCTGCTTGGAGAGGAGCCCTGTGAGTGCTCCTGGGGGTGGAGCTCATGGATCCTAATTAGTGGCTCTGACTCTAATGAAGGTGGCAGGGTCACACAAAGACAAACCCATTTCCCTGTTGTTCGTGTCCAGTGGAAGCTCCCAGAGCTCGGTGCAGGATTTGGCTGCACTTTGTGCCTTGTGATGGCCCAGAATGAACAAGAGACCTATTCATGGGCAGAATTTCCCTACAGAGACAATATAGAAAATAAATAAATCGTATCACTTCTTGTCCCAAAACATAAGTCAGTTTGAATTTTCCTTGTTTTCCTCTTCCTGGGTTATAAATCATATTGCCTCTCCCATTTTTTGGTTGCTCCCAAGAGCTGCATAACATTTTTAAAGAATGGAATGTATATTCAGTGCTTTGGTGTTGCAAAAATCCCATTGAACTGTATTTTGGGAGTCAGTGGCTGTGTTGGATGCCTTGACTGTGACACTTCTCTGGGAGAAATTTGCTTTCTGAAATGAATTCTTGAAGGTGGCTCACTGGAAAACAAGCACAGCTATATGATATGGTTTACCTTTGGAGGTAAAGAATGATAAAAATGGCCCAAAAGCAGCCCAAAGCTGCTTTGGGTTTCAGCAGCTCCACACCCAGATAGAAAATATTTGTGGTAGGACACGTGAGCTTGGGGAAGGTGCATTGATTTCTAATCAGTGATCAGAGAATCCAATTCCATCAGCAGTGCCCCTGTAGGATCACTTCTGCACAGCGTTTTCCCTTCCCTCTTCATTTCTATTGCAGCCCATTTTTTTCCTGGTGTTTCATTCTTTATCATCTGTTCCCTTTTCAAAATAATTAAGGAATGAAACATATGATTTATGGCAATTATCTTGCACATTAGAGGGGGGAAATACACAGTTTGTCTGGTTGCTTTGGTGTTTCAGTTTGCAGAGTTGATAAGCAGCCCCAATTTCCTGACACATTCATTTTTCAAGTTGTTTCAAGAGAATCTGATGTGACACAGTGAACAAAAGACTAATCTAATTTATCTTTTTTATTTTTTTTCCCTCATCCCTGTAATATTTCTGCTTGGCTTGCTGCATATGTGAATGGGTTTTGTGGTGGCATTTCAATTTATGGGTGGATATTGAGGCAGGGAACGACGTGTCTTCCCCTTCCTCGTGAAGACAGATTTCAGAACAATACCCAAGTGTCTCTACCTATGAAGCAAAGCTCTCGTTTCCTCGGGGGAGAGACTCCTGGTATTTGTAGCCAAGTATTTTTGTAGAGCATGTGATCACTTTCAATAAACAGCATCTGAACTTGCTTTGTGATATTTTTATTACTGACTGATCTGCATGAGGTGATTAAAGAAAGCCAAGGTAGGCTCTGAACTTAACGTGTATTAATGTGCATAATTCTCACGATACGCAGGAAAAAAGGACAGCTCAGAGGCTGTGAGGGCTGGATCCACTCGGTGAAAACAGGCAGAAGGAGCTGTTGTGGTGCTGGCAGGGCTCACCCGTGGGTGTCTGGTGGATTGGTTAATTTGTGAGGTTCTGATCAGTACGTTTAGCTGTGCACAGGGTCAGCACTGCTGCTGGTGAGGCACACAGGTTATCCATCAGCTGCCTGCCGTAGATCCCGTTTGATAAACCCAAGTGAGCTGCGTGGGGCTGAGCTGCCGGCTGGGGCTGACCCGTGCCAGAGGTCCCTGATCCTCTGTTTTACTCCATTTCCACGTCCTCACCCGTGTCCTGCTCCACCCCGGCCTCACGTCCCCTTGTCACACCGAACCAAAGCTGCGCTGCCGTGGAAGGCAGGCGGTGGGGTTGTTACTCCCTTTCAAGGGGCGAGCAGTGAAACGTGTGTGGAAGGAAGCTCTGCAGACAACAAATGCTGTCTGTGTGCTGCTGCTTTGCGCCGATCCAGCCCTAGGAAGGAGCTGAGCCCTGAAAAGAAAGACTGAGGGGTTTTTCCCTAATCCTGTTTTACCTTGCGGCAAAATCTATTCCTGCATCTGTTGGGTTTTAATAGTGCTGGCCCACAGGCCTTAAAATAGGGATTTATAAATGCCTGGTGACTGTGATGCAGGGAAATCTGATTTCCATTGATGAGCTGTCGGAAAGGCAGCGGGGTTTCGTCTCTGCGTGTTCATCTCCACAGTCCAGGGGATGGCAGCGGAAGGGGACGTGCCTGGAGCTGGGGACAGGATCCCTCCTGGCACTGGGGTATGGCTCCTGCTCCTGCTCGTAATTGCCATGATTTGGATGACAGTAATCTCCAGTGCCCGGCAGGACTGGTGCCCCATTGGACTTGTCACCAACCTAAAGGAAATATTAAAATAACAAGTCAGGCTGAAGCGTCACAGGAGGAGCACAAGGATGGTCAGTGTTTTGCTCGAGGTAAAGCAGAATGTCAGGGGCAGAGTTCAGAACAGCTTCGTAACTTCAGTAATTCAGGCTAGAAAAACATCCTGTTCCATGCTGCTTTCCCCTAAACCCAATCTTCACGCTGTTCTCAATATTGGTTATTAGATAAGGTTATTTCATGACTCCTCTTGCCTCGCAGAACTTGCCACTTATGAAATGATTCCATTTAGCAGATTAGTTTCTGTAACTGCATATTGCTTTTCATTAAAATTTCATGGGGCTTTTATTTAACATGCACTGGAGCCTTGTTTATGTGGGACCTGTTGAAAGCAAAGTGGATTAGGCCATTTAAGCCATGTATAATCCATTCCCTATGGACTTGTGTTCCCTCCTGCCTGCCTGGTCCTCCTTTCTGCTCCCTGTTCTGTCCAGCCACCCATTCATCCTGCAAGGAGCAGTTCTGCATTTGCTGCACAATAAATTAGCAGGGCTTTAATTGCGTGATAACAAACTTGGTCCAGGCCTGTCCTCAGCTGAGTTCCAAACCTCGCTCTGTACCGAAAGCCCAGTTTTGGCTCTGGAGTGGTGCCAGTTCTCGTTTGCAGGGGCTGGCTGCCATTTACACGGAGATTTCTCCCTTGTTTTCATGGATTGTGGGCAGGTGTTGATGAGTGCTGAGGCTCCAGTTTGTTTCGTGCTTTGTCCGCTGTGTTCAGCTAAGTCAGGAAGGCAATGCTTGGGTTTGGTCCTTGCCCTTTCCAAGGGTTTATTGTGTTTATTCCCAGGTATTACACATGCCCAGGAATTCTGGTGCTGAATTCGGGGAGGCTTTGATCCCTTATGGGTTCCACCCGTTTGCAGCATGGGAAGGAGCACAGAGCCCATGGAATACGAGTCCATGGAATACTTTATTCCCAGCTGACTGAATGCCCGGTCCCACCGTGTGCTGGGGACCATCCCATTTGTCCCACCCCACAGTGCAGCAGGCTCCCGGGAGGCTGTGATTAATCTGGGATTCAGTTTGGGAAAAGTGCTGCATCCATCCCCAAGCTCTTTAATTATAGACTCAGCTTGTTGTGTCAGGGAACAGGGAAATTCACTTCTGCTCAGAAATGTTCCCATCCCCGCACATTTTTAGGGGAAAAACACAGAATTTCAGATGCAAATCCACCTTGGAGTCACGCAGGGGAGACAGCACATTGCTGGTTTGGGCAGAATTATTGACAGCACTTGCAGCACCCTCCTTCTGCAGGAGATTGTTTCCCCCTCAATTTCATCCATTAATTGCCTGTAAATGTCCAGCTTTTATTTTAATGCTCTCTCTGCTTATTCCTGATGTGTCATTTGGCCGTGGGGTTTGAAATAATTTCTTTCAGCTCCCACTTAAAGCCCCTGGCTTTGGGATTGTTGTGCTCCAAAAGCTTTTTTTCAAGGCTATTTCAGTGGTTCCTTGGAGAACAGGGCTCTGCTCTTGGGCAAATTCCAGCTTGGATGAGCTCGTGCTCGCATCTGACCTTGCAGGGAGCTGTCAGTGAGGTGAGGGAAGCTCAGGATCGAGTGTCAGGAGATGCAGGAGGCACTGGTGGGGATTTTGGGTGCCATTCCCCAGCTGACCACTGACATTCCCATGGGGATTTCCACCCTGGTTTCACCAGGGCGGGATCTGCAGTGCTGTAAAATCCACTATAAAATATCTGGGGATGAGAGGAGACAATAACCAGCAGGAGAAGATGCTACAAAGTGCAGGATGGAGCCTTTGACTACTCATTTATCGGGTGGAGTGTTGTATTTTAGGTGTTGATCCGTGTCCCTGGTGATGGTGGATCTGCAGGGATGTGAGGACAGGGTAACTCCTGATTCCTGCTTTTTTCTGCTCCTCCCGAGTTCTTGTGGCTTCAAAGGGGCAGCAGAGCCCCTTGGAGGAGCTCTTTGCGGCTGAAATGGTGCAGATGAAATGGTTCCTCGTGTGTGCTAATAGGTTAATTGTCACTTGTAGCTCTTCTTGATTTTCAGCTTCTTTATCCTCTGAAAGGTGATAAAATAAGGCCAAAAAATCCAGAGGCATTTTCCTTTCTAAGCCTCCTTTCTCCAGGCTTCTGAAATGTATTTATGCACAGGGCTCCCTCCTAACAAAGGCCTCTTTGAGGGTCCTGTGGTCGTCTAACATTCCCTCCTTTCACATGAAATTAAGGGCTGTGATTTACTGCAGTGACCTGAGTGCCTGAGTGCTCTCATTTACAGCCAGCCGGGCTTTTTTTCCCCTTTTTTTCCCCCCTTTTTTTTTTCCTTTTTTTTTTTTTGTCTTTTTTTTTTTTTTCCTTTTTTCCTTTTTTGTTTTTTGAGGGGAGGATGTGTTTCGTGCCTCCCGTGGGTGCTTTGGTTGTGCAAACCTCCTGCCGGCCGGCTGAGGGCCGGGCGGTGTCACAGCTCCCGGTGCTGGAGTCCCAGGGCTGGGTGCCTTTGCTTTGCCTCCTGCAGTTTTTTCCCCTGGCTTTTCATCCAGTGAAGAAAGGGCACAGATTTAATTATTTTAATTAACCAATACATAGATTTATTTTAGATTTTCGTAGGTGCTGGTGGAGGGCGTGGGGTGGGGAGGTTTGGCGACACTCTGTCCCAACTTGCTGCGCAGCGTTCTTAGGAAATAATCATTTTTCATCCCAAAATCCAGGCTGTTTGTCCCAGCTCCATTCCCTAAACCCTTCCTGTTACCATGGCAGAGGTACTCAGAGCTGGCTTAGACCTTTATCCACCCAGACAAGGGACGTGCAGCTCGCTCCCCCCACAGCTCCATCCTTCCCCCGGAGCGTTTTTGAGGTGCACCTGCTGTCCCTGGCTCTTTGCAGTAATTTTGAACAGATCCTGGTGGAATTTATGGTGGAGTTAAACAGAACACATTCAGATTTTTCACTTTGCAGCCAGAGATTTTTATAAAATAACAGATATTTTCGGGGTGTTTCACAGAGAATGTTGTTTAAATCAAGGGGCAATTCTTGATTCTTTCCTTGAAAGAATTCAAGTGCAATTCTGTCCTTACTAAAAAAACCCCTACAAAACCCCATTATTTTTCGTAAGGACACTGGTTAACCACAGAAGAAACCCTGCAATGCAGATGGTGCCCAAAAGCACCAAGTATAGCACAAGATTTGGCTTCTTCTGTAAGACTTGTTAACTAAAACACATATTGGATCCTGTTGGGCTTCTTGCAGAAAAATCTGATTTCCTAGGTGGAAAAGGTGGATTTGGCAGGAGGTTTGTAGGGTATCACACAATATGTGGCTTCTTCCACCCCTGCTGCCACCTCCTCCTCTCACAGCGTTGCTCCCAAAATCGTTGTTGCTGTGGAAAGCCCAGGAATCTTTCTCACTCGAAATATTTCATTCCGTGTTGTTGTAAGGAGAGTGAGGCTGTCAGGGCTGCCCGGTGGGGTTTGGAGTTTCCTTTTTTTCCCTGTTTCTCTCCTTCTGTGGGATCTGCCTTTTCCCTAGCAGGTGGTGGAGGAGGAAGGCTGGGCTGCTACCAGTCCCCAGTGAGAATGCAATAGAGGATTCCATTAAAACCTTGGTTAATTGGTGACCGTCTGCGCTGATCAGTCTGGGCTTGAGGAGCTCCATGGGATTCTCTCCCGGGAGCTGTTTTATTGCAGGAAGTGTAAATCCAGCTCGGAACAGGGACTTGCACGAGAAGAAAAGTGCTGCCTGGAAAAAAAGGCCAGAACTGGAACGGGGAAAAAAGAATTGATTCCTTTGCTTTAATCATGATGGAGTTTATGTTGGATGCAGCTCCCAGCCCGGAGTGTGACAGTGCTCTGCTGATATTTTATCCTGCCTCCAGCCAGATCAGCTCGAAAAGAAAAGATGAAAATGCAGGTTTTTGCAGAATCTCAGTGAAACGTGGTGTGGTGGGTCAGGACAGAGGCAGCACAGGGGGCTGCCTGAAAATGCCTCTCCTGCCTGTTCCTGTTTGTTATGCCTGGCATGCAGCACGAACTCACGGAAAAGTGCTGGAATTACCCTTGGCAGTGAAATCCTTCTGCTTAGCGTGGTCTATGGCGCTTGCCTTTGTTTTAAGAAGTTTTTCCACTCCAATTTTCAGTGCGGTGCTCCCTTGGATGTGGCACTGCAGTTGCGTTGCTCTGTCATCTTCTGTCTCCTTTTCTTCCTCTTATTTTTATCTGTCCTTGTCTGTCATGTCCTTCACTCCAGCAGAAACAAAACGCCCTTTGTGGCTGTAAACCCGGCGTGCCAAATACTTTGAATAACTGTAGCACTGCACGAGCGAATGTAAAACATAAAAGCGTCAGTAAATTCCTTTTAATGCCATCCTATAACAACAAGAATTCCCATTTTAATAACTGGGGCAGTGGAAGGGCTGACCTCGTTGTTTGATGCAGCCATTAACTTGCTTGGCTGGGTTCAAAGATTGTGTGTTTAACTCCGCAGCCATTTGGTGTTAATGATGCTGCATTCATTAACATCCCAATGAGAGCGCTTTGCTCCTCTTCCTGGGGCCGATTATTCGGTTACCTGAGTCCCTGCCTCAACCCAGGCTGTGACCGAGCTGTTTTACTGCCTTTGTTGTGCCTGGGAGGGGAAGGACACACGGACCAGGCATTGCTGGGCTGCTCTTCGCCCTCGTACTCCGCCCCACACACAGCTGAATAAATCATTTGGTGTTCTATTATCAGTACAGGGTGGCACAGAAGATGCTGTGAAGGTTTTGTGTCATTTCCAGTTCAATTTCCTGGTTTTACCTCCTTTGTGAGAATTCCCTCTACTCATTCCTACAACTCTGCTTTGCTGGTGGTTGGGGTTGTTATGTAGAATTATTTTGAACCTTACCGATTTCCCTGCACTGCCTTTTCTCCTTAGAGATGAAAGAGCACAGGTCAGAAATGAGGGAATATTAAAAAGATTATGGTTTAATGGATGATTTCAAAAGAACGAGACTGGACTTCAGTAACCAGTTGGAATTTGGGGCGCTTGGAGACCATAATGGGGAGATCTAGAGTGAAAATAAGGCAGCCCGGGTCTGCAAACTCTCAGAACACAACTGCATCTCCTTCTCCACATCCCTGATTTTTCTGGGGGATCCAGGTCCTTTCCAGAGGCTGCAGGAAAGCTTCGTTGTACACCTGAAACAGTGCTGGGGCAGCGTGAGCAGCCTCCAGGGGTTTGGGTTAGCGATTTGTGTGTATGGAAAACAT
This sequence comes from Daphoenositta chrysoptera, assembly GCA_013397915.1. Lineage (NCBI taxonomy): Eukaryota > Metazoa > Chordata > Aves > Passeriformes > Daphoenositta > Daphoenositta chrysoptera. Next base: position 353,466 of record VZRO01003213.1, on the reverse strand, counting down.
CCAGCAGCGCTTGTTTTTGGGGTTCCTGGGATCCAGCTCCATCCTTTTCCTGGGAATCGGGCATCCTGCTGCCAGGGCCGTGCTGTGCCCAGCTCCAGCTCCATCCTTTACCTGGGAATTGGGCATCCTGCTGCCAGGGCCATGCTGTGCCCGGCTCCCAGCTCCATCCTTTTCCTGGGAATTGGGCATCCTGCTGCCAGGGCCGTGCTGTGCCCGGCTCCAGCAGCTGCCAGGCTCAGCCTCTGCCCTGCAGACGGGTCAGGTATTATCCAGCTCCTCCTCCCGTGCTGTGCTGGACGTGTCTGTGGAAATCCGAGCTGGCAGCTGCCCACGGGCATCCCGGGTTGGGTCTGGAGCACCAGGCCATCGCTGGAAAGGCAGCTCCTGCCCCCAGCAGGGTGTCAGAGCAGCCGGAGCATCTGCTCCATGGCAGGGCCTTCGTTCTTGGGGGTGTCTTTCAGTGTGTGGCATCTGCAGGAAGGCTGGAGACCCTGATGCTGAGCGAGAAGTGGAAAACAACCCCAAGAGGGCTGGGAATGGGATTTCCCATTCCATTTGTACCTTCCATTTGAGGGCCTGTACGACTGGGAGCTGGCAGGCTGCGAATCTGGGGTGAAAATCGTGGAACCGATGAATGGTTTGGGCTGGAAGGGACCCTAAATCCCATCCAGTGCCACCCCTGCCATGGCAGGGACACCTTCCCCTATCCCAGGGTGCTCCAAGCCCTGTCCAGCCTGGCCTTGGCCACTTCCAGGGATGCTTTTTTTGAATGCTCTCCCTGTGGGTACAGGAAAAAAGAGGCTTCAAACCCCAAACCACCACTTGGTAATGATGAGTTAGTGACCGAGTCTTATTTGTTTGGAAGAACTGGGGTAATTTTGCTGTCAGGAAATTAGAAGGCATCTTGGTGGGTTGTGGGGTGGTACAAAGAAAGGCTTAAACTCTCTGAGTGGGATCTGGAGAGTGGAGCAAGGGCCTCTCCAACATTTCTGATCCCAGCAAAGGGTGAACGGGCAGATCCAGCAGGGAAGGCAGTGCTGAATTCCCTCTGGACTGGGCTGGGCTGGGTTGGGTTGGGTTTTCCCCCTTTTTTCCTGGTATTGCGAATGTAGATCTGTTTCCAGCGTTCCGCAGGAATCTTCTGTGGCATTTTTGGGGTCACCATGCCCAAAATGAGGCCATTATTCAGAGAGGATCTGCTGTTAGTGCCAGCTCTGCGTCCTGCTCTGGAAACTGAGTTTTCATTTTGGACTGACCCAAGCAGAACAGAAGCAATTTAGGATGAGTGGACAAGTTCTTCTCTCCCATCCAATGGCTGTGGGATAAGGAATGTTGATTATTTTACCTCTCTGGTCTGCATTGTGTTCGTGCCTCTTGCAGCCTGCCCGAGCTGCTTTTTTCTCCTGGGGAGGGGCCACGTTCGTGGGATTTCATTGTGGGCTCCGGGAATACAGTGTGGCTCAAAATAAACCCCTCCACGCCGGGAGAGAGCTTCCCAGCCCCACTGTGGTCTTCATTCCAGCAGAGCAAGCAGTTGTTAGTGGCAGGAGAAATCTGTCCCAGAGATGCAGAAATAGCAGGGTCAGAGCTGGGCAGCTGTGGGGGAACTCGAGCGGGCACGGGGCAGGGCCCCCATCTGTTCCTGATCAAAAATGTAGGGAGAGAAAGGATGGAAAAGTGGAGGGCTGGGAGGTGGCTGCTGCCCCCTTCCCCTGCTCCCTTTCTGCATCTTCCCAGAATCTGGGAATATCCTGAGCAAGGATCAGCAAGTCCAGCTCCCGGCCCTGCACAGAGACCCCAAATTCTCCCAGCAGAGAGGGGGCTTTGTGCAGCATCTCCCAGCACAGGCTCCAGCCTGGTACTCCAGGTGAAATTCCTGATACTTCCCGAGCAGATCACGGGGGAGTTCTGCGTTACTGGAACTGTTCTCACCTCTAGAGAAGTTCAGAAATGATGTGGTGTAATGTTGTGTTGTCCCAAATTAAGTTTTGTCCTGATCAAATTCCCTTTTTTCAGCCTGAAATGATGGGTGGAGTCTGCCACGTGTTAATTTTTCCTCGTGTTCCTGGTTCTTTGGTTGGGAAATGTGGGGCTGGGGCTTGGGCTGGAAAAACACATATTGGCTCTCGGAGGTGGAGATAAAAGCAGGATATTGTATCTGGGACATGGAGACGGTTGTGCATCTCACTGCTCCCTGGGGAGGGTTTGAAGTAAAGAGCAATTAACGGTGGTGGTTCCGGGAGGGTTTCGTGGTGCAGGATTGTGCTGTTTTCAGCCACACTCGGGTTTGTCCTTTCAGCAGGGCCTCTGCATCGATCACTGCTGTGTCTGGGTTTGGGTTCTGTCATCTTTAAGGGCAGTTTCATTCTGCTGCTCCTCTCAGAGGACATTTCTCTGCCTCCTGCTGCCTTTCCCGCCGTTGTTCTGTATTCCACACCAGTGCTGCTGTTCTCGTGCTGTCACTTCCCACCCTGGAGAGCAGCAGGGAGTGTGGGAGGGGAGGAATCCAGCGGGAATCCTCAGGTGGTTTAAAGGTCTTTGCCCTCACAGATCACTGAGCATCTCCTTCCCTCTCCTGCTCCCTTCCAGTGTGTAGTTCTTACACTATAATTGCAATAAAAACATTGTAAGTAGCAGGAAAACGTGGAAAACCTGATTACACGAGAGCCCTGTTGTTAACACTGGTCAAACACGTCAGTGTTCAAAGTCATCTCGAGATTTTGGGACTTGCAAAAGTTGTCCCAGAATATCCTGAGTGGGAAGGGACTCAAAAGGATCACCAGGTCCAACCCCTGGCCCTGCAGGACCCCCCAGCAATCCCACCCTGTGCCTGGCAGCGTTGTTCTTGCCACAATTCGGGAAATCCGTGTGTAGAATTAAGGAAATTCGTGTCCACAAGGCAGCTGCAGAAGACATAAATCCTCAAGCCTCACGGAGCACTCCCAGCCATTAGCAAATAGGGGTCAGGCGGAGTCTGGCCCTGGATATTCATTATCCCAGGGATTAACCTTGCCTGCTTCTATTTCCAAAGCTGCTCCTGCCCGTGGTCGCAGTCCAGGTACTGCCCCTGGCTCATCCCTGCCCCGGAGGTGCCACCGAGCAGGGGCCTGGTGCAAAATGCTCTTTAAAGAGCCAGCAAAGCAGCCCCTCCCCTGAAGGGCTTAGCCGCAGTTCCAGGCTGGGTAATCCCCATGACAGTGCCTATTTAGGGAGCACATCTCAGTACAAGGGTCTGGGATCTGAGGGTGCACAGCAGGCACCAAAAATCTCCAGACATGAGGTGTTCAGAGCCACTTTTACATCTAAATAAGGATCTGGGGTTTGAGATTTCTTCATGGAAGCTAAACGAGAAAAACTTCATTAGAGAAACCCTGCCTTTGACCTTTAGTTTATAGCCCAATTTTCTGAAAACCATGGTTAGCACTCTATTTTATGTTTCATTGGAGTGCCACTGATTTCAAGCTTTTTCTGTCAGCAGTTGGATCAAATTGTTCTGATGTTTCCCTGATGTCAGGAGGAGTTCTGGAGGAGACAGAAAGAAGGGGAGTGCAGCAGTGGGAAGCTGGGAGAAGAGCAAAGTGCTGGAGTGATGAGTGTGGCTTGCCCAGGCTGGTTTTGCTTCCCTGGAATTACAGATTTGCGCTTACATTTTGGTCATTGAGTTTGGTGGAGTCGCAATGGTTTTAGCACAAATTAAAAGCCTTTATGGATTTAATACAAGGCGGCCTCTTGGTCATGGCAGGGCTGAGCTGTGGCTTAGGCTGTGTTCTCAGAATTTACAGCCTGCACCCCTTCTTTTCCTCCTGGAGGGTTCCTTTCGATGGGTATTTTCTGTGTGCAGCATAAATGAAACGTGCTGAGCACGTGGTGCCCGAGGCCGCTGCCATGACTTCAGCCAAACCCAGAGAGACCAAGGCACCGAGGGGATGGAAATCAGAATATGGCACTGAAGGAATAAAGGAACCAGCTCCGAGGATGTTTGTGCCCTGTGTGTCTGGATCTGTGTGGAGAAGATGGATCTCTGTGTCTGCCTTCTTTACTTTTTGGGGTTTTTTTCAGGGATCTTTTCCAAAAGCAGTGTCATGGGAAGCACCCAGCAGCAGCAGTCTGGTTCTCCTTTATTCAGTTTTCCCTAAATCTTGTATTTTACTGCATAAGGAGAGGTGTGAAAATGCAGTTGTGTTTGGAGTGCACTGGAGGTTTTCTTGGAGAAAATTCTTGCAAGTATTGGAGTCAGTTACTGCAAGGAGTGTCTTGCTTGTAGAGACCAAGACAAGTTCAAAGCTGAACTCCTGACAGTTCTCTTAATTTTTGGAGCACAAATGCTCAGCTGAACCGTTCTTTGTCTGCCTTGCATAACTTACGAGTTGCAGTGATTAAATTTCTTGTGTTTGCTGGGCTGAATTCTCCCTGGTTTCCAGGAGACTTCCCAGAGGACAGTGGATGAAGCATTTTCTTGGCTCCTGGCAATTTGGGGAGTGTTTATCCTGTCAGTCACAGCTGATGCTTAAGGCCTTTGGATACCCTGGCTGGGTTCAGATTCTTTTTGTTTCTCCCCTGGCATCACCTATTTTTGAGCTCCTGGAGCTGTAAATGATGTCTGAATTTGGGTCTGTGTAAAGTATTCCTGTTCTTTGCATTAGAGTGGCTGAGTGAGGAGGGGCTCTGATTTATTGCCTTTACCTTGGCTTTGTCCTGCCAGCCAGAGAGTTAAAACAGTGGTGAGCAGCAGAGAGCAGTAAACAAGCTCAATTCTCTCTTGCCTGAAGGGATTTTTGGTTCCTCTGCTTGCTGAGCAAATAGGGCAGTGTATTAGCATGTTATTCTTCCCAGGCTTTTGCCTTCTGTTTCCATTATATTAATATTTGAGATTTTATTCAGTGGATGCTATTAATGATTCTGATAGTCCTGATGATATTCTGGAGGTTCTGTCAGTGTGGTGGTTGCAAAAGGTCGTGCAGTTAGCACACCCTTGAAATGTTACCCACAAATTACAGTGGTATTTCCAGAGGCACTGATGTTCTTAGCAAGCCCCCAGATTCCCAGAAACATCTTCATGATCTGCCCTGTGACAGTGCTTTGGCCAGGGGCTGAGGTGCTTTTCTTCATCATCACTGAAGGCTTCTCTAAAAAACGATAAAAATTATAAATACTGACATGTGTTCTTGTTCTTTTGCCTCCTTGTGCCTTCTGCTCTTCCCATGTGGTTTTATTTGGTGAAGCAGCCTGTCTATGTTTTTAATGTTCATTAATTTATTAATGAAATTTCTTCTTCATCTAACAAGGCAGGGAAAGATGAGACTTTAATCTTAGGTTGTGAGGCCGCAGTGGTAATTCCTGCTCCTTACAGAGGAGTCAGGCTAAGTGTGATTTTCAGCTCAGCCTAAACTATCCAGTGATACTCAGCTACCACAGAATTCCCAGCTCCCACCAGGTATGAAAGATTAATTGACACATTAAATAAACTATTGATTCCTGACACTTTACACTTGGCAAGAGATGGCTCCAGATATGAATTTAAACTGCAGAAATCTATAGCAGTCTCCCAAAGCACGTTGGTGAGCCACAATTCACGAGAGGCTGTAAGTCTCTGAAATGCAGGTGGAATATTTGATGTTTTCCCACTGCCAGAGGGCAGGGTTGGATGGATATTGGAATAAATCCTTCCCTGGGAGGGAGGGGAGGGCCCAGCACAGGTTGCCCCATCCCTGGAAGTGTTTCTCCGCTCTTCCTTTTAACTGAAATAGAAGAGAGAGGTTTATTTTCCTCCTGAGAATTCCAGTATGAACCTCTGATAGGCAAAGGGAGGAATCACTCTGCAATATGGGATGGAATGAATGAGCTGGACCTGGAATGTGCCTTCCTCGAGTGAACCTGCAGTGAATGTTACATTGGAGTTAATAATTTCTGTGGAGCAAATACTGAATTTCAGGCTTTGCAGCTGGTTCAGCTTTAACCATTGCGAAAAACACCTCCCCCGAACTTAAATCACCACATAAAAAAGGCTGGGGAAGAATTATTTTCAACACTTTAGAATCGAATCTCAGGCTAGGAACGCTCTAGGGCTGACTGATGGGCTGTGGGGGAAATGGAGCTTGCAGGGAGTAGGGATTGCTTCCTTTGAGGAATTCCAGGGAGCTCCCTGGAGCCTCGGGGTTGGAGCTACTCCTGCCTTACAAACGCAGTAATTCTGTGTTCCCCTGAAGGATGCAGTTTGTGCTGCTCAGCACGCTGCCAAGACAAACTGGCTGCAGCAAGATTAGGCTTGAATCCTGAGCTTTTACAAATCCTGTTTTTCTCATCTTCTCCGGGTTCTTCCCACAGTGCAGTGTCACCCACCCGAATTTCTCTTTCAGGAGAAGATTGTCACTTGCTTGGTTTTTAATTAAAATTGTCCATACTCTGATTTAATGGCTCCATAAAGCATCCTGGCTTACCCTGCCTCAGGTAAATGAAAATATTTGCTGTGGTAAATAGGACTATTAGTTTTATGATCCATAGCAATAAAAAGCTTTTATCAAGAATGTCATCAAAAGAGGCATAAAATTGTGTTCCATGTAAAACTACGGAGATGTCTGGGAAGTTTTACTGTGATTCGTAAATTTCTGTAGGAAAAGGTGTTAATAGTGTCATTTCCTTGTGTGCCTTGTGGTCATTTAAAAATTAAAAGAGCTTGTGAGCGGATCTTGTACATGGAAAGGATGGGGTCACAACGTGGACGTAATAGGAATTATTCCCTTTTCCCTGCCCAGATTCCCTGCATCAGCTTGGACATGTCCCTGTGTTCAGAAGCAGAATAATCCTGACTGAGCTGAAGCAGAGGAGAAAGCTCTCTGAATTCCCTGCCCGTGTTTTCGTGGTGCCACAGCTGCCCGGGCCCCTGATTTCAGCTGTGTAGCCAAGCACATCCTTCCCTGGCATGGCGCAGTGTGAAACAGTCCCCGGGCGTCTGCAGGAGGCAGAGAGGGATGGGTGGATGTGGGGTTGGGCTGGCAGAGCCCCCCTGTCCCTCGGAGGGTGAGACCCACAGCGCAGGCAGCTTCCTCACTGCCCAGGCTGCGCTGTTTTGTAGAATAATTTGAATTATGTTTGGTTTAGAAGCGAGCAGCACCTGGTTTTTGTACAGCAGTGAGTGAATTACCCCGCTCCCAGCCCCAGCATCCGCCAGCTCCTACTGGAAATGGGGATTTTCATCCCCCGAGTGCACCTTGGGGCTGCCCTGGGGTACCACATCCTCCAGCTGCGGGCAGGACGGACAGAGGGTGCCCAGCCCTGGGGCTGGAGCGCAGCACCGGGGCTGCCCTGGCTCTGGGTGCCGTGCCCGAGCCGAGACCTTCCCCGGGCCCCGCGGGCTGGGAACTGAGGGTGGGATGGCAGGGCAGGGCAGGGCAGGGCAGGGCAGGGCAGGGCAGGGCAGGGCAGGGGTGCTCCCTCTGCCCGCTGGCACAGCCTGGGGTGTTCGGAGCATCCCTCACAGCCAGAGCCACCGGCTGGCCTTTGGGGTGTTCATTTTGGGGTGTGAGGAGCATCCCTCGCACCCAGGGCCCCCGGCTGGCCTTTGGGGTGTTCATTTTGGGGTGTTCAGAGCAGGGTGAGGAGCATCCCTCGCATCCAGGGCCCCCAGCTGGCCTTTGGGGTGTTTATTTTGGGGTGTTCCTCCCCTAAAGGTGCCTTTGGTCGCGTCTTTCTCCCGTGTTCTGTTGTGGCACCGTGCTGAGCCCCTGCTCCCTCCCCGCCTCTCCACGATCTGCTATTCCCCAAAGGAATCAGCAATCCCCTCCTCCAATTCCTGGCAGATTTAGGGAGTGGTTGCCATGGCGACGGGGGAGGAATTGGATCTGCAGCCCAGCTGGGATCAATCCCAGCTGCTGCCTCCTCCTCCTGAGCAGTCAGCGTATTTTTAATAAAGTGACCGTGTACAGGAGCCTTGTCTTTGTCTTGTTAAGCCTTTGTTGTGTATTAAATCCTGAGGGCTTTCACCATAATCTGCCTCGCTCACAAGCTTTACAAATCCCGCCCTTACTCCACGAGCTGTGGCCATGAGATCCGGGAGATATTTCTTTCCCGATGGTTTTTATTTCTGGTATTATTTTAATTGGTGAACCGTTGCTAGAAATGAACGAAATTAAAGGGAACCAGGGGTTCAGTCACAGCTGGTTCCATCCGTGCTGTGCTTTATTTGCCCAGATATTTTTGATGGTTTTTGATGTTGCATTTTCTCTGGGCTTCACTCCCGCGCTGTGGTTAGTGCATCGTTACCTGGGTTACCTGTGACAGGAGCCCAGGGATTCCTGCCCCTGGAGACGCCCTCCGGGACAAACCCCATCCAAATTCCCTGCCTGGGGTCACCCCGAGAGTGGGACTGGCAGGAGGAGCCCCAGAACTGAGTCCAGCCATCCTCGGGTAACCCAGGGGCTGCAATGCGGGCACATCACCCGGGATCCCAGTCTGGAACGACCCCAGTGCTGGGCTGAGCGAGGCCAAAAGCATTTCAGTCCTTACTGACTCCCGAGGCTCAAACCGGGACCTTTTGGGGCCGCTGGGGAGGTGATGGGGGCTGTAAAGCAGCAGTGGTTTTGTGGGAAGGGGAGGTGAGCTCCCCTCTGTCTGAGGGAACAGAACCCCGTGGGAAATCTGTAACTGAGTGTATTCAGTGTTCCAAGACATCCTTTTGTGGAGCCAGGCACACCTTCCAGAGCAGGGCGAGCATTAATATTCCCGTTTTTCTGGAGTGCCCCCTTTGGAATGTGGGCAGGCACAGACCCAGTACCATGGATTACCCCACTCTCCTGGCACTGGATTTGCTGCCCAGGTACAGCCTCCTGCCCTAACCTCAGCCTCAGCCCAGCAGGGACACAGCTCCCGGCCTGTTACCAAAATCACGGCTTAATTTGAGCTCATTTCTTTTGTTGAGATGCAAAACTAATTATATTGAACTACAGATGAACAGGAAGTTGCATTAGCAAATTTGTTGGGTTTTTTGTTGTTTTTTTTTAATCAATGGGGAATTATTCAGCATTTTTTGGGGGCTGGGGAACTTTGTAACCAGATAAAAGATACGGGGGAGGGCAGAGCTATAAAAAGTGTTATTGTGTGATTATGAAGAGGCCTTTTAATGCAGTTATTATGTGATGCTAAAAAGGCCTTTATTGCTTGATGTTGGAAGCAGAATACAAATGGGCTCACAGTGTCTATTAAATGAAGAGTGGAAAAAATAGTCCCCATTTCCCTGAACTGCGAAGCAAAAATAACGATTAAATAGTGATTAAAATCAGCAGCGCCGGCTTTGTTAGTTTGATCACGCCCGAGCGGTAACGCTGAGCCGGTGGGGAGCGATTGTTTGCGGGATTCCAGGCACAGCCCATTGTCCTGCCGGCCCCTTCCTCCAGGTGAGATGGCAGCAAATGTTGGTGCTGCTGCGGGCTGCCTCCCAAACCAGGGCTGAGTTCTGCCCGAGTGAAATGAGGACAGATGAGCTGGAAGTGACTCACTCCGAGGGATGCTTCCTTCTCCTGGCAGCTCAATTCCAGAAGTTACCTGCAGTTTCTGCGGCTGAAGCTGCTGGACAAACACAGCTGGGCTCTTTTGTGCCCAGTTTCATCTCCAGGGATCTGTAGGACAAAGCCTTAAAAGTGTCTGCAAACAGCCAGAGAACAAAACCCGGGGCTGGGCAACCCCACAGCCTGTCCAAAATCTTCTGCAGAACCGCCAGGAGAGGACACAAAAGACTGGGAAGAAAAGCCAGGTAGAATTTCGCTCCTCGGCATCTCTGGCAGAATGGAAATGTTGGGATTTCTCAGAGTTGTGTGTCTGTAATAACTGCCCTGGGTGTGTTTGTGCACAGCTGAGCACTGGGAGCTCCCAATCCCAGTGGAAAAGGGAGGGAATTGGCTCTGGAGATCAACCTGAGGGCGCCTGAGCGTCCTGTTGTGGGCTGAACACGCTGCAGGCTGCTGTCAAGTGGATTTGTTAATCCCGGAGGGTCACGGTTCTGTCTCGTGGCAATTCCTGGGTTTGGAAAGTGCCTTTCTGGGGTTAGGAACAATCCCAGGAGGTTCCTCCTGTGCCTCCCTCCCACTGGGAGGGGACTGTGCTGAGGTGCAGTGGAGGAGTTGCTGCCCCTCTGCACAACCTTTGCAGAAACGCTGTTCTTTATTCCACTGATGATGGGATTTAATGGTGACTTTGCAGCTGGGGGAGCAGAGGGAGCACTGACTGAAGAGGCAGAACCAGGGGTGTCCTTCCTTCTCTCCTTTCTAAAACTCCAAGAAGTTTTGCCTTGCCAGGGGTGGTTTCCAGGTTTCATTCTCTGAAAATCCACCCAGCACTTCAATGCACAGAAGGAGCTGAGGCTTTGGAAATAAACACAGGAAAATCTGCGAGCTGGGTGTTGCTGCGGGGCTCAGATCTCCTGCCTGGCCCTTCTGGCTGCATTTGCAGTGAGATATTCCCTGGCTGTGTGATTTCCTCCGTTCTGTGCAGCCAAGGTGGCACAGAGAGGCCTAAAGAAAGATGTAAGGTAGAGCCCAGATGCTGAATTCGGGGTGATGGAGAGTTCAGTGCTTTCCACAGAGCCTTTCTTCTCCGTGCTGGCTGGAGCAGAAACCACCTGAGGATGGAATGAAAGGCATTAAGAGCCCAGCCTGTGCCACTGCCTTCCCAGCAGGCAGCAGCTCTCAGGAGTGCGGGAGAGAGCCAGGGCTGCATTTAGAGTGGAGTGTGGGGGAAAACGGGGATGAATTTGTGTTAGATCTCAATTAGCTCCGATAGATCTCAATTAGCTCCGAGCCGTTCCAGCAGCACCCCAGAGCTGAGCAGAAAGCAGGCTGCTGGCTGCTCTGAAAGCCCTTCCCTGGGCTGGTTTTCCAAGCTCCTTCCCGTTCCTCGGGAGGTCCGGGGGTACTTCAATGTCCTTTTCTGCAATCCCTGCAGGACGTGCAGCCCTCCATGTGACCGTGGCCAGAACTGGAGCACTCAGTGCTCCCAAGCTCTGCTTCCAGTTGAGTTTTGGCCGGGTTCTTGGTGTTTGGGGCTGGAATAGCAGCATCCATCGGTACAGCCTGCTGAGCTCCAGGGAGGAACACCAGAAAAGTGCACGGACCTTGCGCTGGGATTATCCCGGCTCTGATTATTGCTTCCAGCTTCCTTCTGGAGAGAAATGCTGTGTCAAGGTGGCTGTTGGCTAAAGAATGTGCTCAGAAAATCCTGGTATTCCTGTCCTTTCCTAATGAGGGCAGGCAGTGCTCCTTCAGCTGTGGGAGCTCCATACTTAGTGCCTATCCCCCGATCCATATGTTCCCCAGCACTTCAAGGAATGTTGCCATTGGCACACACGGCCAGGTTTTCATTCCTGAAGCAGTGCATGTTTCTTAAAACCCCAGGTGTGCTTGGCAGCTGAAATAATGCCTCTGTGGTCTGGAGGTAAAATTAGCTGCTCTGGGAGAGAGATTTTCAGATTTTCATGCACTACATGAAAACACAGAGGGTGTTTTCCAAAGAAAACCTATTTTGGCGTCCTCAAATTCAACTTGACCCGGGCTTGTTAGGCCACAGATCTGCCTGGAATTAAGCTATAGCTGGAGGAGAGCCAGAATCCAATTACATTTTCTGCCTAATGGGTCACAATTTATGCAATGAAGAAGGAGGCAGGGATGTTGCTGGGGGAAAAGGGCACTGGGCCTGCGTGGATGTGCACTGGGAAGGGCTGATGGTAGATGGGAACGGGGAGGGCAGGGGTGCTGTCCTTCCTCTGCTCTTTAAACCTTCCTCTCTTGGTTAAAACCAGCAGTTCAGACCAGAAAACAGGTGTCATACTGGACTGTAAACTGAATAAGGGACCCATGGGGATCGTAAGGTTGGCAAAGCGTTTTCCCCGGAGATCCCTGCTCCCGTCTGACTGTGCTCATTCCCTTCCCAGCCTCTCTCCAAGTGGACATCGTTCCAAGCCAGGGCGAGATCAGCGTTGGAGAATCCAAGTTCTTCTTATGCCAAGGTGCGTGGTGGCCGCAGGCGCCGGGGTTGACTCAGAGATGAGNCGGGCTGGGCTGGGCTGTCTCACCGGGCTGGGCTGCTCACCGGGCTGCTTTCCCCCGCAGTGGCAGGGGAGGCCAAGTTCAAGGACATCTCGTGGTTCTCCCCGAACGGGGAGAGGCTGACCCCGAACCAGCAGCGCATCTCGGTGGTGCGCAACGATGACTTCTCCTCCACCCTCACCATCTACAACGCCAACATCGACGACGCCGGCATCTACAAGTGCGTGGTCAGCAGCCTGGAGGAGGGCGACTCCGAGGCCACCGTCAACGTCAAGATCTTCCGTAAGGCAGCCCCTGCCGGGCTTTGGTCTTGGCGAGATCGGGGAGGAAACTGTTCCACCCTCCTAGGAGGAGGTTTAGAAGGGAAGGAGGAGGGTGAAGGGAAAGGGGGTGTTACGATGCAAGCCTTCTCCTTTCTTGTGTGGAGGGGTAAGCGGGAATCAGGATGAATTGGGTGGGCAGGGCATCTCCATGGCTTAAATCCTTCTGAAAGGCAGCAGAGCAAGGGCTGGAAGGGGAGGATTGTGGTGCTTCTGGCAGGGGTAACAGAGAGAGGAGCTGCTGCGGGTGATACACAGCTCTGGTGTGCAGTGAAGAGGGGCCCACAGGTTCAGGGGCTTTGTAATGAGCCCTCAGCTTGTCCAGCAGGGCCCTGCAAGCAGCTCCTCCCTCCCTGCTGGGCGTCTGAGCAGTCCCAAGCTCACATTTGGCAGTGGGGATTATTCAGTGGTGATTTGGCCCACTGTGGGCACAGGGCTGGAAATGGGGGTGCTGTGGGCAGTGCACTCGCTCAGACCTTCATCCTCCCCTGGGAACAAGGAGATTTCTGGGGGCTTGGGGGTTTCTGTGCTTCCCTCAGGCTGGAGGCAGGAGCACAGCTCCAGGTGTGCTGAGAAAGCTGCAGTGACCCTCTCCTTCCCTTGTTTCCAGAAAAGCTGATGTTCAAGAACGCTCCCACCCCTCAGGAGTTCAAGGAAGGGGATGATGCTGTGATCGTGTGCGACGTGGTCAGCTCACTGCCCCCCACCATCATCTGGAAGCACAAAGGCAGGGATGTCATCCTAAAAAAGGATGGTAAGGGCTTGGTTCTTGTCCATTCCGGGGTCAAATGTCCATCTCCCTCACACATGAAATGCTGGTGGTCACAAGGGACAGGAGGAGCAGTTTGTGCCTGACACGAGGCCATGGGACGTGAGTTTAGTTATGCCAGGTGCTGTGGTTTGGCAATGCAGGGCAATCATGTTCCCACAGAAATGGCCATCAGGCTTTGGCACTAGGATCAGCCAAGGAATGCTGGAAAAGAAATACAGATCAAAGAAGTGCCATCAGACAGAAAAGCTGAATGCTGTGACACCCTCCAGCCTTCCTGAGGAAAAGGGCCTGAAAGCTCCTAGCGAGAACTTTTCCATCTCTTCCCAACTGCTCTTGGCTGGCAGAGGTTTCCCACACCTGGCACACGGGCAGTGAGGCTGGAGCTCTTGGGCAGGAGGGACGAGTCCCCTGCTCGTTGCCTGATGTGACGCAGTGTAAACGCGTCTGTGGGAGCATTTACCTGCTCGTCTCCCTGAGCGCTGCACAGCCCCAGAGCAGTTGGCTGCTCTGCACAGACCTTTCTTCCCTGGCAGAAGCAGCTCCAGCAGCATCTCCAGTTAACGGTGGGCAGGGAGATTTTATTCCACCCAGCCCACAAAGAGGGAAGAGAGGAGAACCTGGAGTGAGCTTCCCTTCCGTTTGTCTTTTGCAGTGCGGTTCATCGTCCTGTCCAACAACTACCTGCAGATCCGGGGCATCAAGAAGACGGATGAGGGCACCTACAGGTGTGAGGGGAGGATCCTGGCCCGTGGGGAGATCAACTTCAAAGACATCCAGGTCATCGTGAACGGTGAGGGGCTCAGGGCTCAGAGCAGCAGCTCACCCCAGGCTGCTGCTGCAAGTCAGCCTCAGATTGACACCATCCTCTTCCTCTGCTGTGTCCAATAAAAATGTCCATGGAATTCAGTGAGTGTTTGCCAGCAAAATTCAGGTGTTTACAGGAAAAAAACACGTCGAGAAACCTGAAGTTTAGCATGAGGAACTGAGCTTGGTGGCACTCACAAGTGGTTTGGGCCACCACACTGAGTTGTTTTGCCCTTTCTCCCTGTGCTGATGACTTTGGACGTGCATCAAACCCAGTGACCAAAGCCTGCAGGTGGTGGTGGCAGGGCTGGGGTGACAGGTGGCATCAGAGGTGCACGGGGAGCCTCCCTTTTGCTCACACCTCTGTCCTTTCCAACTCAGCCGTGCCTTTCCTCTCTTGCAGTCCCTCCCTCGGTGCGTGCCAGGCAGAGCACCATGAACGCCACCGCCAACCTCAGCCAGTCCGTCACCCTGGCCTGCGACGCCGACGGCTTTCCCGAGCCCACCGTGACGTGGACAAAGTAAGATGCTGTGTGCAGTGTCCTGCTGGGGTGGGGGTGACTCCCCGGGCCTGGAGAGCCAGCCTGGAGGGACGGGAATGTTCTGACTGGGATTGAGTTGATTTTTCTCACAAGAATGGCCTCGTGATGGAGGAGAATCAGAGGGTAGAAATCCTGTTGGTTGAGATAAAAACAGTTCAGTAAAGGAAAGCAAAACAAGGAGTTCCTTCAGTGCTCCCCATCGTTCAGCCAGGTCAGCTGTGCCCCCTCCCAGCTTCCTGCATTTCCCTGTCAGGCAGTGACTGACACTCCAGGGACACTGTTCTTGGAATTCTGTAGCCTTTGGTGCAGGTTACGAGCACAAGTGGACATGGAAAAGCTGAGGGCAGCTTGGAATGGTGCCGTGGTGTGCAAGAAGCCACCCTGGGTGGGGTTACAGCTCTGTGGTGTGTCAGGGGGTGAGAGGTTCAGCACCAGGAGCCCTGAGGCAGGAGGGGTTGGGGACAGGTCACAGGCTGAGCTCCGGAGCCCGCGGGGAGAGGAGAAGGTGCTGGTCCCACAGCACGAGGAGCTGCAGTGCAATAATGGCACGAACGAGCCTAAAGCAGCCTTGGATTGCTCCTGTGCCCCCAGGGATGGAGAGCCCGTGGAGGAGGTGGAGGATGAGGACAAATACAGCTTCAACTACGACGGCTCCGAGCTGGTCATCCAGAAGGTGGACAAGAGCGACGAGGCCGAGTACATCTGCATCGCTGAGAACAAGGCTGGCGAGGCCGACGCCACCATCCACCTCAAAGTCTTTGGTAAACGGCCCCTGAGCACCCCCTGGTAGCCCAGCTGGGTGCTGGTCACACCAGTTTGAGCTGGGAGTAGCCTGCTCGTCCCAGTTAACGCCTGCTGGGGCTTATCCCGAGCTGCTGCTCTGCCTGTGCACCTCTGCCACCGTGTGTGTGCGCGTGGGAAGCTCATCCCAGCTCCTCTCTGCTTCCCTCTGCCCAAACACGGGCAGGGCTGCTGGGATCAGACCCGCAGGCTGCTGGAAATACCTTCCAGGCCTTGCAGGCTGAATCCTGATCCGCCAAAGCTGCTTTAGCACTTGAGTGGGGCTTGCTACAACCTGGACAGGGAGGTGAGCTCCACCCCACCACTGTGTGAGTGACCTCAAGCTTGTAGGAGTGAATCAGCAGCTTTCCTGCCTCCCAGGAATCTGGAGTGTTACGGAATGTAGAATTCTCTCTGCCTTGTGTGCAGCCACCTGACAAAGCTGCTTAGCAAAGGGCTCATTTGGGGCAGGGAAGTGGGCAGGGAGGTGGAAGAGTGAGCTGGTAATCCCGGGGGCTGAGCATTTGTAGGCTCTTAAATGGGTCCTCTCTTAGGAGCCTCAGCTGTGAGAAGGAGCAGAAGAGGTTTTTTAGGTCTTTTACTTCTGCAAGGAGGTGCCCTCTTCAATGTCACTCTGCTCCTTCCCCAGCTGGCAGTGAGCTTGTCCCAGTTCTCCCCAGTGCTGCTTGTTTCAAACGCTGCTGGTGGCAGACCAGCTCCACCCTGAGCCCCGCCTGAGTGAAGGTTCCTTCTTCTCCTCCTCCTCAGCCAAACCCAAAATCACCTACGTGGAGAACAAGACGGCCATGGAGCTGGAGGATCAGATCACGCTGACCTGCGAGGCGTCGGGGGACCCCATCCCCTCCATCACCTGGAGAACCTCCACGCGGAACATCAGCAACGAGGAGAAGGTACAAGCCTTCCCCAGGCCCCGGGGGGTGGGTGGGCTCAGCACAGCCCGTCCCTGCCCGTCCCTGTCCGGAGCTGCATGCGGATGCACGAGGAGGGGCCGCTGGGACCCCCGAGCAGCGCCACACGCGCCCTCCTGTCGAGAGCCACCTCGGCCTAGAGCAGCGGGGGAGATGCTCTGCAGTCCCTGCTGCGTTCACTCGGGGTGGATTAAACTGAAGAGACCCTCAGCCCTCCTCAGAGGAGTTCCTGCCGTTGCAGGAGGCCCTGGGAGGTGGGAAGGAGCAGCCTGATCAGAGCTGCCCACGCTGGGCAGGTGCCAGGCGAGGGCTGCCCCCTCTCCAGGCTGCAGTGGACCAAAATGAGCCTGTTTATTCCTCCTCCGTGCTGTCCTCTGATGCTGCACATCCCTGAAGCACAAAAGCCTGGCTGCCTTTTGTGCTCACCTGTTCTGTTGATCCCATCAATACCATTTTGTTCTTAAAAGGCAAAAATAATTAGCAGTTTTTTCTTCTTGAAAAAGAGTGCCGGTGTTGTTAATGGCGACAGCTTCTTTAATTAGACGAGGTTAGGACGTGCTGCTGTACTGGAGATGTTTCATAAGTGACCAGGAGGCAGAATTGGGAGCCAGAGAACGCCTAGACAGAAGTGGGAGTGAGGAGTTGTTGCTAATTAATAATCTCCTAATAACAGGATGCTTCAGGGCTCAGCTGCCTTGGCCATGCCAGAGGTTCTGGCTCAGTGTGGAGGCAGCAGGTGACACTCTGAAAGTCTTGGAGCAACAGAGGTGTCCACTGTCACTTGTCCCCACAGCTGCTGTCCTGCACTGCAGCTCCTAAATGAGCTTTTTTAATTGCCCCCATGACGTCAGCCCCTCCCCACGTTGTTCATGTGTAACTTTATTAATCAGGGTGCCAAAGTTTTCCAGCTTCAGTTCTTTCTTAGCATCTCTTGGATCCCAGGGCTGCTGTGAATCCCTGCAATGTTCAGGGAGAGGTTTCCAGTGCCTGCAGAAGCTGCAGCCTGAGGGGCTGTTTGGGCAGGATTTGAGGTTATTTATTTGTGGGTTTGTCTCTGTCAGGAGAGCCCTGGGAGGTGCCAAGGGCTCCGGTGCTGCTGGCTCTGCAGTTTGGATCACAGCCATGGACAGAGCTTGGTCAGGGAGGAGAATGTACAAACCAAAAACTAAATCAAGTGGTAGAGGAGCCCCCCCTCTGCAGCCCAGTTAAACCATCGGGATCTCAGTGGCAAAACTGCTAACTAATTTTTGCTGGTTTTTGAGAGTCATACATCCTGCTCGATGCCCTCAGGGTGGTGATCAATAGCAAGGGAAATGTTCATACTCTGAAACTTTCAGGTGGGGGAGAAGCCAAGGTTTGAGGTACTGCCATGCGTTCATGTGCTGGTTCAAACCTTCAGGGCAAACATTATTTTATCATATCCCATGCACTTTCTAGGCTGGATTATTCTCTGTGTGTGTGTGTGCATTTTGTTTTGGTTTGTCTTGTACTTTTCCCATTCTCTATCTTGTGCTCTCAGTTGAGGTGAATCTTTCAGATGTCCAGCAAATCCTTAGGTCAGAATAGCTCTATAAATATTCTATAACAAATTCTATTAGAATATTTAATTTTATTAAATATTCTGTTACAAAGGCATATATTCAGTTTATTCTCCACTTTCTCTGGGGCAGCGCAGGGAAGTGGATGCTCTTTGATGCAGGACAAACAATGCTATTTTAAGAATTATCAAGCCCTATTTTTGCATATTTCTGTTATCCAGGAACTTGGATGCTTCTCTCTTGGCTCATGTTGTTTACTCTTACAATCATCCCTCAGTGTAGATTTTTAGAGGTGTAGAGATGCCTTAACTCCCATGAACATTCTGGAAAACCTACCCAAACCCCCAAACAAAAAGCAAGTTTCAGTCCAGTGTCTCCTGGCAGAGTTTGGGGTGTCCTGGTCTCTGAGTGCTCTGCCACCCTTGCATGGAGCAGCTGTGGGGACATTGCTGGGTTTGTCACCCAGCACTGGAGCTCCGCCTGTGGGGGTGGGAGGGAAACACTCTGCAGGTCCTTGATCCTCTGCCCAGGGCTGGATCTCGCTGGGAGCTGCTCTCCCAGCCACGTCACCATCCCCTGGAGGGCAGGAAATAAAGGCAACATCTTCTCACCAAAGGAGTCAACAGAGGAAGGGACCAGCTCGGATTTCTCCCTCCTGCATCCCAAGCACAGTTTAACCTGTGTGCTGTCACTGGGCCTTTCCCCCAGGGCTGCCCCTCAAGGCTCCCTGTTCCTCAAGTAGGAAAGTGCAGATTTCTGGGTGGATCTGAGTTGCTTGGCCAAATTACAGGTGTCTGTCTCCCCTCTGGCAGGAGAACTCCATCACTGCATTGTGCTGTCCTAGAAACAGCCCAGTCCATCCTTCCTCTCGTTTTCTGGGCTGCTGTTGCTGCCCAGCAGCCTCTCTCAGCTCTGTGTTGTTGGCAGCTAAAGCAAATGGATGAGTTTTTAACGATTTAGGAATCTGAAGGTGCAGGAGGCTTTGGATTCCCCCCTCACTCCCTGCGTGGTGCTGGGTAGAGCTGGTGTCTCTGTCGTGGTGAGGAAGAGTCAGTGGGGAATTCTCTGGGATGGGGAGCGTGGCTCTGCCTCTTTCCCACACCCCCGAGGGCCATTGCAAAGAAACAGCAAACTCGGAGGGTTTGGAATGGGCTTTTTTCCTTCTTCATCTTCCTTTGGGATGACACCAAGGGATAAAAAGTGTCCCCCTGTGCTGACACTGGAGAGAGCCGTGAGCAGGAGTGGAAGGGGGCTCACAAGGCAGGGCCCTGAGCGTAACTGGGACTGAAAAAGGGATTATTCCGGGTTATTGGGC
Source organism: Daphoenositta chrysoptera (assembly GCA_013397915.1). Classification (NCBI taxonomy): domain Eukaryota; kingdom Metazoa; phylum Chordata; class Aves; order Passeriformes; genus Daphoenositta; species Daphoenositta chrysoptera. The sequence goes on along the minus strand of VZRO01003213.1, from coordinate 334,434 downwards.
TGCCTGATCAGCTGTCGAGCACCTTGGGCACAGCAGGATCTGTGCACCCAGAAATGACCCGGTGTGGGAGTGCCCCAGCCCCTGCAGGGGTTGCTGAGCTCCACCTCAGGCTTCTCGTCACGAGCAAACCATTTGCTTTCATCAGAGCCATTGTCGAACGAGGCTGTGTCCCCTCTGTTGGCATTTCAGTCTCAGTGTGCTCCAGAAGCCCCGTGGCAGCAATGCTCTGGTTCAGATTCTCGTTCCCTGAGCCTCCATCTCCATCCCTGTCACCCGCGTGTGCTGTGACATCCACACACCGTCACCTCACAGCCAGCGATGCCATCCTGGCTCTCATGACAGCAGGTGATTTTTGACTCCTGAACTGAGGGGCATCCATTGAAATAACATTGAAATAACATTGAGATAACATTGAAATATCAGGAGATACCTGAATTATAAATTATAGGGGGGGAAGTGGAACGCAGCATCTTGGCTCTTTGTGAACCACAGTGAACGTGGTCCACGCTGCTGGTGGCTTCCTCTGAGCGGGGAATATTTGCTTTAATGCAAGGTTTGTGCATGTTTCACTGCTGTGGGGCTGTCCCCAGCCCAGCCAGGGCCACGGCGAGCTGGAGCTGGGGGGTCCTGTCCCACTGTGCCAGGGCTCTGCAGCTCCAGGGCTGCTCCTCCTCCTGGCACAGCCTGCATGGAAACGGGGCTCCAAATGCATGATGAGCACATTAATTAATCAGTGTTAATTAACTGGTGCGGGGTGGCAAACAGACCTGGAGAAAACCAGGTCTGTACTCTGCAATTCAGTGGCCAGAGCCGCTTCCTCAGCGCCAGCTGTGTAGGAAAGGTGAGATGTGACAGAGGGAACAGTCACTGCTATGTCATAAATCAGTCTGTAGGTGCCATCAGCCTTTGTTGAGTCACTTAGAGACCAATTCAGAGGCTGTGAAATGGTGAATGCCAACCTAAATTGGTGGGAAAGGGAATTGATGTGACCCCCCCACACAGGAGTGCACAGCTCGGAGCCTGCATGTGCACACAGCTCAATGTGCTGCGGACACCGGTACCTGAAAGCAACCTTTGATAAACTTTTATTGCTTTTTTTCTGTTGTTGTTGTTGTGTTCTATATCTGTTCTCTCCAGGCTTCGTGGACCCGGCCCGAGAAACAAGAGGTATAAGATTACCAGACCTTTAGTAAACTTCTTAGGTTGTTGGTTTTTGGTTTCTCTTCTAAGCATTATGGATTAACAAATCTCTAGTGCAGTAACCAACTAAACGAGCATTAATCTGATCCAGTTAAATACCAATACATACAAGAAACAGCTTCTAGAGGTAGAAGTTGCTTGGCATGTCGTGATGCATTTTTTGGATGAGCAAAGTAGCTGTGTTGGGAGTGAGGAACTCTGCCTGTTGCTTAAAAATTAAAGAAAAGGAGATTAAAATTAAAAGCAAATGTAAAATGCTGCTTTCACCATTTTCTTCTATGCTGCCAGCGTGAATCATCCTCTCTTTCAGAGAGGGAAGAATTAGCACCAACCTGTATTTTGGGAAAGTAATTTTTCCCCAAGAAAGCCTCCTCTGCTCCAGCCAACTCACCTATTTGCTCATGGCACTCCTTTTGTTTGACCTTCTCTTTAAAGGACAACTGCATCATGTTCCATTTCCAAGTCAATGCAGAGAAACCTTTCACGAGGGGCATTTCTCCAGAAAATGCTCCAAATTCCTCAATTATTTTTATTTGTCTTTGATCTGCAAGGGTCAGCGAGGGGGAGGTGGGATAACGCAGTGACTGGGGTTGGTGCAAATGGGGGTTGATTTTATTTCACATTCAATGCTGTGCTTTAATAATAATAATAATAATAATAATGCACCTGATTTGTAACACTCTTGCTTCAAAATGGACCAGAAGGAAGGTTCCCATGCAAATAACAGGGGTCAGAGGGAGAACAAAATGAGCTGTCAGAACTGGGTGACTTGGATTTGTGTTTTTAGGATCAACTTTGTGGAGGCTCTGATTTTTAAAATTATTTTTAAGCCGTCTTAAATCCCAGAGACTGAACAAAGTGAAGCTGTAACTTAAGCACCACCCAGCTGCGTTTCACGTGGGGCTGAGAAGATCCTGCCCATTCTTCCTTCAGAATGATCTGTTGGATTGTGGCAGGTGGAGGCATCAGATACTCAGAGCAGTTTGCACTGAAGAATTTGGAATTGGAGTAGTTGCATCTCTCCAGGACTCAAAGGAATTCCTGTCACAGCTGTCCCCTCCCTGCCCCCAGTGTTGTCTCTGTGCTCTCTCTCTCCAGCTTTTGATTAATATGAGCACTAATACTATTAAGTTTGCTGTCTCTAAATTTCTTCCTGCCTCTGTGTCTTAAAATACCCCAGTGGGGCTGATTTGATCTAAAATTGCTTTTAAATTGCTTTAAAGTTGCCTGGGGGCTTTTAGCAGTGGATTCCAGCAGCAGGATGAAGGTCAGGGAATGTTTGGCATGAAGTATTTCAGTTTTACTAAAGGAATTTAGGGTGAGGAAGTGAAGTCAGTCCTGGCAGCATCTCTGGGTGCCCTCAGTTACACCCCAAACTGATAACTGGGATTTGGTGCAGCCTGAGGAATATTAAAGGCTGCAGGTTAAATACGAATACCAAACACTGCCCTGCAAGCACAGAGCAAGGAGAGACCCCTCAGCTTCCTTCGGTAATTCCTGCCTGTGGTCAGGGTTTCCAGGGGCTTTGTGGGGATGTGGGAAGCGGGTGAGGAGACAGGAGTGTGTGGAATTATTCGTGGGTGCTTGTTTGGGAAAGGGCTGGAAGCTCCAGAAGGTGAAGGGAAGAGGGGTAAATGCATTTATTGTCTGTCCTCTGCCCCTTTGGCCCTGAGCTCTTGGGCTCTGTGCCCCAGGGCATGGCCAGAGTCTGGGGGGAAATACCTGCAGTGCCTCAGGATAAATTGCAATAATTGGCAGTACAGAGAACATCCTCCTCTGTTCTGTGCCGTGGGTTACTGCCCGTGTCCCTGAGCTCGTCTCCCCAGCACAGGGAGAGTTTTGTTAGCCCAGATCCTTGGAATCGGGGAGATTTAAGTGAAGGGGTTACAAATGTCAACATCTGGCTCACAGGGTCCTGCCTGTCCTGGCTCCAACAGCCAGAGCATCTGAGGGGCTGCAGGAGGGATAGAGAAAACTTGTAATGTGCTTTCTTGGGCAGACGTTTTTCTCCTCCTTAGAGTGTTTTTCCTGATCTCTCTCTTTCCTGCCTTGTGCCTTTTTGCATTAAAAAACAGAGCTTCATCTTCAGAATCAGTTGCATTGCTCATGAAATCAGCATTGACCTTGATTTCCTGGCACTCCTTTGTGTTGGATCTTGAGGGAGCGAGGAGAAAGGCAGGAGAATGTGGGTGTAAAATTGCCTTTTCCAGAACTACCTGTGGTGATCCTATACTGGTGTTTAGTCCCTTATACTCCTCTGGTGAGGTGACAGAGACAAGTATTGAGAATATTCACCCAGCTCTGGAGTCCTGGCATCCGTGGATCCTGCTGGAAGGGAGCTGGGATTTGGAGGGAAGTCACAAGTCAGACAGAAGGAGAGCAGTGCACTCAGCCAGTGGTAAAAGATAAAAGATAAAAGCAGAATTTGGTTGTGTGGACTGATTTTGTGTAAGGCTCTAGGGAATGATGCCCACAGCACCACGTGTCCATGGAATAACTGTTCCCAGCAGGAGAGGGATGGAGTTCGTAGCTCGTGGCATTGGCCAGGGATTGCAGCAAGGAAAAAGAGAGGAGAAAAATACATGTAGTTGTTTATGTGTCATCAAAGAGTCTATTTTTGTGCATTTGAAATTGGCGTGGTGCACACGAACTGACATTGGAACTAACAGAGGTGACAAATGACATTTATTTGTAGAAACTTCGTCAGTCTCAGGGCCTGAGACCTTTAGCTCAGCACAGAGAGAGGCTGCAGGCCCAGAGGTCTGACACCTGAGACAGCAGAGATGTTTTCTGCGCACTTGGCTGTTGGAGGTGCTCAGGGTTTTACTCATTTATCAGCACTTCTCCTGTACCTTCCAAGGAAACAGATGCTCCTGGAGAGTGGCAGGATGCAGCAGCAGGCACAGCCATGAGGGTGCCAAATTTACACCCTTGTGCTTGTGCTGCAGAATCAGAAATTGGAGAGAGTTGGTGCTTTAGAGCTTCCAGGCTGAGGCAGAAGCACCGGGAGGGAGAGAGGAGCCCGTGGCTTTGTGTTTTCATGGATTAAGGGAGCAGAGGGGCTTTGGTGACAAACTGGAGAGGAAAACCCCCATCCTGGGGTGGGCTGGGGTGCTGGGTGGGTGCAGTCCCCTGGCAATCCCCTGGATTTTACACTCCTTGTCTCTCTGTCAGTGGCATCCCCGCACTCTCTTGCGTGTGGGAAATGGTTCTGGAATTTTCTTGAGGCAGGGCTGTCTCTAGAGGTTTCCTTGCCCTTTCACTGCACTTTGCTCTCTTTGTGTGCCACATTCAGGTGAAAGTTCTGAGCTTCCTTTTTGCCTGATTCAGCTCTGAGCTCTGGATCTGTTCTTCCTTACCCATTCCAGGGACACTGAGATAAAACTGAGAGAGCAGGAAGGGCTGCATCCTCTGACTCTCGGGGAGGTTTCCTTTTTTTTTTTCCTCTTTGCATGCTGGCAAAACTTTTTAACCAGAGCTGGATCTCTGCAGTTCCCGTTCTGGGGAGAAGCTTGACTTTGTCCTCAGCTGATACTTCGGTCCTCCTTCCCACGTTTCCCTTCTGCCGAGTGCTCCGAGCCCCCGCGGCGGGCTCAGGGAACCTCCCGGAGCTGCCTCTCACGGTCTCAGGCGAGGCCGTGCCCAGACCTGCGGGGCTGATGGGGGCAGTTTGTGCCGTCCCCGGGGGCTGCCCGGGGCTGGGGCCGCCCCCTGACCCGTTCCCTCCGCGCAGACCCTGGACGGGCGGATCGTGGTGCGCAGCCACGCGCGGGTCTCCTCGCTGACGCTCAAGGACATCCAGTACACGGACGCGGGCGAGTACGTCTGCACGGCCAGCAACACCATCGGCCAGGACTCGCAGGCCATGTACCTGGAAGTGCAGTGTAAGCGGGCGCGGCGGGCTGGGGGCTGCTCCCGGGCCCGCGGGGAGCTGGGCTCTTCCCCGTCCCTCCCCTGCCTCCCGGGGTGTGGTGCTGCGGCTGTAGAAGCAGCTCTGATCAAAGTCTCGGTCTGAGCTGTTGCAGGGTGTCGGCTCTGGCTGCACCCAGCTGGGATGATGCTCTTTGCAGCTCACCACGGATCTGCTGCAGTCCCGTTTGCTGGGAATCAAAATTCTCCCCTAGAACAACTTTCCCGGCACGGTTTCCCAGATCCGCCCTGCTGTCTGCTCCTCCCACGCTGCGCAGGAGCAGCTTTGGGGCTGAGCAAGTTTCTTCTTCATGCCCTTCAGCAAAAGACACTCCCCATCCCCCTGGATGAGAGGACAGTTCCCGTTTCCTATATTAGATTCCCCTGCCCGCATTCAGGTGGACTCCAGCCAAGGGATCCTCGCAGTGAGGCTGCCTGGGCTGCTTTGGGAGCTTGGCTGGCTCCAATTGCCTTCCCAAACGTGTCTTTCAGATGCCCCCAAGCTCCAGGGCCCTGTGGCCGTGTACACCTGGGAAGGAAACCAAGTGAACATCACCTGTGAGGTGTTTGCCTACCCCAGCGCTGTCATCTCCTGGTTCCGGGACGGGCAGCTCCTGCCCAGCTCCAACTACAGCAACATCAAGATCTACAACACCCCCTCAGCAAGTTACCTGGAGGTGAGCACAAGCCAGGAGGGCTCAGTGCCATCAGACAACTGATGTTGAAGGAATTCAGTCCTGTCCTGCCGGTAGAAATGGAGTTGGGGTGGTGTTTCTAGCATATAAATGCTGAGAAATATGAGGTCGTAGAAGATAAAGAAAATGAGGTAACAAGAAGACACAGCCCCTCCTCAGCTCTGATCTTTGCCCACTGCAGTTCTGCCCCCATGGACAGCCCTGGGAGCACAAACAACTGGATTTTATCGTAGTTTCTCCCCAGCTTAATGCAGTGTGCCTTGGCAGAGTGAAAAGGGTTTTGTGGTCAGAGTTTGAGCCTTCCTTCCCCCCACAGGTGACCCCAGACTCGGAGAATGACTTTGGGAACTACAACTGCACGGCTGTGAACCGCATCGGGCAGGAGTCCTCCGAGTTCATCCTGGTGCAGGCAGGTGAGCAGGGAGGGCAGGGAACGTGCCAGCAGCAGCAGAGTGGCCCTGCTGTGCGAGTTCGTGCTGCTGGGGTAGCAGGAGAAATCCTTTTCATGGATTTCGAGTTGGCTTGGAGCTGCTCAGCATCTCTGTTCCCTTGTTTCTCAGGGGCTCGTTCTCCTCTGTGCTCTCACTGTGCTTTGTCAGAGCTGTGATCTTTGATTTGTGCACCCCAAATCGGCAAAATCCCCCTCCCAGCAGCTGCAGTGCAGGGTCTGAGCTCAGAGCTGTGCCAGCCCCTGGGAGGGCTCCAGGGCTGCCACTGAGGCGGATTTGGGAATGGTGGAGCTCCGCATGGCAGTGCCCTGTGGAAGGGACGGTGGGCACAGAGTGACACCCGGGATGCCTTTGCTGCACTGCCCTGGTAGTTGTCTTGTGGAGAAGGGACTGGAAGTCTCCAGCCTCTTAGAGAGGAGACAAAATGAAGGTCTGAGCACTAATTAACATTGTTAAAAGCTGCCTGAACACTGCTGCATGAAGCCAGGGGGCGTTCGGTGGTCCCGTTCTGTTTTTGCCGCTGTGCTGCTTTCCCCCGTTCCCGGAGTCTCACTGGCCGTTGTCCCTTCTCCCCAGACACGCCCTCGTCCCCGTCCATCGGCAGAGTGGAGCCCTACTCCAGCAGTGCCCAGGTGGAGTTCGACGAGCCCGAGGCCACGGGCGGGGTGCCCATCCTCAGGTACAAGGCGGAGTGGAGGGCCCTGGGCGAGGGCGAGTGGCACTCCAGGCTCTATGATGCCAAGGAAGGTAGGAACGACAAAAAAAAACTGGTTCCTTCCCCAGCTGCACCGAAAGAAAATTGACTTTCCTGTAGGGAAAAGCCAGGGAGGGTGGAGGGTTCAGGCTGGAGGCCCCAGACAGGTTGTTTAAACGTTTGCTGTGAGTGACACCTGGAATTTTCAAGTGGAAATGAGAGTTGGGCTGTGCTGAGAGCTCTGTCACAGGCCTGTCTGAGCAAGGTGAAGAACCCTGTGCTTGGAATAAAAGTTTCCACTCTCTGCTTCCCACAGGAGGCTTTTCAACCCCCATCTGTCACCCCTTAGTCCCCCCTGGAAAATGAACCCTGCTATTCCAGCAGCAAACCCGTCCTGTTGAAGTGATCTACAGCAGTTCTCACTGCATAAAATCCATCTTGGCATCAAATAAACCGAAAGAATTTTGACTTGGGGAGGACTGTGAAAAGGAGAGTTCCACTCCAGAACTGAATTTCCCACCACCAATCCTGTGTGGAGCTGAAATCCGTATTTTAGGCCCCCACTGGAGTGATGTGATCCCAGCTAGAGTCAGGTCAATTTGTCTCTTGTCTCCCTGTGTGGGGAAAACAGAGTTTGTTTATTTCCTTCTTTGAGTCCTGAGCTTCTCTTTGCTGTTTTTCCCCTTGTTTCTGCCCCAGCCGAGGTGGAGAGGATGGTGACCATCACGGGGCTGAAGCCCGAGACCACCTACGCCGTGAGGCTGTCAGCAGTCAATGGCAAGGGCGTGGGGGAGCTCAGCCTGCCCGCAGAGTTCAAGACGCAGCCAGTTCGTAAGTACAGCCCGGCCCCTCTGCCTCTCTGCCCTGGGCCTCCCCGGGGAGTCTCTGCCGTGCATGGATCACACCTTTTCTCTCTCACAGACCTGGCTGCACCCTCTCTTTTCTCTGCGGGTTTGGGTTGTAGTGGATTTTGTTGGTAATTTAAAAAGCTTCTTTGAAGGGAGGAGGCAGAGGAGTTGTTTTATTTGCACTGGTTGGTGTTTCCAGTTCAGGCTTGGTGTTGCCAAAGAGAAGGGACTGTGTGAAGGAGAATTTCAGTGAGAAAAAGCAGCTGGGAAGGGTTTTGGTCGCAGAGAATGTGGTGTCACTGTCACGAGGCAGGTTTGTTTTGCAAATTAAGGTGTCCAGCACAGGACTGGCCTTGGGCTGTGGAAGGAGAAGGGAGGGAGGGTTGCTCTGTTCTGCACATCCTGCTTCGAGATGCCCGTGCAGCACTCGAGGGGAGTCCATGGACTCCTCAGGCTCTTCTCTGCTCTCCCTGGGCCACCTTCCACCTTCTGCTGTGCCCAGCACTGTCCTCCTGCTCCGGGAAAGAGCTAAAACCAGGGAGTTCTTCAAGGTGGGAAGGAGGAAAAGAGGAAAAAACTGGAAGAGTGGAGTGGGCAGGGGAGATGTGACCCAAGCAGGCGGGGAGAGGTGGTTCTCCCGTGGTTCTTCTCTCCCGTGGTTCTCTCCCGTGGCCCTTCTCTCCCGTTCCCAGCCCTGGGCAGCTGCTCTGTAGCTCTGCTGCAATTCTCTCTCCAGACCCCTCTGCTGGCAGCTCCCAGCCCACCCCGAGCATGTCTGGAGGCCCCTGAGCTGTGCCCGGGCTCCCCTTTGCCACCTTCTGCCCATCACTGCTGAGCAGGACACGCCTGGAATTGTGATTTTCCAGCTCCATATTCTCTGTCTCCTCTTCTCACATCTTCTACATTTATTTTTTGTGTGTGTGTGTGTCTATCTCTGTCTTTTTATTTTGTTTCTGGTCTGTGTCCCATCCATGGATAAACTGCAGGCATCCCTCACCCACGTAAGTGCTCGCTGCATTTCTTTCACTCTCTCTTTGTGTTTTTAGAGTGTTCCTCTAACACCCAGAACTTTTAGCTTTTAATTTAGTGCCTGTTTCCTCTCAGGGGCTTTAGGATTGCAGTAACTGGTAGTGTCCATTTCCTAACAACACTGACTCTGGAGTAGTCACTGTGCTCTGTTTTAGAACAGAATTAGGGTTAACTCTCTGTCTGTGCTCTGAAGCATGCAATTGAAATATTTCTTGTAGTGACTATCTAATAATAATAATAATAAAAATAATAATAGTTAGCTTGTTGACTGCAGAGTGGAGTAGTGGAAGGCTTCATATTTATGAGTCCATTAAAAACTGTTCAATTTTAATTATATTGAGGTAATTCAGGGAAATCGATTCAGCTAAATTGTAGATCTGGTTTAGACCAGAGCCAAACAAAAATTTCAAAATTTTGAAAGCACAAAATTGAAGAAAAAAATACAAATTTTTTTTCCTCTTCTCACCAATAATTTTCACCACTGGACAGTCTTCCAGCACTTGTGTAGATTGTGTGATTAAATAAATAAACCTCATACTAAATTTTTTTAAAATGGCATGTTCCCCCTCCCCAATGCAGAATGAGTCAGAAATGTGATGGATCTGTGTAATTGTGAGTGAAACACTGAGATGGCTCCAGAGCTTTGTGCCTTTCCAATCAGACCTGATCAAGGGCTAAAAAACCTCTTTATCCCACTGAGCATTGTTCCATGTATCAATGCATCCTCGTGGGGAGCTGCTGCTATTCTCAAGATTACAAGGACAGGCTCGATAGAAGCTGCTGTCACATTCTTTGAGATTCCTGAAGTAAAAAACAGGAGAGGTTTTTCTGTATTTTTAATTCTAATCCAAATTTTGAATCACGCTTTGCCGTTCCCCCTTAAACATTGCATTGGACAAAAGCTTGGGTTTGTTGGAGCAGGAAGGGGAAGGATGGATGGACAGAGGGACAGGCAGGAGTGCAAACTGCAGTAGTTAGGGAGTCACCTGGGAGGCATTTCCAGAACGTTTGTGCAGCCTGAAACTGCTTGGAGCCTGTTAATTCCAGGAGAAATAATGGAATAATGGAGAAATAAACACGGGTGAGGGAGGGCAGTGTGAGAGCCCAGGCTGAGCTTTGGGGCCCTTCTGAGCTGGAGAGAGTCAGCAGCCCCCGGGAGAGCAGGGCTGGGGTCCCCGTCAGGAGAAGGGGAGGGCTCCAGCTGAGGAGGGAGGATCAGGAACGTGCAAAGCTCCGTTGCAGCCCCAGCGCCAGACCTGGCCCAGCCCCACGGCCCTCGCCTGGGGACAGGTAGGTGCCTTTGCACAGCGTTCCATCGCTTTCCTTCCGCAGTCTTTGGCTTTTTTTCCTTTTGCTTTAACGTGGCAAGGGGCTGCCAGTCGCTCTGTGCTCCCCAGCTGCAGGGTAAGTTCCAGTCCTTCCTCCTTTAATCCGTTTTTCCTTTACAAATCCATCCTGCTCCTCCGAGCTGTGCAGCTGGGATCATCCTGGGCCCTGTGTCCTCCTCCAGTTCTCTCTCTGCTCCTTCCCAGAGCCCATCTCGGATCCTGGCTGAGGAAATGGCACCACAGAAATGCCCTTTTTTTCCATCTCTGCTGGAATTCCAATCACCTGTTTGTGGGCAGAGTCACAAGCAGGAAGAATTTGTGTCCCCCCAAGTGTGATTTGAAGGTCACAGAGATGTTTCAGAAATTTTGCAGCCCAGATTAACCAAAGCCACTCGTTTTCCTTGCCCTGTTATTTCAAGTTTCTGTCTGAGTGTAAATCCTGACACAATTTTTAATGCCTGCTGGGATAAGTCTGAAGTCGTTTTGATTTATTTAATTTCCCTCAATAAGTAAAAGCAGTTTCTATCTTAGAGGGCCTCTCCATGAGGCAATTAGTGATAATTATGTATTATCCTGGCACAGATGAGAGTTCTGGGGGTTGGGAGAGTATCTGAGTTGACCTGGGTTTGTATTTTCATTTTAACAACTTGCTGCTTTTCTTCATTTCCTTTTCCTTACAAATCTGAAGCCAAAGGCCTGGGGAGCAGGGGGGGTTTTAAGCCCCAAGTGTTGAGCCCTGAGTGTGTGTGTGCTGTGTGTGGGGCTGGTACCAAACATCTTCCTGTGCAACCCCCCGGGCCACCAAACCAACACTGAAACCACCCCCGCATTCCAAATCTTCTCACCCCCTGGTTTTTGGCAGCATTTCCCAGGAATCCCCTGCCTTTGCTGACCTGATTTCTCTTTCTTTAGCCAGTGCTGCTGCCCCCACCTCCCGTGCAGCAGAGAGTGAGTATGGCAGGAGGGCTTTGCTCCTGAGCGCTCTGCATGATCTCCTCACCGAGTGTGGTGCACTTCTAACCCCCCTGCCTGGTTTCCTGCTTCCCTCTATTATTTTTCCCCCAAATCTCTGTCCCTGGGGCTGCTCTGCAGCTTCCCGAGGTCTGATTTACCCTCCTCGTGTCCCTGCAGTTCTCTGCCTGTTGGAGGCACAGCAGTGAGGGTTCTTTTGGTTTGAAGGGTTTTGTGGGCACCAACAAGGAACCCCGTCCCAGCTCCTGTCCCTCCTGCTGGGCTCTTCCCAGGACTTGTGGAAGCAAAGACATTCCTTGTCCTTCTGCCCTGGAGATCCCGGTGGCAGTGCTTGCACAGTCTGTGCTCTGGCCAGTGCAGGCTTCTCTCCAAACTCATTTATTTCCCGAGGTGCTCACACCTGCAGGGTTCTCAGACCTGTTTTCCTGCTCCCTCTGTGTGCCCTGGCTGTCGTGCAGGGAGGTGGGAAGGAGCACCGGGTCAGTTCTCCTCAGGAATTGCTCCTAGAGGCCTTTAAATATTCCATTAAGGGGCTGGTTGGGGCCAAAAATGAGGATTTGGAGCTTTAGAGCTCTTCAGGGTGGAGAAAGGCTCAGGGCAGGCTGCCTCCCCTGTGCCCCGGAGGGCCCTGGGGCTGCCAGGACCCCGCTCCCCGCGGGCAGGGCTCGGCAGAGAGCAGGGGCAGCCCCGAGGGTGGCACAGCCCTGCCACAGGGGCTCGCTGTCACCCTCCCCTCTCTCCTCGTTAAACCTCCGCTGTCCCCCTGCTGTCTCCCCGGCCCTGCCCCTCCCCGAGCCCGGGGATGCCTCACCTTGACCGAGTGCTGTGCATCCCTCCTGTTTCCATGGCAACCCAGCCTGCAGCTGCATCCCGGAGCTCGGCGGCACCGCCTGAGTATCGGGACGCTGCCCTGGCCCTGCAGCGCTGCCGGAGCCCCGGATCCCGGGAATCCCGGGAATCCCGGGAATTCCAGGGCTCCGGGGCCTCGCGTGGTGCCTGGGGACAGCGGTTTGCTGTGGGAGCACGCTGAGACCCCAGCACGGTGCCACTCTCCCCCCTCTGCCCCTCCTTCCTCCATGGCTGGAAAATGGGAGTAAGAGATTTAGAAGAAGCACAGAGAGGGAGAGAAAAAGGGAAAAAACCCAAATTGCCATTTCCAAAATCCCAGCACGGTGCCACTCTCCCCCCTCTGCCCCTCCTTCCTCCATGGCTGGAAAATGGGAGTAAGAGATTTAGAAGAAGCACAGAGGGGGGAGAGAAAGAGGGAAAAAAACCCCCAAATTGCCATTTCCAAAACGAATGTTTTCCTCCCCTGTTTCCTATTTTGGTGTTAGAGATGCCTTTGTAAAAGGGATGTGGGTGAAATAATTTCCTTGCTGCCCTGCCTTGCTCTGTCTGCTTTGAATATAGGGAGATACAGCTGGTGTTAAAATCAGGGATATTGGATGCTGGAAGAAGATGCAAATGAGGAGGTAGAATATCCTGCAGGAGAGATCCCAGCTTAGCTCCAGTGCCCTCCTTGCCTTAAAAGAGGTCTGAGACCTCCCAAAAAACCCCAATCTGAGATGGGAACTGGATTCAGACTCCCTTGTTGGTCGGGTGGTCAAGGAAGAAAAAGAAAAACACTTCAGGAAGATCTAAGTTTGCCTGGTGCATGTGTGTGTTCTGAATTTGCAGTAGTAAGAAGTGTGTTTGTGGGAATATGAGGTCACTGAGGTATTTACCTGAGGGGGGTTAGAAATGGCTCATTGCTTCTGATTGGAAAACACTAAAAGCATGAAGTGTGGGATGATTTTGGGGGATTGGGATGGAGGGAGAGGAATTTATGTCAGTCAAGGGAATTTATAATTAATTATAATTAATCCTGCATTTATGACTGGCATGTTTCATGGTCTTCCACGTGGCTTTGAACGTCCTGTATCTGCCTGTGCCCATAACCAGCGTGTTCCTCTGCAATAATTTTTATTTGTAAAGTGCCAAACCCCAATCCCTGGCACACTCAAGTGCTGAAGAGACCTTTTAATTCCTGTCAGACTTGGAGGATGGGCTGGAGAGGGCAAAGGGCAGGCTCTGCTAATCATCCTTTATTCCTCAGGAGACAGAGACTCCTTCTGGCTGCTCATGTGTGGGCTGCAGACAGCTTCCCTTGGAGGGAAAACGCTGGGTTCGCGTTTTACAGAACATTTTGTTCTTAAAAAGAAATCTTTACCCAGAAAAGATCCTAAGAGCTAAATAATGATAAGCATTCTCCACAGTTTTTTGGGTGTGGGGGCTGTGTGTGGAGGAGGAGGAGGGGTGTTGGCTTTTTGAGGGTGGAAGTTTCCCTTTTCACCTGCACTGAAGCCGAGGCTCTGCTCTGAGCAGGAGCAGGGCTGGTATTTGTGTATTCACTCCATTTGTGCAAACACTCCCCACATTTGTATGCTGGGCTGTGCTGCAGCCTGTGAAAAGGGGAAATTCAGCAGCAGAGAAAGGGCACTGGCACGGGGCAGATGCTCCTCCAGCTCTGCATCATTTAATTACTGCTGCTGCCGGGAGCGATCCGTGCTCTCCCCTCGCCTCACCCCGGGGCGGCAGTGATGAAACCGGGAGCAGTTAGGGAATGAGAGCTGCTCCAGAGGCTCCAGTGGCACCAGCGGCAGGCACAGGAACCTAATGAGGCTGCAGAGTTTCCTTCCCTGGCGTTAGTGGGGCTGCGGCTCGCTGGGATCAGTGGCATGTGGGAGATGCCTGTAGGCATGGAAGAGGTTTGGGAATGTGTCTGCTCGGATTTAACCCTCTGAGGCTGCTCCAGTAAATAGTTCTGGAGCAGCTTTGACGTTTTTCTTGCAGCTCTCTCCGCTCTGGGATCTGTTTTACCTTGCAATGGTTGAGCTCACTTGAAAAGGGGGATTTTTTTTCAGGTTGGATGGGGCTTGGAGCAACCTGGGATAGTGCAAAGTGCCCCTGCCCAGGACTGGATAATATTGAAGGTTCCTTCCAACCCAAACCATTTTATTCTAGTTATGCTGCTAGTTCTGCCCTTGGTCTTTACCTAAAGCTTCCTCCCATGAGTTCAGGCAGCCTCTCTTGCCTGCTTTGAAATCTCAGGTTATATTGAGCTTCCTGGAGTTCGGGGGATGTTCCTTCCTGACCAGAAGACACTGATTTTCCTTCCAGGCAATCTCGCAGTAACTCCTAAACCTCCCTCCTTCACAGTGCCCAGAGTTCTGTGAGCCTGTGTTTAAAGAGAATGGATTGAGAGCTCGGCTGTAACAAATGGATTTTACATTTTGTGCCATCAGTTTTTTCCCCGCTAATGGTCTGTCCTTAATCTTGTCAGAGACAAGCACCCAAAAGATTAAGGGTTTAATTCTCTATACATCAAATTAACAGGGAACTACCAGAGCACTGTGGAGTAGCCTCATTAGGATGAGACCGAGGCACGAGCACGAGAAATGTGAATTATGAAGAGATTTGGGAAGGGGAGCGGAGCACGGGCTCAGTGCTCTGCTCCGGGCTGGCAGCTGATTTTTCCCATCCCCTGCCCTCCCGCTGCCCTCCTCCATCTCTCCCAGCAGCTGCTGCCTGCCTTGGCCCCGGTGGGGCAGGACTGCCCTGTCCTGGCTGGCAGAGCCCCCTGCGCACCCCGACCCTCGGTGTCCCCCCCCGAGCCCGGCCCAGCTCCCGGTGGAAATCTGTCCTGGCAGGGGTCACCTCTCTCAGCAGGGCTTCCTCCTCTGCAGTTGCTGCTGTTGCTGTTGTTGTTGTTGTTGTTTAGGGCACGTTTGTGCTGCAGAGGGAGGGCACACCGCTGTGGGCTGCCAAGGTTTGTCCTCGCTCCGGGCTGGGTTTGACCCTTGTGCCTCCGCTGCCCCGCAATAACAATATTCCCTTTTCTTCCCCGCAGTTTTGTGGATTCCTCCAGCAGTCCTGGCACACACTACAGTGATTTTTGTTCCTTTTGTTCTTTGTATGACTAAGCAGTGACGCAGCTGTGCCTAACACGAGGCCATAACTCAGTGCTTGCTGTGGTTTAATATTCTTATTTTCCAGGCGGTTTTACTGTCCCCCCAGTGTTTCTGATATATGCTGGCTAATTTAATTTTGCTCCTATTTTTGTTTACTCTGTAATTCTGTTGTGGATTTTTTTCCCTTGCCCATTGTTTACATCAGTTTTTTAATTTTTTTGTATTTTCCATGTGACCTCCTCCACTTTCCTTTCAACCAAACTCATGTGCGTGCGTATCATGTGAATTTGTCATGTGGCTTGCATGGTGCTGATGATGTCGTCCTCGCTGGTGAACAGAAGGTAAAATACTTTGTTCTGATTGGTTGCCTAGATTTTTGGGGTGAGGATTCCCCTCTGGGATCTCCAAATTCCAAAAAAAAATCCTTTCCCACCGAGCCTTTTTGGAGGAGTTGCTCATCACTGTCTGCATGGGAAGAACTCGATTTCAGGCTGCTGCATTGAGCTGGAAAAAACTTGCAGGGAAAACAGGAAAAAAACCCCAAAAAATCAGCTGGCTCAGTCATTTGTTTCTTCATTGTCAGAATCCTGTCCTAGGAAGGTGCTAAAACACCTCTGGAATGAACACCAAAGGCCAAAATCCTTTTGCCTCTCAGGGTACCAACAGCAGGCTCGAATTTGATGGGAAATCAGGGCTCAGATCCTGGAAGCATCCTTTCTCCTGTTGCTTTAGCAGCATTTTGACCCTATAAAATACACATTTATATAGAGATATGTGCACACATCCACACTGTACATGCTTAGCAGCCTTCCAAAATAATCCTGAATTCTCTGTCTCTGAAATCTGATTATTGGGAAGCATGTCACAATTTGATTTAAGAAATAATTTTCTTTTTATTTTGGCTGAAACTTAAGCATAGCTAGAGTGAGCGCTGTATTATAAAGTACTCTCTATAAAATGCTATTATAAAATGCTCTCTCTCTATAAAATGCTGCATACAAACACTGTGAAATAGCACACCCAGAGTTCCTGGAGGGAGCCAGACCTCACACAATTCTCATCAGAGGTGCTGCTGCACTTTTCCTGCCAGAGCCCCTCGTTCCTCCCACGGAGTCCCTGGGAGCCTGGCAAGGGCTGAACCGAGCTCAGCTCGCAGGAGCTGCTCAGTGCCCGGCACATCAAGGAGCAAATGGTTGACCCTGGCACTGGCGAGATGGACTCGGTCTCCAGCAAAGTGAGGGGTGGTGAAGAACAGCTCCTGGGGGTTTTTACAGCTCCGCTCTGTGCGGTCTCGGCGGGGGGAGGGAGGGAAGCTCCTGCTTTTCTGCTGCCCCAGCCAAACCAGGGATTGTGAGAACCAGGGAGCGATTGGCCTTTTACAGTCCAGGAGTTCTGGAATCACCTTTTTGTCTGGGACCACCCCCAGGAAAGGCTTTAGGCTGGGGTTTGCCAGGAAAACAAAACTAACCCCAGTAACCTTCCCACATGGCTGCATGCACAGAAGAGCCCTGTCCCCGGTCTCCTCCCTCCGTGGAGTTCCAGGAGGGTGGGAGACTTGGCTGTCTCGTTTCTGCACGTTCTGGTTTTGTTCCTTATTTCTGCTGCTGGTGTTTGCTTCCCTCGTGTGCCCCCTGACCCCCTGCCTGTTCTCTCCCGGTGTTTTTGCCCCTCGTGGAGGCTCTCCCTGGTGTCTGTTCCCAGTCCTGTTTACGTGGTGCTCGAAGATGGCAGAAATCAGCCCTTTCCTCCTTCCTCTGCTGCAGAAATTGCCAGTTCTCCTCTCTGGGCACAGGGGGGATGCAGGACCTTTCCTTGCTGCCAGCTGGGCAAGGGTTTAAGCTTAGTTTAAAAAGCTGATTTTTCACATTCTCTCCCCACCTCAAGGTGCACCCACTCCCGGTGCTTGCGGCACCCTCTGAAAAACATAATAAAAAACAACTTCTGAAATCCAACAGAGCTGTGTTAGGGCAAGGAAGCACTGAATAGAAACCAAAGGGGTGAGAGGATACCAGGAAACATTTCCTGCTTCCCTGCAGCAGGAGATGATTGGTGCTAATGGCTTAGCAGGGAGTGGATGAAAAATAAATTGGGAATGTAATGGCTCAGAGCACTGCCCTCGGCTCCCCTCCCTCCAGCAGGGTTGGGAAGCCGTTCAGGCTTCGGGAGCCTGGAGAAAAGCCCTCATTTCACTGAGCAGGCTGACCCCGGGTTCGTTCGGAGCGCAGGGAGGGGAGGGCTGAGCTGCCCTGGGCTGTGAGCCCGGGCAGGGCAATGCAGGACGGGCTGTCCCGCGTTCCCAGCCCAGCCCAGGCTGCTGCTGCCTTCCTGCGAGCTGAGCCCGGCTGCTGGGGGGCAGGCACAGCTCCTGCACAGCTTCTGCACGGCTTCTGCACAGCTCCTGCACAGCTCCTGCACAGCTCCTGCACAGCCAGAGCCCCCTTTTGGGGCCTTCTGGCCTTTGCTGAGCGTGCTGGGGGTGAGGTTTGAGCGTGGCTCAGCCCCAGCCCCTCGCTGTTGTCCCTGGGAGCTCAAGGTCCTGCACGCCTCCGGCACAGAGAGGGTTCTGGTCAGATATTGAGGATGAAACAGAGGAAATCGGGGCTCTGGGGAGCTGCCGGCTCTCCCCCAGCCGAGCAGCAGCACCGTGCGGGGTCCCCAAAGGATGCCCTGCTGTGAAGGTTGGGAAGGGCTGTGAGGAGGGTGGGACAGGCCGATTTCTGCCCCGTGTGGCCGGGAGCTGCCCTGGCACGGGCAGCCCTGGGGCTGATGTGGTTTGTGCTGCAGCCCCGCTGCAGGGGGATGCATGGCTGAGCATGAGTCCCTTCTCTGACCTGCTGCTGACCACCTTCTCTCTTCAGCTACTCACATTTTCACTCATTATAGGGTTGCTGATTCTGCTGGACTAAACTTTTCCCACTAAACAACTTCCTCCTCTGTTTGACACACTAACCCTGTTTTAATTTTACAGCCCTGTGTCTGGATTGCATCCACCTGCTTGAGATAAATTAAATAAATATGTATTTATGGAGAGAAAACTATTCTTTACCAGGGCTCGCACTGCTCCACCTGTTGGTTTTCAGCCCTTAGGAGTGTTCTTTTATTTGAAGAGAAATGTTTCTAAAGGAGAAATTAATTTAAACTATTGGGGGAGGAAGGAGTGAATCAGGAGCTAGAAATTAGGTAATTCAGAGTGAAGAAAAGGAAGAAAAGTTTCAGCAGAGCGGGTAATTAATCATGGGAATGGCTGTGTCTAAAGTACAGCAGCATCTCTGACATTTAAAATCAAGAATAAGCATCTTTCCAAAGGATGTTCCTATTAGTCTTGGTGCTCAATCACTGGGAAAAAAATTCCAGCCTGTGTTAGATAAAAGGTCAGACTCTGTAAGTGCAGCGTTCCCTTAGCACTTCAGAATCTCGGTACTCATTACTAATTATCTCTGAGATGAGGGGGGGACAGGCCGAGGAGATGCTGCTCGTGTTCTGCCCCTGTGCCACAAACTCGGCGAGAGTTGGGCACTCGGGGGGCTCGGGGGGCTCGGGGGGCACCGGCCCAGCAGCCAGGAGTGCCCCTGCCCGCTCGGGGAGCTGCTCTGGGCACAGGGTGGCAGAACCTGGCGTCTGCTGCAGGGTTCTGTGAGTGATTGGTGACTGACCCCGACACAGTCACTGCAGAGCAGCTCCTCCCAGCCAATCCACCGGCAGCAGCAGGGACTCTGTGGTGCTGTTTGTCCTTCGGGATTGAGGGAAAAATACATAATTGATTGATTAACTGATGTGTTCAATGTGCCCAGGTGAGGATGAAGTTTTCCTGTTTATTTGTGCCTTAAACCACCTTTGTGTCACCTTTTTTTGTTCAGTGTACACTGAGAAAGCTGTCCCAAGGTGGAATCCACGCCTGGAATGTCCAGGGGGTGTGGGAGCCTTGTAATGGGGATAAAGGCAGAGGAAGGGATTTGGAAAAGCAAAATAGAACCTGGAAAAAAGGGAGTGTTGCCTCTCTCCATCTGTCAGAGGAGTTGCTGTGTTGTGAAGCACAAATGTGTGTATCCCACACTCCTGGAGTGTGATTGATTCCCTTCTTGGAGCAGTGCAAGGAAACGGAATGCATCTTAAATCACCCTTTCAGCCCAGGTCTTGCAGTTTTCCCACTGGTATTTCACCAAAAGATTGTGCTCATACTCCTTTGAAAGGGAGGAGCGAGGGGAAAGGGCTTCAGATTCCTTCTGGAGATGAACTTTTGAAGGATGTTGGAAGATGAACCAGATGAACCACTCAGGAATGCCTGTGCTGCCCATGAGTAGCTGGACACAGATCCAGGGCGTGTAAATATGGAATCAGACCTTCTGTGTTTGGCATTTTAGCAGAGGTGTGAGGTGGGATTGGGACCCTCCCATGGCGTGGAGGAATCGAGTAGGAAAAGCAGTCTGGGAGCTGTGGGTTGCAGGGATGGGGCTGTGAATCAGTGTGCCCTGCAGAAGGAAGGGACATTTCCATTTTCTGCTGATGGCAGGGCTGCAGTTTGGGAAATGATAGCTTTTTTCTCCTAAACATGGTTGTTCCAGAAGTGTGAAGGGGTCCAGGTCTCTCCAGCACCCACTGGAGTTCCACCAGTGCAGGCTGAGGGAGAGGATGTGCTCGGGGGTTCTGCTCAGTGTTTCCACCCTCACTTAAGCGAGTCTCTGCTCCAGCAACTCCAGAACCCCTAAACGAGCTCAAAGTGCAGACCTGGGTCTGTGTGAGAGGCACAAGGTCCTTTTCAGTGATGCTCTTTCCATCCCCAGCCCACAGGAGCAGCCCCCGAGCCCTTCCTGGTGTTTGCCAGGTGTTTCACAGCAGTTCTTACAACAAAAGCAGCGAGGAACTGGTCACTGCTTGGGGATGTTCTTGGGGGAGGCTGGGATCTCTTTCACTCTGACTCCATTCCAGCACGCACAGAAATGGAAATTTGGTGTTGCAAATGCAAGAAATCCCTGGGTGTGGCAAATATTTGTACCCCAAACACACGGTGTCCTCTGGGTCAGCTGGTACCCTGAGCTGAGGACAATGAAGTATTTTTCTAATTTTGATGAGTACTTTTTCCTTGATAATACTTTTTTTCCCCCACAAATAACCCTGAATCCCCGTTGTTGCAGGGGAACCCAGCGCTCCCAAGCTGGAAGGGCACATAGGAGAGGATGGAAACTCCATCAAAGTGAACGTCATCAAGCAGGACGACGGCGGCTCCCCCATCAGGCACTACCTGATCAAGTACAAAGCTGTGAGTGAGGCACTGCCCGGGCTCGCTGGGCTCTGGGAGGGGCTGAATTTAAGGGAGAAATCTCTGTCACTCAGGTGGTTTAAATTCGGCATGCTGAGATACGAGAGAGCACTTCTGCAGGGCGGAGAGAAGCAGAACTTGCAGCTTTTGCCCTCTGAAAACAGTTTAGTGATGGGGCAAAGATGAGAGGAGGGAGTGAGGGGATTTCTCCTCAGGAAACAGGATTCTGAGCAGGAGGGAGGCTGCTTTGGCATCTCATTCTCCACTCAGAGCCAACAGCATGTGAGGGTTTCGCTGAATCCCAGAATAGCCGGGGTTGGAGGGAGCTCTGGAGGTCACCCAGTCCTGCCCCCTGCCAAGGCCGGGCATGTGCAGGTGGGTTTGGGATGTCTCCCCCTCGTGCCTGTTCCAGTGCAGTGCCATGGGCTGGATATTAGGAAAAAGTTTTTTACAGAGTGAGAAAGTACTGGAATGGTCTGCCCGGGGAGGTGGTGGAGTCACCACCCCTGGAAGTGTTTAGAAAGAGACTGGATGTGGCACTGGGTGCCCAGGTTTGTTTGAGGTGTCGGGGCATGGGTTGGACTCGATGATCTTGGAGGTCTCTTCCGACCCGGTGAGTCTGTGATTCCATGAAATTCTGCTTCACGCTGGGGTGGACCTCGCCGTGTTCCAGTCCGTGGCCCGCGGCGCTGAGCAGAGCCCACCCCGGGGGTGCCTGTTGGGTGCCCCTGACCCGCGGGGCGCCCCTGACGCCCTCCCTGTCCCCGTGCCCCCTGCAGAAGCACTCCTCGGAGTGGAAGCCCGAGATCCGGCTGCCGTCGGGCAGCGACCACGTCATGCTGAAGTCCCTGGACTGGAACGCCGACTACGAGGTGTACGTGATCGCCGAGAACCAGCAGGGCAAGTCCAAGCCGGCGCACTACGCCTTCCGCACCGCGGCGCAGCCCACGGCCATCCCAGGTACGGCCGCCCGCCCGCGGGCTGGCGCTGCCAGCCGCCCCCGCCGTGCCCGGGCACCCCGGCAGCTCGCTTGCTTGAAGCCCCCTCTCACGGCCGGTCCCCTGCCCGAAGCTGAGGGGTCTGGCTGCGTACATACCCGCGGCGGGCATGTACAGCACCGGGGCAGCGCTCCCTGGCAAATCCCTGCCCTGCCGTTCCCAGGTGGTGCTGGCTGCCCGCGTCAGGTGGGAAGGGCAGCGGGGAGGAAAAGCTTTCTGAGAGCAGAAAGTGAGGTTCCCGTGTTAAACTCGAATAGTCCTTTCAGCTCTGCGGGGCGATGCTTTTCGCGAGGCGCTTTTCCCAAGTCTCCCTTCCCGCTTGTTTGTCCATCTTCGGAGGAACAAAGGCATCGGGAGTTTGCTGGCAGTTGGAAGAGGAGGCAGTGAAAAGCTTTCTCTGAGCGTTTTTCAATTCAAATTACCAAATGACAGTAATTTTCAAACAGCAACAACTTCATGTTGGGGAGGGCATTAGGGAAAAATAACTCAAAAGCTTTAGGATGCTGCTGGAAGCTCTTAAGGCAGACTGTACTTACTGGTGTGCTCAAAAGTGAGGGATAAGGACAATTACTGCAAAAGCCAAGCAGGACCCTTGGCTGGGAAGCTGGAATTGAGCAGTTTGTGGCAATCTGTTGAAAGGACAGTTAGGATTTCTTTTCTATTTAAAAAAGGGAGGGGGGAAACCCACACAAAGCAACCAAAACCCGCTTTGATTTTGGAGGGGATTGCTGGAGTAGCTGTAAATTAAAGTTGTGGTGGTTAAAGACAGAGGGATGCTGAGTCAAGTCCTCCCTGCACCCCCAGGGTTGGTGCTGCCAGCCCATACTGAGGGGATTTGCTTGATTTCATTCTGTCTCCTGTTTTTGCTTGAAACCAGAGAGTTTCCTTCAGTCTTTCCCTGAGAATTCAGTCCCTGCCCTGCTCCCCTGCTCCCATTCCCTGGCTGAAGGAAACAGCTCAGACCTTGTGGCAGTGCTGAAATCCCCCTGGGTTGAGGCAGTTCACGTTGTTGAGCACAGAAATGGGTGGCTCTGGGCTGGAAAAGGGGGACTGGCACTGAGGAGGAGGGAGATGGGGCAAAGGAGAGCCGGGGGGTGCTCGAACAGGGCGTAGTTTTGGGTGGAAGGAGCCTCAGTAACCCATTAAGCAACTCGCTCCATGACTCTCATTTCCAACAGCTCTAATCCTTGCTCCCCCTCTGAGCCCTCTAAATCCAGTACTAACGTGTGCAGGAACCCTCTGAAAAATGGGGGAAAGCCCAGTTTGTTATCACAGGGCAAACTCCTCTGGCCTCTCTGCAGTTATTCCTTGCTTAGCCTGGCGTGGAGCACAGGAGGAGCCGGGTCTGGGGCTGCCACTCCGGTGTTGCACTTGGAAAAGCAGTTTTGGGGAGCGCAGGGTTGCCCCAGCAGCTGGAATTCAGCTGGTCCTCAGAAAGTGCTGTGTCCCTGTGCAGGGACATGGTTGTTGCTGGGTTTGTGACCCTTTCTCTGGGGTTTTTGTCATTTTGGCCTTCCAGGGTGTTCCCAGACCCTTTGGTTCCCTGATCCCCAAACTGAGGAAAATATTTCCAGGGACAGGTTGGTTTTTTTCTCTGCTCTGCAGCTCCACAGGTTTCATTGCCAAACTGCAGCAGGAAGAGGCTCTGTGTGTTCCTTTCCTTTCCTTGTTGTTTCCGTGGCATTTCTGTGTTTTTATCTCAGAACGAGCTGTGCAGGAGTCAGAGCCAGTGCTGTAACACAGCAATTACCAGGGATTCCCTGCAGTAAAATGTGCATTTGTTGTGTAGAGTCCGTGGTTCCCCTCACCTGTGCAGGGGCCTCAGGGTGGCTGGAAGGATAAGGGTGTTATTTTCAGTAATAATAATAATAATAATAATAATAATGATGATGATGCTGGCAGTGGAGTAGCTCCCGAGCTCTGGGAGGCTGAATGGCAAAGTCAGAGTGTTCCTGAGCCCTCGGTGCTCCCGGGATCGTGTGGATGTGTTACCCAGGCTTTGGGGAGGGGCTGGGGCAGGCAGGTGGATGCTCTGCTGCACCAAAGCTTTTCTCGTTTTCCTTTTCTCCCCGAGCAGAGGCAGCTCTGTCCTCTCACACCAGACACCCCTCTCCCCGTGTTTCTCACCGAGCCCCCTCTGTCCCATCATTTTTAATCTCATTTGCTTGCAAACCCCACCCAACCCTGCCTTGGACCCTGCTCTGCAGCTTTGGGCTTTGCTGAGCTTCTGACCCTTTTGTGGTGAATGTGCTGCTCCTGGAAGCCTGAGCCATTTTAATTTACGAGATTAAATAAACCTTTGATTCTTATGTTTTCTGTATTTATGACCTAATTTTTTTTATCTATTTTTCTCTCTCTTTCTCTCTCTCTCTCTTTTTTTCTTTCTTTGTTTCTTCCTCTCTTCCTTTCTTTCCCTCCCCTCTCCCTTTTCCCCCGACTCCTTTCCTATGTCTGTCATCCATGGTCACCTTGGATCTCACGGGGAACATCCACGCTTGCCACATGCACCAAATTTGTTTTTAAAACAACCATATTCCCCCCTCCTGGGAACCACTGTCTGGCACCTGCAGCGACCTTGGGAAGTCCATCAGCATCGTCCTCCTTTGTCTCATTGCTTCTTTCTGCAGTGACTCTGCTTTTGCTCTGTTAGAAACTTAAAAAAAGAGTCAAATAAAGCAATATTTGCTTGGGAAGGCCTGGGTCCCAGCAAGGTGTGAAAGGAGATAACTTTGCTTCAGAGGATCGTGTCAGTTCAGAGGAAAAAAAAAAGAAAAGAAACAAACACAGAACACTTTAAAAAAAAAAGTTTAATTTGAAACAGTCAGTATTTTGTAACAAGGAAAAAAGGTTTAAGCCAAGTTTTTTCTCTTTAACTTTTTTTTTGTTACTGGTAACGAATTTGCCCTTTTAAATGGATGGAAAGAAAGTTGTTCTTTTTTGTGTTGGTTGCTTGCTGTTTTCATCAAAGGAAGGTGCAATGTTGCAAGCCTTTAAGATCCTGCTTTTTACTGATTTCCCTGCACATCTGGTGCTGATCTTGTGCAAAAGGAGGCCCCATCCACAAACCCAAACCCACAGACCGTACAAAGAAAGAGAAGATTTGTCAGAGACCATCCTGCTGATTGCCCAGATGTCTCTGGGGGCTTTTGCATGTGGATTCCAATGTCTGGAAGGTTTTCCTGCTGTGCTGCTCTGGCTATAAACATCTGCTGGGAATCGCTCTGGGGGCGTTGCTGCTTTTCCTTCTTCTCGTGGTTCTCCTTGTGGCTCCCTCGTGTGCAGATTCCTGCTGGCCCGGAGCGGAGCTGGGCAGACACAGCCCACGGACACACAAATTTCCAGTGCTTCTCTAACAGCCCCTGGTTTTCCACTGCTGTGTTATCACAGAGAGATCCCTTTCCTTGCTGTTCTGACAGAAAATCTTAGCTTGGATCGAGTTACCCGACCAGCAAAATGATTATTACTGATCCTTAATAATATTCCTGGTTAACTGTGCATGTGACAGGATTAACCCATGGTCTAAACTGGTGCAGTAGAACCATCTTTGTTAGCAAACTCTGGGAATTTCCTTGAACAAACTTCAGATGATTTTTTTCTTTGCTTCTTTAAGAAAAAAACCAGAAC
Organism: Daphoenositta chrysoptera; assembly: GCA_013397915.1. Lineage (NCBI taxonomy): Eukaryota > Metazoa > Chordata > Aves > Passeriformes > Daphoenositta > Daphoenositta chrysoptera. Next base: position 309,481 of record VZRO01003213.1, on the reverse strand, counting down.
TCCCCACACCAAAAAAAAACCAAAAAATAACCCAGCAACAACGACCCCAATGAATTCATGGTGACAGAAAATCCATTGGGATAGGAAATCCACCCCCTCTGATGCTCTCCTAAAATCTGGGGTCTCTCCCTCGTTGAAGTGTCTGTCCAGAATGTCTCACACCCTCTCAGCTGGCTGGGGTTCATCTTCCTGGCAAAATTCTCACAGGGACAAACAGAATCCTGCCCTCACTCGTGTCTGACTCTGCCTTTTATGCTCTGCTGTGTTCGTTCAGACCTCGTTCCTTATGAGTTGTGAACTTTCCTGTCTGAACTGTGAATGAAAACTCGGTGCAGGTGTCACACACAAAAGCCTGTGGATTTCTTTTTTTTTTTACCAAACCCCTCATTTCCAGTGTTGTAGAGTGTAGACACTTTGTCAGAGCTTTGGAGTTTACTGAAGCGCAGCAAAATAATCCTAATACTAAAAAATGGTGTGGTTTCCTCTCTAACTGGATTAATTCAGTTCATTTGTAGATCTGGCATCAGCTTTTTGTGGGTTTCCCCTTATCCACAGAGGGAGGTCACTGCCTGAGGCTGAGATGTTTCTCCCCAAAATCCCAGTTATTAAAATCGTAACTTTGCTCGGTGTGGTGTGCAGAGAGAGCAGCACCTGTGGAGGGGGTTCTGCCCAGGAGAGGGGTTTAGGGCAGGGGAGGATCCTCTGTGGCAGAGCCCTGACAAGCAGCTGAGAGATCATTTATGTGGCTGAAATGAATCCCATACCCAAGGGCAAACAGGAACCCACCAGCACGGAATGTACTCAAAAAGTGCTTCCTTCTGTTTGTAAAAATAACGAGCAGAACTGGGTTTTTTTAGCACCCATTTGGGCAGGTTTGTAACAGGTCAGATACCAGCGCTCTGTCAGACCCCTGGGGTCCCAGGTCCCAGGCCTTGATGTGAGTAAAATAAAATTTAAAAAGAGTTTTGAGAAAAGCCAGCTCAGAGAGGAGGCAGAGATTCAGGTATGGAAGCAGAAGATGCTCAAACTCTGGGATTTTCATGCCCCAGGCACCGGCAGCTCCCCCGTGTGGGTGAGGGGCTGCAGAGCCTTGCAGGATTCCCACAATTTGGCAAAGTCCCTCCGTGTTCTCTGAGCTGTTTGTCAGAGCTCTGTTTGGCTGCTTCCATGGACAGGAATGTTTGGGAATGTCCTGCTCCACCAGGAGCAGCTGCAGGTGTCTGCACGCCCAAGGTTCTGGGGGATAAACAGAAGGTTTTGTCTGAAAGGTTTTGAAAACAAATTCTCCTGCCCCTTGGAGCTGCTGGGGTCGGGGGGCAGCCGGGGCAGGGTTGGTTTACCCCAGAAAAGAGGATTTCATTGTCACTCTTCGTGTTCAGCCTGGAGAAGAGAAGCTTTGGGGTGACCTAAAAATGCCCCTTCCAGGACCTGAAGGAGCTGACAGGAAAAATGGAGAGGAATTATTTGCAAAGGATGGAGGGACAGGGGGAATGGCTTCAGACTGCCAGAGGGCAGGGTTAGATGGGATCTGGGGAAGGAATTCTTCCCTGTGAAGGTGGGGAGGAATGGGATGGAATTCCCAGAGCGGCTGTGGCTGCCCCTGGATCCCTGGCAGTGCCAAGGCCAGGCTGGACGGGGCTCGGAGCACCCTGGGAGAGTGGAAGGTGTCCCTGCCATGGCAGGGGTGGCACAGGGTGGGATTTAAGCTCCCTTCCACCCCACACCATTCTGGGATTTGATGACACCCTGATATTTCATCCCTGAAGGGAGTCAGTGGTAGGAAAAGAGCAGAGCTTGGAGGAGCTCTGAGGGGACAGTCCAGCAGGAGGGGGAAATCCCCCCTGCCCTGTCCTGAGCCTGCTCTGCGTTCCTGGAAACGAGCCCAGGGGCTGGGAGCTGGATTTGTGTCGCTGGCAGAGCCGGTGGCACTGGGACAGGAGGGTCCTTTTCCCCCTGGGAGCCGGGGAATGGGAGTGGGAGCAGCTCTGTAAAACCTCGTGCAAAGGGAACTGGAACGTGAGCAAATGAAAGCTGCTGGCATCCCCTGAGAACACGGAGCTTCTCGCCTGGGTTTTGTTTCTGGGTGCACCAAACGGGTTTTTATTTGGTTTGTTCGTTCTTCTTTCTTTTGCCAAATCCTGTGGGACCTTTGGAATGCCTGGGGTCCCCCCTGCTTCTCTGCATCTCTTTTTTGTCTCTGTGCCTGTGCCTGAACATTCTCTGGCTGAGACCCCCCTAGGAAGCCACAGCTGAGCTCTCTCTGGCAGGGCAGTTTTTGTACAGAGTAAAACTGATGGGTGACTTCACTGTGCACTGTAAATGAGGGTGATTAGAAAAGCCAGTCTTGCAGGAAGCTCGTTTTCCATTGGAAATCATAATTTGTAATTAATAAATTCTTCACTTCTTTAGAATTAAGGACTCCAGAAGTTCTTTAATGGTTTGTGTTTCCTTATTTAACTGGTGGAAGTGTTATTCCTCTTAGTCCTGAGACTGGCAGAAGGGGATTAATGGAAGGGTTGGATGTGCTCTGGATCAGGTCAGAAATGTCCAACGTGTATTTATTACATTTATTTCATACACACAGTGTGAGCAGCTGCTGCTCCACAGCCCATTTATTTATCCATTTCCTTTGTACACGGAATTGTTTTAGGCCCCAGCAAACCCTTTAGGGATGTCTAAATATTGGTTTCATTAAATACAACATAAATCCAGCTACAGGATGGAGGGAATGGTTCTTGAAAGTATTTGTAGATCAATTTAATTTAATCAGATGGGACAGTCTGTGAAAAGAATAATCCCCACTATGATTCCTGCATTTTATAGCAACAGCAAAATTCCTTTACAAGGAAAAAGAAAGGCAGCCCAAGTTCACGGGGTCGTGGAGGATTTTTATATTGTTTCTCCTTATTGCCAGTCCCTGGAAGGTTTGGAACATCAATTCATGCCACGAATTAGGATTTATGAAACCACAACTAAAGGAAAAGGCTGGAAAGTTCCTGCAGATTGCAGGGCTCCCTTACCAGCCTAGAAACCCAAATTGCAGGCAATTAATTACCTTGGCCCAGTTCCGTTGTCGGAGGGGTAAAATCCCGGAATAGCACAAAAACAGGGACATTCCTCTGCAGGCTTGCCCTGGTTCTCCCCAGCTCCATCCTCCTGCTCCCGGGGCAGAGGAGCAGGGCAGGGCCTGGAGGGGAGGGTGGTCCCTGCTCAGGGCTCTCCGTGGGTTTTTGGGGAGCAGAGGGGTCTGCGGCTGTCACAGCAGGAGTCTGGGGGGCCGACAGCTCCTGGGAAAGCTGGGGGGCAGAGGAAGCAAAGAGCAGGGCTCTGGTGTGAGGGGAATTTTCCAGCTGGACAATTCCAGCTCTGGAGGCACGCGGGGAGCTCTGGTCCGGGGGTCCTGCCCGGGCTGCTGCCCTTGGCTCAGCTCTAGGGGTCTGCCAGGAGCCCCTTCCCAGAGGGGCAGTGGGACACAGCCCCCGGAGCTGGCACGAGCAGGAGCTCCTTAATTGTGGAATAATCCACGCAAGGATCCCCCACACATTAAAAGAGGGAGGATCCGTGCCCTCCTCAGTCCCTGCAGGCATCAGAGGGTGATTAATTGGTGGAATTGTGCAGCCTGCTGGCAGGGGCTGGGCTGTGGGACGATGTTCTGCTGACCAGGGACGGCACTCGTGATCCCAGTGCCAGTCAGGGGCCTCAGAGTGGCTTTTCTGTACTTTTCCTGCTGGAATCTGCATTCCTTGATCCATCTCGGGGTCATAAAATGAAACACCACCTCTCTGCCCCGGGCTACGGGTGCTCTGCCTCCTGTTTTTAAACAAAAAGGTGCATGGCAGAGGGAGTGGCTCTGGAAAGGGCTGGGAAGGGCTTTTCACCTGTCAGAGTCGACACAAATGGGGCTGAGGGGATAAAGGGGCTTTGCTGGGGGTTCTGCAAAGCAAAGATTCCAAGGGTTTGGGGTTCTGGGGGCTGTGGCAGTGAGAGGCTGGGGAGCCATGAACACCCTCTGGAGAGCTGGGTCTCACCCGAGCTCCAGGCAGGGCTTTAACTCAGCTTCACCCCCTCAGGGGCTCAGCAGCACTGAGCATCACCCAGTTTTGTATCCCACCAGGAAAAATCCTGCTGCAGAGTCTGGGCTTTGCTTCCACTGCTCCTTGGGCCAGGCTGGCAGTGCCAGGGCCACTCTGGACTTTCCTCTTGAGGAGGAGGAGGAGGTGGGAAGCAGGAGCCCTGCAGGGGGTGTGCACAGCAGGAGGGGATTCCGCAGTTTGCCTCCCAGGCTTTATCCCAAGAGGGGTGGGAAAGCCCATCAGGTCCATCCTTTCAGACTGTAGGAAAAAGCACTGGGTACTGCACAGGATAGAGACAGGGTGGATTTCCTGAAAGCAGCTTCAGTGCAGGCAGATCTGAGCCCTAACACCCGCAGCGTCTAACCCCAGCGCCTTCTCTCTTCTCTCCCTTGGTCTCTGAAGCCAGCACCAGCCCTGCCTCGGGCCTGGGCACTGCTGCCATCATTGGCATCCTCGTGGTGGTCTTCGTGGCGCTGCTGGTGGCCGTGGATGTCACCTGCTACTTCCTGAACAAGTGCGGGCTGCTCATGTGCATCGCCGTCAACCTGTGCGGCAAATCCGGCCCGGGGGCCAAGGGCAAGGACATGGAGGAGGGGAAAGCGGCCTTCTCGTGAGTACTGCCCTGCCACCCTTCCCTCCGTGCTCGGCCACGGAAAAGGAGCTGCCTCGGGGAGCCGGGGTCCCTCGTCTCTGCGGGGAGGGCGCTGGGGCTTTGCTTTGTGCTTCCAGGAAGGTGTTTCTGGAGTTGTTCCTCTGGGTTTTTGTCTCGTTCCTGTTGGTATAGCCATCAAATAGGTGGGCTAAGTGCTGGACAGGCCAGTGCTGGACACCCCAGTGCTGGACAGGCCAGTGCTGGACACCCCAGTGCTGGGCACACCAGTGCTGGACACGCCAGTGCTGGACACCCCAGTACTGGACACCNTGCTGGGCACACCAGTGCTGGACACGCCAGTGCTGGACACCCCAGTGCTGGACAGGCCAGTGCTGGGCACCCCAGTGCTGGACAGGCCAGTGCTGGACACCAGCCCGGAGCTGTGTGCTGGGGAGGGCCTGCGAGGAGGAGCGAGCCCAGGAGCGCTCCCCGCCCAGCCCCGTGCCTGTCTCTCACTGTGGCCGTTTGCAGCCTGTCTTTGCAGGAGGAGCCCACCCCTGCCCATGCCATTCCCTCGTTACAGGAAGGATGAGTCCAAGGAGCCCATCGTGGAGGTGCGGACGGAGGAGGAGAGGACCCCCAACCACGATGGGGGGAAGCACACGGAGCCCAACGAGACCACCCCGCTGACAGAGCCAGAGTATGTGGCCTTAGCCAGCCCTAGCGCAGGGTCACTGCATTGCCCTCAGCTGCCCTAATCCCTCAGGAACTCGAGTTAGGGCAGGAAGAGAGGAAGAAAGGTAAAATCTCCACGTGCCAGTGAGGAAGCGCCTCCTCTCAAGCTTCAGTGGCTCCCGTTTGCAGCACTGGAAGGGAAAGGGGAAGGAAGCTCTGTTTCCTGAACGGCTCTGCCAGTCTGCCCCGGGTGGAGGTCCAGCACTGTCCAGGGTCACTGCAAAGGATCCAGAGCAAAATCAGCCCCCGCTGGCAGCGAGCCCTGCGTGAGCCCTGTCCCAGCAGTGCTGGGTGAGAGCCTGGACCTGTGGGGAGAGATCCTCCCCAGGAGCTGGGCCCTGGACGTGGAGTCACGGCGAGGCTGGGCGTTCTGGGGGAGAGCTGAGAGCTGCACCGGGGCCTGAGTCTGCTTTCATGTGCGTGGGAGGAAGGGAATTGAGGTTGATGAGGGCTGTGCATGCCGTCAGACAAACCTGCAGCAGAGGGACAGGACAAGGTGAGGGGCTGGATTCGGGGTCCCGCGCCGGGGCCGTGTTGTGTTGGTGACAGGTGGCACAGGGCTGCAGGCTCAGGGAGCTGCCTGCTGAGGTCAGGGCAGAGGCTGAGAGGAAAGTCTTAGGGGAGGAGAGAAGAGTCTCTGCAAGCTGCCAGGATCCCATTTGCCTCAGCCCAAACACTGCAGGTGATCAAGCCATTCCTGCAGGTCACGTCCTCTTGGCTTTTTCTCTCTTCCTGATTATCCTCGGCCGTCCCAGCCTCGCTCCCTTTGCATGTCTGACCTCTGCGAGTCTCTGCTCCTGAGTCCCTCTCCATGTCCCGTGTGTGTGCTGTCCTCACTCTCCCTCTCTGCCCCCTCTCCCTGCTGTCGTTTCGGGCCTTCATTGTCTCTCTCTCTCTCTCTCTCTCGTCCCCGTGTCCCCCTCGCAGGCACCCCGCCGACACCGCGGCCACCGTGGAGGACATGCTGCCTTCTGTCACCACGGGCACCACTAACTCTGACACTATCACTGAAACCTTTGCCACTGCCCAGAACAGCCCCACCAGCGAGACCACCACACTGACCTCCAGCATTGCCCCGCCGGCCACGGCCGCTCCCGCCGCNCCAAAGGCGCGGCCGCCGCCTCGGCGTCGTCACCACCGCCCTCCTCCACCCCCAAAGTGGCCCCTCTCGTTGATCTCAGCGACACCCCCAGCTCCGCTCCGGCCACCACTAATTTGTCCTCAAGTGTCCTGCCGGGGCAGGCCGTGCTCAGCCCCAGCGCCGCGGCCGCCGACGCCGCCAAAGCCGGGAGCAAGCCGGCCGCCCCCAGCCCCGCCAACCTCGCGAGCCCTCCGGCTCCCTCGGAGCCCAAGCAGGAGGTGGCCAAGAGCCCCGAGAAGGAGCCTGTGCAGCCCAGCACGGTGAAGAGCCCAGCAGAGACCCCCAAGAACCCGAGCAACGTGAAGAGCGAGGCTGCCTCGGGCAGCGCCGCCAACCCCTCGCAGAACGAGGACTTTAAAATGGACGAAGGGACCTTCAAGCCACCAGACATTGACCTTGCAAAGGATGTTTTTGCAGCTCTTGGCACTGCTACTCCTCCTGCTGCCGGCGGGGCTGGCGGGCAAGCCCCCGAGCCTGCTGCTGCCGCTGCAGACAGCTCTGCCCCCGCTGCGCCCGCAAAGACCGAGTACGGCCGCCTTTACTCTCGTGTTGGTTGTGTGCTGTGTCCCTCGTGCCCTGGTGCTGTGCTGTGTCCTCTGTTGGGTGTTCTCTTGACTGATCTCACTGTTTCCTGAGCCAACTAACTCACCTGAGAGCCCACGGGGCTTGGCGTGGAGGGTGCCAGGAGGAGAGCAGGAGTAGGCCGTGCCAGGGAGGCAGAGGAAAGGAAGCGGGGGATTTATCAGGGACGTGTTGTTCTTTAGGTTGTTGTGCAGCGTTGTCTGTCCTGGGTTATTCTTTCATGGAAGAGAGCAGAAATAGTCCAGTTTGGTGTAAAAGGGAGAGCTTTCCTCAGGGTGCTGAGGTCCTGCAGGTCAATGAGCACAACCCCGCAGATCCCACGTCCTGGCAGGTCAGAGGAGCTTCAGGACTCACTCAGTGTCAGGCTGGGCAGCAGCCCTGTGGAAGGGTGACAGCATTGGAACCTCTGGATGTGTCCCCAAGCTGGCAGGAGGCTGGGGCAGCGTGAGCCTGGCTGAGAGCACCCTGATTTGGGCAGGAGAGAGAAAACAGCCCCTGGTGCTGCAGGTGTTGGACTCCGGCTGGGTGGCAGTTGTCACCTCTGAGGGTGTCACCTCCCTCCCACTGGAGAAAACGTCTGTGACAGAATTCCCGTCCTCCCCGTTCCCCCTCCTGCAACACCCTGGGGGGTTCAGGGCTGAATTCCTGTAGGAACACGACAGAACGGGATTGCTGCTGAAGGGTCGGGCCGTGTGGCCGGGCAGTTCGGGTGCCAACCCCAAACCCTCCTGCAGCTCTGAGTTGGCTCTGCTGCTCCTTCCTGCAGCCCTGCAGCTGAGCCCTGAGCCCAGGCGGGCCGGGAGGAGCCGAAAGAAAGGTTAATCCAGAACTGAGTGACTGGGGAGCTGAGCTTGGCGCTCCTTATTCCTCGGGAATAAGGAATGATAGCAGGAAATACCCGGCAGTGCTGGTTTTGCTCTCCAGAGCAAAGTGCTTCCAGACAAACCCTCTCTCCCTGCGGCTGGCCCAGCCCGGGCTGTGTTTCCGTGCCTCTAAACTCTGCCCTTCTGGTGCTTCTCCCCAGGAAAACGCCCGCGGAGGACAAAGGCGCCGTGCAGGACAGGAAGAGCCCTCCCGCAGAAGTGAAGACGGTGCCCAACGAAGCCACACAAACAAATGAGAACGAGAGCAAAGCATGATCGGCACCGGCAGAGGGGACGGCAGAAACCTTCACCCGAGCATTGAAATCACAACCCACACACCCATCTCATTCCTCTAGTGTCTGTTGCCTTTTTTTAAAAGAGAAAAACAAAACAAACAAACCAGAAAATGCATAAATGGGGGGAGGGAGGGAATGTCTCTTTTTTCCTTTTCTCTTTTTTTTTTTCTCTTTTTCTTTTTTTTTTTTTTTTTTTTTTTTTTTTTGTTTTTTTTTTTTGTTTTTTTTTTTTTTTTTCTTTTTTTTTTTTTTTTTTTTTTTTTTTTTTTTTTTTTTTTTTGGGTTTTTTTGATTTTTATTCTTTGGTTTCTTTGATATTTCTAGAAAGGTTCTATTCGTTGTGCACTTGCTTTTAAAAAGTAAAACATGTTAAAAACAGGGTTAAACCCGTCACCAAATCAGGGCTCAGCTGGCCCTGTGTATATTCAAACAAGCAAAAATTGCAATGCTGGTTGCAATGTGGTTGGGAAGCTCAAAATCAAGTAGTCCTAGACACAAAAAAAACCACAAAAAAGACAAAAAAAAAAAAAAAAAGAAGAGACCCTGTTGTTTCCTTTGTTAGTATAGCAGAGATAACCACTGTGCTGCTGGGCACAGCTGGTGCTTAAAGAACAAAGTCCACAATTTATTTTTATACTTTTCAGTCGAGTTTGAAATATGTAAAGCCTCATAAATAAGTTATAATTTCTGTTCACCTTGTATCTGGTCAGTATGCAAAGTGTCTCGAGCTCTTTGTGACTGAATCCTGCTCGCCACGTTAGACCTTTATTTGGGGTTTATTATTATCTATTTTTTAGGAAGAATGCCAAAATTGCAGCTTCGGGGGATGTATTTCAATTTGCAGTATTCAGACTCTACATTTCTTTTTAAATTTTATGTTCCATTTTTTTTTGGTTTTGCCAACTTTGGTTCTTTCCAGTGTTTACAATTGACAGATATTTTTTTAACTTTTGTTGTGTTGAAATGGATGTGTAAAATAGCTGCCTTTTTTTTCTTTTTTCTTTTTTT
>VZRO01003213.1:253166-294985 GCA_013397915.1 Daphoenositta chrysoptera | reverse complement strand
TGTCCCCCTGTCCCCCGGTGTCCCCGGCCATGCTGCGCGACGAGGACACCGAGGCGGATTTCCAGCGCTTCCTGCGCCGCGTGGACGAAGCGGGTGAGTGCAGCGGGAGCAGCGCAGGGAGCGGAGGAGAAGGGGAGTGGGGAAGGGCAGGCGGAAAATCGCTGGGAAAGGGGGAAATTCCCGCTGTCCCCCGCTCTGGCTCGGTTTATTTAGGGTTTCCCCGTGAGCTCTGTGGCTGCTGAGGGCCGCTTGCTTTTACTGGGGGCGCTGAGCCGCTTTCCTTTATCAGTTTCGATAACGGTGGAACAAACTGCAGGTGGCTCCTGAAGGTCTTAGGAGATCGACTCTGTAAATGTTTCTGCTCATTTAAAGTGCCCAAGGCCACGCTGGGCGGGGCTTGGAGCATCCTGGTCTGTGGGAGGTGTCCCTGCCCGGGGAATGGGTGGGTTTTAAGGTCTTTTCCAACCCCAGCCATTCCCTGGTTCTATAATTTTATGGTAAAAGCCACCCTGGTCAGCAGTGCCTTCAAAGCACTTCAAAAGCCACCTGAACTGCTGGTCCTTTCATGCCTCAAGTCCTGTGTGTATATATATATATCAATATATACTTTTTTTTTTTTTCTGTGTCTTTTTAGCCAATTTGCTGCAAGGCCTGAACTCCTCAGACTCAGCTGTCAAGCAAGAAGCCATCGCTGAGACAGAGAAAAGGCTCCGAGAGGAAGGAGCCAGCAGGGAGGAGGAGGAGAAGAGCAGGACCACGGTGAACAGAACAGTCATCAACACTTCTGTAAGGGCTTTTCCCTCTGAAATTAACGCTGGACACACTTCAGGTCTTGCCTCGTTAAAGGCACAAATGGAAGTTTTCCAGAAATGTCAAAATTGATCAAATCCTTGACAGCTTTTGTTTAAATGTCAAATGGATGCTCCTTCTGTGTGTCAGTCTGGATATTTCAGATGCACCCAGATATCCCTGGATGCTCCCTGTAGCTCTGTACAAGTGTTCCTGTGCTGTTGTGGCTTTTCCCAAAACGTTTGTGCTGTGTTTCTGTTTTTCCAGGACACGGCGAGGGCAGAGGCAGTGGATGCAGGTAGGACAGAGCTTCTCTTAGTCTGTCACAGCTCTAAAACCAGTTTTAGCAGGGATGGAGTTCATGCAAGACCTGATTCCACCCCTGCCCAAGTCCAAGCTGACTTTTCTGGTGGCTTTAACCAAAATTCAGTCAGGTCTAGGAACATACTCAAAGTCCTACCAGCATGGTTGTATTTTTCACAGGTAGGAGCCTCGTTCTATTCTGGCTCCTCATCTGAACAGTTTTTATTCTAAATTTAAAAGCAAACATGTTTGTTTTCCCCCAGAGAGGAGCTGCAGCAAGGCAGGTGTCCATCATCATTATCTGGGACAGCTTTGTCACCACGTTCCACTTTAATTGCTGAAATGTCCCCTTAGTATTTTTTTAATTAAGAAATTACTCAGAAACACCCCAGGAGTTGGGGTTTTTTTTCTCTATTTTAATGAAGTTTGCTTTTTTTTTTTAATTCCCTAAAATGCCACCAACTTTCCTGGCTGGAAGGTGCCTTCCTGGCAGCTCTGGAAAAGGATGCAAAGGAACGAGCCCAGCGAAGGAAGAGGAACGAGCAGTTGGCAAATGGTGAGTGCTGAAAGCTCTTCAGGCTGGTGCCTTCCAAAAGGAGCTGCCAGGGACTGGGGAGGCACCGTGGGCTTGTGTGAGCCCAGCAAGTGTCCCCACCCTGGGGCAGGGTGAGGGACTGGGCACAGCTGCTGCATCCTGGTTTTCTCCACGTTCTCCTCGTTGGGGTGCTGGTTTGGGATGGAGGGAGGAAGGTGGGGCTGGGCAGAGAGAAATGCCCAATTTTCCCTCTGACAGAGGAGGGAGGGCATGGAAAGCCCTGCAGACAATGGAGTGGAATTCTGGTGGCTGTTCCAGCAGGAGAGCATGGCCTGTGTTTCCTCAGCCACGTTTGGGGCAGTTCCAGGGGAATTGTTGTTCTCAGTGTTCTCATTTTCCATTTTCTGCTGCTCTGCAGCCCTGAAGGAGAAGGGGAACGCAGCCTTCAGGGAAGGAGACTTTGCCCTGGCTGTGCAGAGGTACTCGGAGGGGCTGGAGAGGCTGAGGGACAAGCAGGAGCTCTACACGAACAGGGCCCAGGTCAGTGGCAGCAAAGGGGCCCCTTCTGGCTGGTTTTTGTGTTGCTGTGCCAGGATAAAACCCCAAAACACTGTTCTGTTATCTAAGAGTGATTATTCCATCCTGAGCTCACATCTCCTCCCTGCTGGATGAGGTGAACCTCTGCTTCTCCAGAACAAGGGGGAAAAACCCATTCCAAGTCAGAGTTTTATTTTAATACTCTGATTTTTAAAATTAATTCTTTCTCAGGGATCACTTCTATAACTGTAGAACAAAATATTTGCTTTGCATTCTGTTTGCCTTGTATAATCTGTGTGTGTGTGGAATTCTGTTAAAATTGTTCTAAATTAGAAAATCCAGGGAGATGGCAGACAAGTCAAGAATGGGAATTACCCTGCAAAATCAACAGCCAGGCCAATCAGCAGCCTAATTTCATTCTTTTAAATTAGCCAGTGTTTGTACAACAGCGAGCAGAAGTTGTTTGAAGGATTCTAATTCTTCTGCCTGGACTTTTTCGGGGTTTATTTCAGGCCTACATGAAGCTCCATGAGTATGAGAAAGCCATCAGTGACTGTGAGTGGGCATTGAAGGTAATTCCCAAACTGTCAAATGGAAAAGACCTCTAAGATCAGCATTATTTACAGAAATCCATATTTTTGACACACAACTGAACAGGAAAACAATCACCTTTTAGAAACCCTGCATTCCACCCTCACTCCAGGCCTGTGTTCCTTGGGTACCTGGGGGCAATAATTCAGCATAAAAACCTTAGACACCTCTAATAAATGGTATAAACACCCCAGTCTTAGCTTTGGGCAGTTCTAATTATTAGTCTGGAAAAAATATGAAAAGGCTAAAATTTTCTAAACACAGAACTAATAATAACAATTTCTTTTTTAACTCAGTGCAATAAAAATTGTCTCAAAGCCTATTTTCTAATGGGGAAGGCTCACCTGGCTCTGCAGCAGTTCAGTGAGGTAAGCTGGCTGAAATTTGTGGCCATGGGACCATGTTTTGTTCTGCTCTTGGTGGGTGAGAGGGAGAAAGTTTCATGCTATGCCTTATTTTTTGTTTCCTCACTGGAACTCTGATTTTTTGCTCCTTGGGTTTTACTGGAAAGTTTCCTTTTAATTTGGAACAGCAGGCAGATGTAGGGACTGAGAATATTTGACTTTTTTGAGAGTTGACATCTGTGTCTCCATGAATTTTATTTCTCACATTTATTAAGGACTGTGGTCCCAGAAACCTTTGGGATGTGATTGGGATATCATTGATATCCCCTTCCTATTTTTATCTGAAATCGAGACCCCTTTTCTTCTCCCCCTCAAGTCCAGGCAGTGCTATGAGAAGATGCTGCAAATCGATCCCCGAAAGGAAAACCTGTTTAAAGGTGAGCAGAGGACATTTGTTCCCTTGTTTGCCGCCGAGGCCGGAGCAGAGCAGGACCCATTTCCCTGCCGGGCTTGGTGTCCCTGTGATTTCCCAGAGTGCGTGAGCCAGGCCCGGCTGGAGGAGCAGAGGGTGAGGGATGAGGAGAGAGCAGCGAGGGAGCTTCGGGCTGGGAGCGCTGCTGCTTCATCCATCCTGGAATTGCTGCAGAGGATCAGCACCCCCGGCCAGGATATCCTCTGCTGCACAGAGGGCATTGGGCTGCTGGCAGAAGCTGTGAACGACTGTGAGTATGGCATGCAAAAGTTGTACTTTTGTTGTAACCCAGGCAGAGGAGGGCGAGGGAGCAGCTGTTAAAGGAGCAGAGTAACTGTTCCTGTGTTTAAAACACCAAAGTGGCAATATTTGATATTTGTGTGGGTATTTACAGGGTTTTTTAGAATTAGACTGATGCTGTAGCTGAGCTGGTGAGGCTTCGTAGGGATTTGGGTCTCATTTGTTTAGAGGTGTCTGTAACTCTCTGTTAAAGCCCGTGGAGTTACAAAGCCAGTTTTGTGTTTTGCCCTCCTAAACAGTCTGAGAAGCCAACAACACCAGGCATGAATTAGAGCAAATTTCAGCTTCCAAGCTGCTTCTTCATTCCTGGAGTTTTCCCCCCTCTTTTAACGATGTTTTTCCCCGAAGCTGCTGGTGCAGTGACCTTTTCTTTTAGCACGGTGCAGGAAGAGCAGGAGCCTGCCCGGCTGTGGGGGTCACTCACCTGAGCTGTTTATCTCTGCAGGCACCGGGCAGACCTTGTTTAGGACAAACAATGGCTTCAGTATCCTCGGAAACGAGCCTGTCAGAGGGTAAGAGCTCTCCAGAGGGGACACTGGGGGCTCCAGCCTGAGGAAACTTGAGGGAATATTGTTTTCAAGAAACAGAATCGCCTCTTGAAATGCAGATGAACTGATCAGAGGAGAATGTCATACCAGATTTGAGTGTCTGAATGGAGGGGCTTGTACCTGACTGTGACACAAACAGCGCTCCCTCAGATGCGGTGAGGGGAATTCATTAATTGCTGTCTGTGCCTGCTCTTTCTGGGCAGTTATCCTATCTCTGTGGTGAGAGCAGGTTTGGAGAAAAAATCTGAATAGAAAAGAACATCTGAAGGCGCTTGGTTGCTCTGGCTGCACCCCCTGGTGCTGTGGCTGGGCATCAGTGAATGTTTGGGTGTTCAGCTCTGTCCTGCAGACTGGAGGAGCATCCCTGGGGCTCTTCAGGGTCCAGCCGTGTTTTGGGTGGTGGCTGCAAACAGACCTGAGGGATGAAGCAGTCAGAAACTTTTATTCTCACGGGTTTGCTCCATCCTTTGTTCACAAGCTGGCTGTTCTCATTCAGGGCCTTCTGTGCAGAGAGGAAGAGCCCTGCTGAGGTGGAGCTGTGCCTCTCCCTTCTCCTCCTGTGGCAAGCTGCCTGTGCTGGGAATGGTAAAGCCCTGGAATCCACACTCAGCCCTGTTAACGTGGAATTAACGTGGCGCTGCTGGGGCTGGGGCTGGCAGGGCCTCCCCTCTCCCGGGGCACCTGGAGCCATCCAGAGCTGATGGCAACCAAGTTCTACAGGTCAGAGGAGGTGTTGGGTGCAGCCATAATTTTGGCAGGATGAAATTTCCACTCTGTGAGCATTTCAAATCCACCCAAGAGGTGGGGAGTAAATTCCCTGTGATTGTTGCTGCTCTTAAGATAATACCACTTGTACAATTTTCTCTGTTTTAAGCAGCTACACCTGCAAAAAGCAGAGCTTTATAGATGAGAAGGCTGAATTCTTTTAGAATTAAACCATCAGTAGTGCTTGGGCAGGTACCTGCCTCTGTTTTTAGGGAATACCCACGTGGGTGAGAAATGGGCTGGGGTGGGTGGTAAAGTGGTGCAGGTGCCACAAGGGGAAATACACAATATTGGTGTCTGTGTTGACTTGTGGGGTTCAGCTGATGCCAAATAAAATATTCCTGCTGAAAAAAACCTAAAAATACAAGGAGGATGGCAACGTGTGCCACTGCTCTGAGATCTTCTCTCCTTTTTGCAGAAGAAAACCAGCGTCTCCTGTTGGCCCAGCCGGACGTGAGGGCCCAGCTGCCAGAGCTGCTTTCCTCTGGGACTCAGGAGATCCAGAGGGAGACCCTGGCACTGATCTATCTCTGCTCAGAGAGCGAGAGTGGCAGGAGGCTGCTGGCCCAGCAGGACCTGGCCAGGTGAGCAACACCAGGAAAATGTCCTGGAAGGCTGAGCTCAGAGCTCAGAACTCCCTGCCCCAGCTCCAGGGAAACTTGCTGAGAGGACACAGTGACACTCAGGCTTCTGCCCCTTGGGGACAGGAAGTTTTGATGTCTGAAGCAAAGCAGGAGGGTGCTCCTGCAATTTTGAGGCCCACTCCCCTCCTTTAGACACGTGTAGCACTCAGGTGAGGCAGAGCTCACCCTGCTGCCTCTAAAACCCCCTGGTTTCCAGCTGAGGCTCTCTCCTCATTTAATAATTGGCATTTGTGGTTATTTAACGTTGCCATGGCTCACTGAGTGGGAGAAGAAACACCATTGCATTCCCTTCATGCCACTGTCCTGCTGCTTCCTCCCTGAGTTAACCAGAGGAAAAATATCCATTTAGTGCTTTGGAGCAGCCGTGGGGGAACAGGAGGGATTGTTCATTTCTCCTGGGGAGGAGAGGTTAAAGGAACGAGGCACATCTCAGAGGGTGCTTACAAAAGGCAGATTTACCTGTGGCTTGAAATACCAACAACCTGAAAAAATAGAATTTTGCTCTTTAATAATGAAGCCAAAGCTGACACCAGTTTTTGTGTTTTTTTTTTTTTTTTTATTTTTTTTATTTTAACAACAGATGTCTGCCGATTTTGATGGCATTCGTCAAGAACACTGATGAAGAGGCTGATGGTGCCATGAGCATCCTGTTTGACTTAATTGTGGCAGACAGGTAATTTAAATTCTTCATTCATTTCTATAAAGCCATGCTTTGAGTTGTACTAAATGAGCCAGGGACAGGCTGTTGGCCACCTCTGCTGTGAGGTTACTGATGTTTCTATTGCTCTTGTCTTGCCTTTAGCTATGTTTTTTGCCTAAAACTTTGGGTTTTTATCCCCCCACAGGTTCCAACCCCAGTGTCAGGTCCCACTTTCCAGGGCTTTAATCACCGAGTTGAAGGTAGGAATGATCTGATTTCGTATTTCCAGTTTATTTTTGTGTAACATGTCCTGTGTCTGCTCTATAGGTGCAAGAATTTGGGTTTTGTCAGGAAAATGTTCTTTTTCTCCAGTATTTTTGTTTTATTATTTTATATTGTATTTTTTCTCCAGTATTGTCCTACACATCCCTAATTTAATATTCAATACAAACTCTGGCCTTGGTTGCAGATTCCCACTGATAATTTCACCTTCAGTTTTGTGTTATGCTCTTCCTGGTGTGACTTTAATCCCCTGTCAGCAGCTGGTTCAGTCTTGGATGGTGACTTCTTCCTTCTGATCCGAGGGATCAGGGTGAGGAGGTGACATTGGCTCCCGAGGTGAAGAATCCCTTTCCTGGCTGTCCTTCATTCCAATGGGAGATTTAAAATGTGCTGGTACAGAAACCTGTCCTGAGGAAGGGGGAGGACTGGTTCTGCTGCAGAGTGGCAGAGCTGGGAGGTGAAACACTCCCACTTCTCCACATGAGCAGCAAGGCAATGGTGACAGAGCTTCCACATCGTTTTTGCTCTTCCCTCTGAACATTCCTTCCTGGAATTGCAGCTGCACCAGGAGTTCTGTGCCCTGAGTGAGTGGCTGTAGGAAATGTTCACAGCCTGGGGTTAGGGAACACAAAATCCACCCCTTTTCCAGGGCTCCTAAAGCAGGAAATCCAGTGTGGAAATGAGGGAGATCTGCAAACCTCGGACGAGCTGGGGTTCAACAGAGAGATCCCAGAACCCCATTTCCCGCTGCCAGAGGGGCTGGCACACTCGTGTGCTGGGTTCCACCGTGGGTGTTCTAGGAGAGCAGGCCTGAAGGCCACAAAAGCATCTTCCCCAGGCCCGGGGGTAACCATGGAAACACTTCCAGGGCACCTGAGATGGGCTGGAAAAGAGGACCATGGGTCAGTGACCTTCTTGAGCAATGGCCCGGGAAGATTGTGGTCAGTGGCCTTATATGGGATTATTTACACCTTCCCATAACAGGTGATATCTAGGGAATACTCCAGGTGAGTGGGTGAAATCCTGGGATTTGATCTTCCTGTTTCTATGAGGTTCTATCCTGTTTGTGCACTGGTATTTAGGTACCCTGAGCTGGGCAATGAACGTCTCTGCACTTCTCCATCTGGCAGGCAAAGTCCTGCCCGGTGTGAGTGCTGCACTCGTGTGCTGTTTGCCCAGGGTCGGGTGTTCATTTTCCCTTCCCTGCTGTGTTCCAGGGCCGCTGGAGGCAGGAGAAGGGGGCAGGCACAGCCCTGGCAGTGGCCGTGGTGGGCAGCCTGTGTGCCAACGCCGCGGCGCGGGCACGGCTGGCCCGGAGCAGGGACTGCTGGCAGGCCTGCCTGGTAAGGGAGCCTGGGGGCATTCCCAGCCCGGGGGGCATTCCCAGCCCTCTCTCCCACTTGTCTGCTCCCTTCACAGCCCCCAGAGCTTTCACTCCCTTTGGGATTTTGGGTGGAGGTCCCAGAGCAGCCCATCCTCAGCTGTGCCCTTTAAAAGTGGCCCCTTCCAGGGCAAGGTTGTGGTGTGAACCTCAGAAACAGGAGGATCCAGAGGGTGGGAAGGGATCTCTGCAACAGCCCGAGTTTGCAGTGAGCTGATTTAGGTACCAAACACATCAATTTGTGTCTCAAGCCCGTCCTTAGCTCTGCTTTCCCAGGACTCCTCTCCCCCCTGCAGCTCCCCCAGGGCTGGGGCAGGGCCCGTGGTAGCCCTGGGGGCTGTTGGCCCTGGGGGTGATGGCCCTGGGGGTGATGACCCCGGGGGTGATGGCCCTGCCCTGCCCTGCTCACAGGACGCCTGCTCTGGTGGGAGCAGCCAGCGAGTGCTGCCAGTGCTGGGCCTGATGATGAACCTGCTGCTTGAACCCAACGACACCATCCAGGTATGCAACATCTGTGAGTTAAAAACAAGTGATGGTGCTGTACCCTTATTTTAATTAAATACCCTTATTTTTAAGGGTAGTTCGCAATTTAAGTAGGCTGGAAAGTGAAAAAACCTGGAGTTTTCTCCCCTACCACCGCCTTCTAGATGTACACAGTTAAGGGGGAAAACCAATGTAAAGTGCATAAATTATCTTTCTACAGTGGTGTAAATGTTTTGTTTGGAATCAGTCTCCAATTGTGCCATGTTCTGAGATGCTGGGCACATTCCAAAATTATCCAAAACTCAGGATTCCATCAGGAAGGAAGAAATCCCTAAGTTCCCCCGGGGTGGTGCAGAGCTGGTAACTCACCGGTGTCCCCTGATCTCCAGGGGATTCCTTTGTCCACGATCCCATTTCTGCTCCAACCCTCCCTGCCCCAGCTGGACCTGAGTTTTCCCTGTGTTTTCCAGGACTTTGCTGTGCCCATCAGTGGCAGGTGCCTGGCTCTGCTCAGCCATCAGGACGGGAGGATTGTCGCAGTAAGTCACCAACAAAAGCTGGTTTTGGCTTTCCTGAGCTCTTCAGAACAAACCTGTGCCCTGTGCAGGAGGC
Source organism: Daphoenositta chrysoptera (assembly GCA_013397915.1). Taxonomy (NCBI): domain Eukaryota; kingdom Metazoa; phylum Chordata; class Aves; order Passeriformes; genus Daphoenositta; species Daphoenositta chrysoptera. The sequence continues at coordinate 285,759 of VZRO01003213.1, read as the reverse complement.
TTTGAAGCCTAAAACATTCCTAATAGCAATAAAGAAATAATAGACCACTTTTATCTTCATTGTTACGTGGTTTGATGCAAGAGGTTTTCACTGGTCTCTCGAAATCTGCTGAATAGAAACTCTTACAAACCATTTTAGACTTCGGAGGGTTTTCAACATAAAACCCTCTAAAAATCAATGGAGAAGCAAAGCAAGAACAATTTGGGCGTTCAGCAGCTGTTTCTCTTTGCAGTTCTTGCATGGGAATTACAGTTGTACCCCTGGGAACGGGGTGGGACTCCAGGGAGAGCAGCTCCTCCAGGCAGGAGCAGATGTGGGCTCTGAGTCCCTTCCCTGAGCTCTCAGGAACTGTTCTGAGCTGTTTCCCTGGGCTGGTCTCTACCAGGAATTTGTATTTTAATGTTTTAATGAATAAACACCCAGGGAGTTGTGCTGGTGCCAGTTTGGGCTCATCTCTCCCTGTGCTCAGTCCCCAGGAAACAACAAAAAAGCCACATCCTAAAGATGTTCTTTGTTAGATTCTGTAATTCTGGGATTCCCTTAATTTCTGTGAATTTCTCCTTTTAGCACTTCAATTACTTCGGTCTTACTCTGCAAGAAACAAAATAATTGAGCTGCCTGGACCAATAAACATCTCCTTTTGTTCTCTCTCCTTTTTCCCTCATTTAGGGAGCCACTGGAGTGCTGAGCCGTGTCCTGCCAGCGTCTCCCTCAGCAGTGGAAGAAGTGGTGAAAGGAGGAGTGGTGAAGAAAATGCTCAAATTCTTGAAAGTAAATGAAACTCTCTTTATTTCTGCCTGCACTGTCCCTTGAGCTAACCTAATCCCCCCTGTGTTTATCCTCCTTTCCCTGGAGGATGTGTCTGCATCAGTGTTGGCGTTGTCACAGCACTCCCAGGTTTCATTTTAAGCCTTTTAAACAATTTCTTTTTAATTCTTATTTTAATTTTTGCTGTATATCTGTGTCCAGCAGATGTGGATTATGCAGATCAAGTTAGTCTAGAAAAAAATCTGTGGCACTGGGCTCTTGTCAAGGGGAGTTGATGGTTTGAGAAGGACTGGGCTGCAGAGATCCACAGAACTTTGTGTGTCCATTGCTGGCAGGACTTAAATGGGTTTTATGTGATTCTCAGCCTGTGTTCACCCTGACGTAAATGCCCTGTAAAGGTTTTCATTTTTTCATTTCACTCTGCTTCAACCCCAGCAGGGTGCAGGGCAGCTCACAGCCAGCTATGCCATACAGACCCTTTCCATCTGCACCAAGAGCAGCAGGCGAGCTCAGGAGGAGCTGGTGAAGTGGGATAAAAGTAAGTGGAACTTCTGATTTCCAGGGTTTGGGGTTGTTTGTCATGTCCTCCGTGGGGATATTTGGCCTGGTATTAAAACCAGGTGGAGCTGGAGGCAGAGGGAGGGTGCCAGAGCAGTGTCTGAGGGTGGTTCTGGTCTGTTTGCTCTGCTCCTGGGGTACAGCACTGCTTGGGTTGCTTTAAAACCCAGCCCAATTAATGCTAACAGAACGACTGCAGAGAATGCTTCGATTTTATTGAAATGGCTGAACCTGTCAAGAAGCTGTCAGTGCCTGAACCCCAAGGATTTCCTCTCGTTAAAAGCCTTTCAGAGCACCATCTCCCTTCTGAGCAGCCCAGATTCCTCTCACTGTCAGCTGCAGACAGATCTATCATTCCCTCAGATCAGCAGCAACACTTCACTCTCAATCTCCTCACCAAAACTCTGGGTGTTAACCTGTGAGCAGTCACTAATTCTGATTTTGTCAGCTCTGTTTGCCAGAGGAAACCTCGCAGATGAGAAAGCCATGGCTGTGTTTTATCCTGGCAGTGTTCAGGGATCTCGGAGTGTTTCAGGATCTCTGGCCTGAGATGCTGCTGCCGCTTTCAGGTGTCAGAGCCAGAACACTCTGCTGTACCTTGGGGCAGGTTGCAGGTGAGCTGAGCTGCTGTGATAGCTCAGGATGTCCAGAAAGCTTTTTTCATGTTCCTTTTTCCAGCTGTTCTTTCCACAGCAGCACTCCCGGTTTAAGGCATTCCTCGTGGCACGTTCAGTTCTTTGTCAGAGACACATCCGGGCAGGCGGGGCTGAGGCAGCCTCCTGGAGGCTGCAATTGCCCTGAAATTCCCTCGCTCCCTGAGGTTTTCTAGGACAAGAGCACCAAACTCCCTCCCTGCAGAGAGCAGGGAACACCCGGAGCAGCCCTGAGGCATCAGCAGCGCTTCCCCCTCCCGCAGGGTTCCGCGTGCTGCTGGAGCTGCTGCAGTCGGAGAAGGAGCAGGTGGTGGGGAACGCAGCTCTCTGCCTCAGCCAGGGCCTGCTGGTCCCCGGGGCTGCCGCCTCCCTGCTGGGCTCCGACGTGGTGCTGCTGCTGCTGAGGCTGGTGGGGGGAGATGCCCGGAGAACCTCGGTGCAGCAGAACTCAGCCATCGCCCTGGGCAGGCTCTGCAGGGCTGAGCCAAGGTAGGGCCAAAAACTCCCTTTTTTCCCTCCCCTTTTTTGTTATTAGGTGATAATCCCTGAAAAACCAACCAGTGTAAGTCTTCCCTCGTGTGATCCTGTCCCCAAATCCTGCTTTAGGGCTCCTGGGGTGTCAGTTCTCTGTCTCCACACCGTTCATTTACCTGTGCTGGAAGAACAGAAGTGATCTTAGAAGTCTGTAGATCCCAAATGAGCAGTAGAGAAAGTATCAGCCTTGAGATTTGTATAGCAGCAGAAATATAAAAGGGAAACACCTTTTTTGCTTAGATTTGTTAATCTGAAATACCATCTATTTGAAGAATATCATCTACGTGCCTCTCTAGGGGCATAATAATCTAGAAACTCTGTATTAAGATTATCTGTATTAACTCTGTAGTATTATTATCTAGAAACTCTGTTTTAAGAGGAATTTATTGAACGTAGCATTAAACACTCCTGAAAGTTTGGGCAGAGCAGTGAAAGCTTAAAACTTTTAATTTTTGCTCACCACCTGTTCCCCCTGTTGTCTCTCCAGGCACATTCCTCAGCTGAGGAAGCTCAATGGCTTCACCATCCTGAGCTCTGCCATGAAGTTCGTGCCCAGCAGCTGAACTCTGCAGAAACCTTCCCAAGTGCCCTTCACAGGAGGAGATAAGAACAAGAATCTTTTTTTACCTTTGTTAAATATGTTAAACTGTTAAATTCTGTTCACAACGGCTCCCTGGGAAGGGCTCAGGTGGAGTGGGGTGGGAGTTGGGTGGGTGTGTGAGGCAGCGATTGCCTGGGAGATGCCAGCAAAGGGACTGCGGTGGCAGCAGCTGTCCTGGGGGGATTTGTGACAATTCTGTGTTCCCCTGTCATCTGCTCGATGCCCAGGAATGGGTCCTGCAGCTTCGAGCTGGCCCCGGGGAAGGAGCGGGGTGGGCAGCGGGAGTCGCTCGGCGCGGGGTGAGCTCCCCTCCCCAAACTGCTCGGCTTGAGCAGCGGAGAGGGCGAGTTCCACCTCCTGCCTTTGTGAGCCGAGGCAGGAGGCTTTTGCCAGGACTGCACACAGCAATCCTCCCGTCCCTGGGGCCTCTTTCCGGAGCTGCTGGGCCTGGCTGTGATCCCAGACCCCGCTCGGGCCGTGGGGATGCCACATCCCAGCTCCGGGGAAGAGCTCCGGCTCCACCAGCCGTCTCTGCACCGAGGAGCTTTAATGTCTTCACAGTTCCCCGTTCTCCCCGTGCCCTGCAGGCACTCTGCTTGTTCAATAAACAGCTTTTCTCGCTTTCCTCCCAGGAATTCCGTTTGTATCAGTGCAGGAGGGAGTGCCGAAACCCAGATCATCATTTCAGGACGTTTCCTCCCAAAACTTGTCTCAAAGCGAGACAGCAGCCAATGAGTGCCTTTCTTGGTCAGGTTTCAGTTCTGTTAAGGTTCGGTTAAGTTCCATTGAGTTTGCAGTATAAAAAACGTGGTTTGCTACAATGAAACGATCTTCTTCGGAGGTATGAGGAGGAGCTCCGTGTGTCTTTGTTCCCATTGCTAAAGTTCATATGAATTTCTGTTGAGTTTTCTTTTCTTTAATAAAGTTAATTCAAAGCACATCGACTTTTCAGTGGCTCTTTGGATTGGTTTTGGTCCCCCAGAGAAGCGAGTGAAACAATACCAGGAGGAAGAAGTTCATTTATTATCTCAGCTACCAACTAAAATAACACCTTAAGTTGTGTCCATTTATGACATTGATGTCATCTATTAAAGCACAATGTAGCTTTTTGTTTGCCTTGGTTTTGAACACAGGAAACAGAAGAATTTGTTACATTTCTGTGAAGAATCAGGTCAGTCATGTTTGACTAAAATGGCTCTTCAGCTCCCCTCGACACCTGGGGGTGTCCGTTCTGTGGGGAATCTTTGTCCCCTCAGTGACAAATTATCCATCATCTCTTTTTCAAAAGCGCAGCTTAATCACTGGAGAAAAAGGAGATTTTCTTGCACTTGAGATGAGTTTTTCTCCCCTCTGAGTGCAAAGCATGCAATGGATAATCTCAATTTAATAATCTGGGGGGTTTTGAGATCCTGCCCCTGAGCTGCACCCTGCCCAGACAAACAGGTACCAAGTCCTGTGTGGAGGGTTCAGGAGCTCCACGAGTGCCAGGGATTTTCCTGCCAGGGAGTGGGAGAAGCTGCCGTGCCCTGACCTTGGTTGGACAGGGAGCGGAGGGCAGGGCTGGAAATGGGACCTGGCAGCTCCTCGCTGCCGAGTCCCTCCGGGCTGCCCTTCCTCAGCCCGGAGAATGGGGCATTGTTGTCCCCAGCTGTCATTACGGGCCTTATCTGCCTTCTGCTCAGGTTCGTGCTGCCCTCGCACAGCCGGGGCTGTGGCAGGACGTTCTCCCCTGTCCCCCAGCCTGTCCGCAGCTTTGGCTCAGTGTTTGTGTGCCTGGCACTCAGAGATCCTGCTGGGTGCTGCTGGCTGCCTTCAGGGGAATGTTTACAGGGATCTGGGGGCTTTGTGGCTAAAAGAAAAGGATGTAGATGTGACTGTGCCCAAGAAGCCTCTGGGCTCTTCTTGGGCTCTCAGGAAGGTTTGAGTTCTGTGCTTGTTTCACTGTGATTTTCATTCCTCCCTGAGATACAGGCTGATCCCTGTGGATGTTTTTATCGGCACAAACTGGCAAAAAAAATCAGAATTCTAAAACAGTTCAGTCAAAAAGAACCTACAACATCACCCATGCAGCTGCCTGAGCACTCCAGGGCTGGACAGAGGTCAAAGTGTGTTGTCAGGGCATTGTACAAAATCCCCTCTCCACGAAGCCTTTCCAGGCTTTTACCCCCTTTTGTTTAAGAGATGCTTCCCAATATCCAGCGTGAGCCTCCCGTGGTGCAGCTGGGAGCCATCCCCACCAGTCCTGACCCTGGATCCCCGGGAGAGGAGCTCAGCACCTCCTTTTCCACCTCTCCCACATCTCCATGTCCTCCTGGGGAAGCTGCAGAGAGCCAGGGGGTCACCCCTGAGCCTCCTTTTCTCCAAACTGGACAATCCCCGAGCCCTGAGCCTCGCAGGAGGCGCTTCCAGCCCTGCCCTGGCTCCGTTCCCCTCCTCCGGGTGCACCCAAGCCCCTCCACATCCCCACCCAACCCTCCAGGGAGTTTTTTACCCTTCCCCCAGGGCTGCACAAGCACCCTCTCGGCTTCACAGCCACATTCTCCACCTTTCGGATGAAAAATCCACCCGGGCACACTCCGCTCTTTTGTTCAAAACGGATTGATTCCAATTGGTGCAGGTTTTTTTTCCTGGATCAGGTTATTGGTTGGTGTCTGGCCTAAGCCCTTATAAAGTAACCCAACCCCAGCAGCAAATGCCCATTGCTGGGAGGCAGCAGAGGCCTCTCGGGGAGCTGCTTCCAGCTGGGATTTTCTTTATTGGGATGGCTCAGGAGATGCTCCACGAGATGCAGGAAAAATTCCCCATCTTCATCCTGCTGGCAGCTGGACTGCTGGATTTGTCTGGTGAGTGATGGGAATGGGAATGTTCCAATCTCCAAAATCGCTGCTTTTCTGCCTCTTTCGCTCTGCTCTCGGTGTTGTGCCATCAGCCTCAGGTGTGGGGACAGCTGTGGGATGAAGGAGCAGCTTCTCCCTGTTTGTGCAGCCCAGGATTTGGGGGAAATGGTTTGATTTGGGGGCTGTGAGTGGCCCCACATCAGGACATTGCTGTGCTGCTCCACCTGAGCTCAGTCCCCAAAGAATTTGTTGTCTTTAGGGGAAAACAAATTAAAAATCCCTTTTCCTGAGTAATTCCAAGCAGCACTGAGGATCAAGCTGGTGCTGCTGCAGCCCTGGTCAGAATCCCCTTTCCAGGCACAGCACTGACACGCTGTGCTGCCTTTCCTTTGGGAACAGCTGTCCTGCCAAATATTTCTGACAGCATGGAATCAGCGATGGGTTTGTGCTGCTGCTGCCCCAGCCGAGCTCCTGGGGCTGCTGTCACTCAGAGCAGGGCTCCAACCTTGCTGGGTGCCTGTCAGCATCCCCGGGAGGGCACGGGAATTAACTGGGCTGGTGGAAGCAGTGCTGTGTCCCCAGGCAGGCCGTTCTCTTCAAGAAAGATAAACTTGGGAAATGGCAAAGAATTTTCCACCTAATTAATAGTTTTCTTCTTTTTGTGAAGCTGCTAAACCTCTGCTTTGCCTTTGTCAAAAACCACAATTTAAATGCATAACACTCCAGCTTTTAGATTCGTGTCTTTCCTGGCAGGTGCCTAAGGAAAAATGCTTAAAGTTTTTGGGGAGGAAAATCCATTTTAATCTGTGGATTGGGAAGTATAATTTGGAACATCAACCTTCTGATGTGAAGTCAGAAAAAGTAAAATGCGTGGAGAAAAAAATAACTTTTAAAACCAAGGGTCTGCCTTTTTCAATGACAAAGTGGCTGCTTTGGGTTTGAGAAGTTGCTGTGTTCTGTCTGCTCTGTGTCAAAACAAACCTGCCTGGACACCCTGCATGGATCAGGAAGCTCCTGATGGGACTGGGATATTGGTGGAGAGAGGGTGGTAAAGGGCAGCCAGGGCAGGGAGCTCACTGGGGTTTATTTTAATCTGGCTTTGCTGTGGAAGAGCTCCCAGCCTGTCCTTGGCCAGCCCCAGGGCTTCCCTCTCCTGCATCTTCTGCAGTGGAGATAAAGGGGTTCCTCTCTGGCTGGTTCATGCTTTGGGTCCTTCACGGGATGCTGAATGTGCACAGCAGAGGATGAGGTTTGTAACAGCCGGGAATGGGAACAGGAACGGGAATGGGAATGGCAGCGGCACCGGCAGAGCTCCCGCGTGGCTCGGGCTGCAGGCAGTGCCTGCTCAGTTCAGCTGTCCTGAGGCGCTGCTGGAGCTGCTCAGGGCTCGGCAGAGCCCAGCCAAAGGCTCGCTCTCTGTTCCTCAGGTGCCTCCAGGAGTGCCCGTGGTGCCAGCGGGACGCGGGGTCTGAGCTCTGCTGGAGCAGCCCAGCCCCGGGCCCAGCTCAGCCCCGTGCCCGCCACCGAGGGCGGCTGGGACGAGGTGACCTCTCCTCCCCAGAGCCCAGGAGCTGATCCCACCAGCGAAACAACCTCTGGCTCCGTGTCCCACACGGGGAGAGCTGCAAACAGAACAGCTCTGTGGCCTGGGGCCGTGCCTGGGAACCTGGCGGGGGCTGAGGTGCTGCTCACAGCGGCCTTAAAACCCCGGGATGGACACACATCTCCTGGAGAGCTCTGGAGCAGCTCCACACAGGGATCACGGGCCACCACAGCTCTGGCACTGCAAAGGGAACCAGAAAGTTCTCCTGGGGCTGGTCTCAGCCCTCCCAGCTCCAGCTCTGGGCTGCCCCAGCCCTTTCCCAGTGGAGGGACACGCCAGGACTCTCCCCAGGTCACAGCTCTCTCTTCCCCTCCTGTCATCAAGCAGAGGGAGGTGCCAAGTCCTAGAACTTCTCTTCTGACTCCAACGCTCGATTTTCACCCTCCAAGGAGAGAAGTGGCAGCATCTGCGTTTCCCCCCAGAGCCGGGGTTTCTCTTGGGGGCGCCGGGGAGGGCGGGCTGCCCACAGCAGAGCTGCCCACCGGGAAGGGGCCCGAGGACACGAACCCTCCAGCCCAGCCTGGCCCCACAGCAGGGGTGACACCTGCCCACCTCAGCACGACTCAGAGCTTGGGTGCTGGAGTTACAACCTCTGCAGTCCCACCACAGCCAGCTCCAGGGCACCTTGGCTCAGTCTATTCCACACCAACACAGGCTGGGCCCCTTCAGGTTTCCCCTCTTCTGTCTGTGCAGCAGGAAACCACAGGCAACGAAGGCAGAAATCCAACCTCAGCTGTCACAAACGGGTCTGGACACCCAGCCCAGCTGCCTGCTCCTCACACCCTCCCACCAGGCAGCCTAAATTCTTCCTCGTTCTTGATGGAGGCTCCAGCTCCTGATGAACTCCTTCCATCTCCGTTCCAAGCTGGCACAACTGATGGACCACAGCCCCTCCCAGCTCTCAGCTGCACCAAACACGTTTCCCCAGAGACCAACAGGAGCTCTCAGGAAATGGCAGCTCTGGCTCTGCAAAGAGATGCTGCTCCTTGGGCAGTGACAGGGACACCTGGAAAATCTCCCTCCCCTGCGAGCCCACAGCCTTCTCTTAGCTCACCCTCATTAAGCCAATTGTGGATTTCCACATTAAAACCTCCCACAACTGCTAAAGAGCTCAAAGAAGCAACATCTCCCCTCTCCCCAGGAATGCCCACCTTTGGGAATGCAGACCTCCAGCCCTGGGATTCTGTCCCAGCAGGGCTTCAGCCTCCTGGTGCCTCTGCTCCTCCTCGTGCTGGGATGCAGCCCCAGGGCCTCCCCACCCCTGCTGGGAGAGGCCTCCGCAGCCCAACCACCTCATCCCCATCTCCTGGCTCCGGGTCCCGGCTCCAAGGAGCTTCTGCCCCTCCTGTGCCTCGTGGAGCCGTGGCTGGGATGCTGCAGGTGAGCACGGGGCACGACTCCAGGAGGAGAAGCAAACCTGGCTCTGCCCCGCCGTCCCCAGCAGCCAGCCCTGTCCCCAAACCTGGCTCTGCCCCGCCGCCCCCAGCAGCCAGCCCTGTCCCCAAACCTGGCTCTGCCCCGCCGTCCCCAGCAGCCAGCCCTGTCCCCAAACCTGGCTCTGCCCCGCTGTCCCCAGCAGCCAGCCCTGTCCCCAAACCTGGCTCTGCCCCAGTGTCCCCAGCAGCCAGCCCTGTCCCCAAACCTGGCTCTGCCCCGCTGTCCCCAGCAGCCAGCCCTGTCCCCAGCCCCATCGGAGCACACGGCCACAGGGACCAGGCAGTTCCCCCTCCCAGCCTTGTCCCTCCCAGCCCCACCAAGCCGGGAGTTCCTGCTCCAATCCTGCTCCCGTCCCACGCCCAGGGAAGCCATCCCAGCTCCACCACAGCACCTCCTGGTCCGGGGGTGCCCAGTGAGGTGCCAGCTCCCCTGGCCCAGGCTCTGGTGCACCAGCTCAGGACGTCCCTCGATGCAGCTGCCAGGAGCCCCGGCACAGTCAGAGGTGACCCCCTGACCCTGCTGCCCTCGTCCCCACACTTGGCCTTTGTGTTGAAGAGCACTGATGGCATGATCTGCCTGCAGCCCATGCAGGATTCCCCTCTCCCCACGGAATTCCCAAATGCCAGTGTTGGGGGGCTCGTTTCCATCCAGCAAATCCTGGCAGCACCCAATTCCTCAGCGCTGGACCTTGCAAACCTGCAGCACCTGAGCCCTTCCAGCCTGGTTCTGGTCAGGCCGGTGTTTGTCCTGCTGCCCAGTGACAGAGCCCACCCACGGGGGCTGCCCTCGCCTCAGGGTGACCACAGAGTGGCCCACCCGGCCCCAAATGTGGGGACAACTGGGAGCAGCCAGGATATCCCAGTGAAAACCAGATCCTCTTATCCCACTGGGAAGCCTGCGGGACCTGAAACCGCTCTGTCCACTGTGTCCGAGCAAGAAGCAGAGAGAGCAAAAGTAACTTTGGAGCGAGTGCCAGCTGATCCCAACCCTACAGCCCTCAGGGGCTTGTCCCCAGCGGTCACCTCAGCCCCGGGTCGTGTGCTGGACCCACGGACGAGCCCCCCAGCCCAGACCGTGCCCAGGCTGCCCGAGGAGATGCAGATTCCTGCTGCCCATCCCCCGGGCACTGCTTTGCTGTCCCTGTCAGCAGAGCCTGGCACCTCCCCGCTGCCACCAGGGCTGGTGTCCACTCGGAGCCCGCAGACTTCCCCCAAAGAGCTTCTAACCACTGAACGGCCACAGCCTCCACCTGCAGCTCCTTTCCTGCCAGCAGTGGGACTCGGTGGTTCCCCAGAGCCTGCCCAGCCTGGGAGCAGCCCGGGGGCTGCAGGGCAGGGCCAGCACGGACAGGGAGGCTCAGTGCCCACCCCCAGCTCTGCCCGTGCCCCCTGCACGGGGTGTTGGACCCCCAGACCCCCAGCCAGGGCCTTCCCCAGCACCAAACCCCTGCAGTCCGCGCCACAGAGGCTCCCAGGCACCGAGCTGCTGCCATCGCCGGCTGTTCCCAGCACATCCCCAGCCTCCTCCGTGCTTCCAGCTGGGAATGAGCACAGCGGTTCCGGAGAGGGCAGCCCAGCTCGGTCTGCAGTCCCTGCGCCTGCCACAGCAGCTCAAAGCCCCGTCACTGCTGGGAAACCTGGTCTCACTCAACCTTTGGAGTTGGAACTCACCCGCTCTGTGCCTCAGCCCTTTATAACCACCCAGAGGCCAACGCCGGCACCAGAGCAGACTCCGTTTTCCACAGAGGTCCAAAGGAAAACACCGATTTCTGGGAAGGTCCTGGCTGTGGTGAGCCGGGCAGGGATGTCTGCCAGCTCTCCTGCACCTTCCCCAGCTCCTGCTGAGCTGTTCTCGGGGACCAGCAGGGCACCAAGCACGGGGCCAGCTGGAACCGGCACCAGTGCAGGAGAAAGAGGAGCCGGTAAATCCCGGGGAACCAGCGCGTCTCCATCAGCCGCGTTCACCGCGAGGGCACCACAGCCGCCCTCCGCAGCCCTGGGGAGTAACTCCGGCCCGGCTTTAGCTCCAGCCCAACCATCTGTGACCACAGGCTCCGTGACTGCCCTGGAGGGGCATCCCAGACCCGCACAGGGCACGTCCCGGGCTGCAGCAGCAGCAGCAGCAGCAAGGGCTCCTCTCCCTGCGGCCGAGGGTGGCGGGGTCACTGTTCCACTCACGGGCAAAGAGCGGCTCCTCCTGCCCACCCCGGCCCTGCAGCCTGACCCAAACGCGCTGCTGAGCGCCTCCGCCTCGGGGCTGCTCTCTGCAGCGGTGGCGAAGGGTGAGGGGGCAGCAAGAGGGGACGCAGCCCCCACCAGGCAGCTGCCCACCCAGGCACCCGTGTCTGCTGCACAGCCGGCATCACCCAGACTCCCTCCGGAGCAGGTGTCCCACCCTCGGGAGGTGCCCCACCCTCGGGAGGAGGTGTCCCACCCTCTGGAAGAGGTGCCCCACCCTCGGGAGGTGTCCCACGCTCCGGAGGAGGTGTCCCACGCTCTGGAGGTGTCCCACCCTCGGGAGGAGGTGTCCCACGCTCCGGAGGAGGTGTCCCACGCTCCGGAGGACGATGCCATGGAACAGGACGCTGGTCACTCCAGCCCTGGCACTGCTGCCGGGCCCCCCACACCGCCAGCAGTTTCTGTCCCTGCTAATAGGCTCATTAATCAGGGCACTCCTCAGCCCACTGTCAATGACCCTGAGCTGCTCCCAGCCAGGGACCTCGTCCAGGTGCCCCCAGCCCCAGAGAGCCCCCCGAGCTCCCCCGGGAGCCTGGCAGCTCTGACACCCGCGGGGGATCCCTGGCTGGATGCTGCGGGCACTGACTCGGCCCAGGGGCTGCTGCTGAGCACGGAGGGGGCAGAGGAGGAGGAGGGCAGGACGAGGGAAGTGACAGACGGAGCTGCTGAAGGCTTGGGGACAGCGGTGACACTGGAGCCGGGGGCCCTGGCGAGCGACTGGCACCAGAGGAGGGGGCTGCTCTCGGATGTCACCGTGCTGGACGGGCAAGTACCCCTGGCTGCCTGCTCGGCTGCTGCTGCTGCAGCCTGGCTGCGTCTCCGTTTATTCCCTTTTTCCCCTTTTTCCCCAGCCTTGCCGTCGTGAGCGACTCCTGCGGCGCCGGGAACCACTCGGTGCGGCTGAGCCTGAGCCCTGCAGGGGCCGCGGCCCCCGGGATCCCCGGCTCGGAGCCGTCCCAGGACACCTTCCTGGCTCTGCTGGCCCTGCAGAGCGACAGCAGCCAGGCCCTGCTCCAGGTCCGCTCGTGCTGCGTGACCCCCTCCGCCAGCCCCGGGGCTGCGGGAGCCCAGTGCTGCCTCTTCCGCAGGTGGGAACGGGAAGAATCGCCCTTCATTCGGGATTTGTGGGAATAACCCATCCCGCTCCCCCAGGGGCTGTCAGAGGCGTGCAGCAGCCCCTCGCTGCTGGGGAGGCACATCCCGGGGCAGAGCGGTGCGGGGATGCCAGCCAGGCTCCTGCACACCCCCTCTGCCCCATCAGCAGCTCCCCTGGCTGCTCGAGGCCAGGGGAGGATCCAGAGCGGGTTTGTGAACCCTCTGGGCTGTGAAATGTGTGTCGGGGCAGCTCAGGGGTTGATTGGCACACCACAGCAAATCCAGCGTCCCAGACACGGCTCTGCTGCTCGCGGGCTCCTGAGCAGGGCAGGGAATGCCGATGTTTTGTGGATTTTCCTGTCTCTGGGATGTGAGGCGGGGGTGTGGTGTGGAGCTTGTGCAGAGCTGTGCCAGCAGGTCCTGCTTTGGTCGGGGAGAGCCGGGATTTGGAGCTGGCTCTGCCTTTTGTTCCTGCCAGGCTGCCCTGGGAATGCAGGCACATCCAGCTGCTGCAGGGCAGCGGCTCCAGAGCCGCCAGCTTCTCCATCCAGCTGTTCCAGATGCTGAACCACTCCGTGGCCTACCTGCACTGCCAGCTGAGGCTCTGCCAGCCGGGATGTGAGCAGGTACCGCGGGTGGATCTGTTCCCACAGCAGCCAGCAGGGGTTTGGTGCTCCCAGAGTCTCCACACCGAGGTCACCCCATGGCCGCCCAGCCCTTGGTTAAAGTCTGGGAGAGGAGCTCGTGGGGTGGAATGGTGGCAGTAGTTGGTAATCCCCAAGGAAAGGGAATTAGCGAAGAAAGATTTACATTTGAGCTGGTCCAAGGATTGGAATGGCAGCAGAGGTGGAAAAGACTGAGCCTGAGGAGACCTGGGGCAGGAGGTTCTGTTCAGGACGCTTCCAGGTGTTTCCCGTGTCTTTCCCAGGACTGCTTGGAAAGTGTGGAGCCCCTTCCCCAGCCCAGCGACAGGACCAGCTCTGGAAACCTGCACAACCTGGTCTCCCTCGGGCCCGTGTGGAGGATGAACAACAGGTTTCTGTATAAACCAGTGGAAGGTGAGGCTCTCCTGGTTTTATTTCTCTGTCTCTTGCAGAAGTTTTTGCTCAGCTTTTCCTGCTGCAGGAAAAACAGCATATTTTTAACAACTTTCTTAATTAGATTATATCCCAACAACTCCTCAGCTTTGCTTTGACTTTCCTAAATCCCAAACATCGTGGTTAATGAGTGTCAAATCCCACAGGGTTTCAGCCAGGAGACACAGCCAGATGCATCCTGTGAAGGAACTGAAGCTTTAGGAGGAGGAAAGGGGAGAAAAATGAGGCAGAATGTTCTCTATCTGTAAGGAATTGCAGCATTTTGGTGCAGAATGAGGTTGGCCATAGGTCAGGAGTGTTCAGAGGTGAAATAATGGTTAATGTTAATTAGATGTTTACAGCTATTAGAAAAGAGTGACACTGGTACAACATGAGAGACGTCCCAAAACCCACTGGCACCATCCCTAACTCCTCGTGTCTTTCCTTGTTTGTGCACAGAACGTTCCTCACCGCTCGGTTCCCTCTCTCTGTGCCCAGGTGCTGCTCCTGCCGTGCTGCTGCCCGTCCTGCTGGGATCCCTGGCTGGCTTTGCTGTCCTGGGCAGTGCTGTCCTGGGGCTGTGGCTGCACCGCCGGCAGAAAGCCAAGCCCGGCCGTTTTCCCCCGCTCGGAGAATTCCAGGGGCTGTGATCCCGAGCGGCTGAACCGCTCCTGCAGCTCCCCCAGCCGTCAGAGAAGCAGCTGAATTTGCTTCGCTTCTGTAGAGCTTCTGCTGAGCCAGGGGCAGGAGATGCCACCTCTGCTGCGAGCCTGCCTCTCCTTCCTTCCCTTCCTTCTGCACCAGCGACTCCACAACCTGCAGGGTAGAGAAGGAATCGTTGTAGAGCTCCAGCTGCCGGGGAGAGCAGAGCTGGGAGCCCAGCACAGGCTGGGCACAGAAATGGGGAAGCAGAGAGGAGAGCAGGGGGCAGAAGAACCAGGTGAAATAAAGCACTGTGCACCAGAGCCTGCCACCAGGGAGAAATGTGGGAAAAACGATGGAATTGGGGGTGTGGACAGGACCCAAGAGCTCCAGAGATGCGTCCCCTCAGCTTTACAGCTTTTCTCATCTCAGAGGAGCAAAGTCCCTCCCTCCTTTCCCTTTAGTCCTGCTGCTGTTTTCTCCAACAAGTTCCCACTAAGGGTCAGAGAACTCCAGCTCCAGGTGGAGTCTGCTGGGATGCACTGGGGAGCAGCACCCACAGGAGGATGGGGGACACGAACAGGGCTTTCCTGGGGGCACGCCAGGGTCTGGGCTGGCCGTGGGAGGGCAGCCAGGGTGGGCAGTGCAGGGCCCCTCTGTCCCGGAGGAACTGGGGCTGCTCCGTCCTGTCCAGCACCTCCTGCACAGCTGCGGTGGAGAGGAACCGAGCGACCCGTGGGGTGTGGAAGGAGCTGCAAGACAGAGAGAGCGGGCAAGGAAAGGCACCTCTGGGGAGGGATCTCCCCGTCTGCTCTGGGAACGACCAGCAGGACCCTTCAGCTCCTGCCGTTCCTGCTGCCGGAGCTGGAGCGTCCCTGAGCTGCTGGCCCAGGAATGTCCCTGGAAGGAGTGGGGAGGGAGAGAAGGAGCTGCTGCCCTCTGCAGCCATGGCCTGACCGTGTCCCCCAGCGCCTCCCCTCCTCCTGAACTCTGTAATAAAACCTGAGCATCATCGCAGTGTTCGTCTCGTCTGTGCCTGAATCCGAGGGAACGGGGCTCCACTGTGCTTGTCCCCAGCTCCAGAACTGTGCTGGCAGCTGGGAGTGGAGGGGAGCAGGGCATCGCTCCTGGTGGGCACTCGGGGAGTGCAGGGAGTTGGCAACAATCAGGTTCTAATGGGGGCTTTTTCTCCCTAAAAGGCTGCAGAGCCTGGTTGGCTTTTTCCCCTTTTCTTCTCCTTCTTTCCTTAAAAGAAGGGAGTCCGTAGCCAGAGCACCTCGTGTCAGTGTAACAGGTAACTCATGTTTTCACCTGGGTCAGGCTTCCTTCAAGGATTTCTTCGAGATTCTGCAGCAGAGCTACAAATCCCAGGTCAAGACTTACTGGCAGTGAGACAATTACCCTGCAGCAGTGCTAATTATTATTTGTATTGCAGCAGCACTGAGGAAATCAGCACCTCCTCGTTTTTGACACTGAGTTACCTCCAGAGAGAGCTGAGGCATTAAAGACGCAAATGCACAAGATCCAGACAAGTGTCTTTAAACCCTTTTACAGCTGAAGGTGTGTGTGCTGCTCCTGGTGCTCACATGGTGAGGGTTGAACTGCTCTGACCAGTCTTGTTCCTCCAAACAGCCCTTTCCAGGGATTTGACAGCAGATTTTATTTTATCCCTGAGGGGGCTGCTCTGGTTTACCACATCTCTGGTGTTTCTGCTAAGGCATTTTCTCAGGCTCATGCACTCATGTGCTAGTTCTGGTTGTTTGGGGGTTTTTTCTCTTCTTTATCTTTCTAGAGTGTTTTTCACCTCTCCATCCCAGCTGCTTCTGGGTTTTTTTTTCCCTCTGTTCTTCCTTCTGGAGTGCTTTCCACTCCTCCATCCAGCTCTCATGTACAATTCTGCACAGGAGCCTCGTGCATTTCTCGGTTCCCTTCAAGCACCAGCCAGCCCCCCTTCCCCACCTCCCTTTCCCCCAGGCTGTGCCGATGCCTCAGGTGAGGAACCCCATCCTCAGCACAGAGCAATAACCAGAGGGTTGTTGNCAGCTGCTTCTGGGGTTTTTTTCCTCTGTTCTCCTTCATCCATCTCCTTCATCTCATGTACAATTCTGCACGGGAGCCTGGTGCATTTCTNCCCAGCGCTGGAGATGAGAGAGCAGAGCCACATTCCCGGGCTGGAATTCAGCCAGGCAGCTGCTGCGCGAACCGAACGTGGCGGCACCGAGGATCCACCTCCTGGCAGGGGCTGAGAGGGCTCCCCGGGGTGATCCCCACCTCCCGGGCCGGGCAGGGCAGGGCAGGGCAGGGCAGGGCCGGGCAGGGCAGGGCCGGGCAGGGCAGGAGCTCTCGGTGCCTCCTGCCAGCAGCAGCAGCAGCAGCCGGGCTGCGCTGCCGGGCCATGGGTGCGGAGCGGGGCCGGCCGCTGGGCAGCCTCACCGTCTTCAACAAGGAGGATTTCGAGGATGACTGGGTCCGAGTGGCCAGCGGGGGCTTCGGCCACGTGTACCAGGTGAAGCACCGGAGGTGGAGGACGGTCTATGCAGTGAAGTGCTCCCCGTACCTGCTGCAGGACTCCGGCACCGACAGGTAACCCCTGCTCTGCTCTGCCCTGCGCCTCGCCGGCCGTCCCAGCTGCGTGGGTTTGGGGACAACGCTCAGGGAAAGAGCTTCTGCTCCTTGGGAAGGGTTTGGCACCCAAAGGGGGTGGGAGAAGGGTCTGGAGTGCTGCCTGTCCCTGTGTCGGGTGCGGATGTGCCGAGGGACACGGGGAACAGAACAAGGGTGAAGCCTGGGGCTGAGGGCAGCGCCTTAAACAGCCAAAAGCAGCCTGGTGAGTGACTGGCAGCTTTCACTGCGCATCGGGGCTGATGTGGACCAATCAAACCCAATTAATCACCCAAATCACCAGGTTTAAAGATGAGGGGCAGAGGATTTGCAGCTGATTTTACTGCTCCCGTAGCCTCCAGACATCCCTTTCCTCTCCGTGGGGCACCTGCAGCTCCTCTCGGCTTCTTGCTCTTCTCTCACCTGCAGAGACCCTGCTGGTGCCCACCTTGGGTCTGGAGATGGAGCAGGGCCAGGTAATCCCAACCACTGCTGATAACACGTCCAATACAGGCAGAGCTGATGGAGAAACAACTGCCTTGGTGAAGTCATTTAATTTAAAATTTTATTCCGTTCAATTTGGAAGGATCCTGCCTGGGTAAAAATCTCACTCTTGTGTGATTTCTTGTTCCTGACAACAACTGAGTTCAGACTCAGCAGTGATTGTCCTCAGTTTGCTCTCTAGATATTACATTTGCATTTTGTTCCTGTTTGGGGGAGGAAGAAAAGGAGTCAAATTAATCCGTTTTACTTCTATGTCTTATCAATTGTAGTAAAATACCTGAGGTTCCTCAACCCACGGGTAGGTCTCGCTGTGAGGACCCTGCCAGAGGAAGTCTGGCAGAAGATTTTGCTTGGCTGAGCCATTTTAGATCAATTAATGGCCTGGCCTATTGTTGGCAGCTCAGCCCCGTTCCCAGGGTGTGCTTTTTAAAGGCACTCCTGGCCCTCTGCTGCTTGGCTGCTCCCGGAGCGCTCCGGGCACCCCAAACTCGTCCAGCAGGTCGGGGAGGGAGAAGCTCTGGAGAGCCAGGTCTGGCAGAGCTGGCAGTGCCTGGGCTGCCCTGGGAGCAGTCACCGTGCCCAGGGACAGAGGGCTGCGGGCGCAGGCGGAGCTGCAGGAACGGCCGAGGTGCGACACGGAGCTGGGCCTGCTCCCGGCATCCTGCATCCACTGGGAATTTCATGGGATCACAGAGTGGTGTGGGTTGGCAGGGATCTTGAAGCTCATCCAGTGCCACCCCCTGCCATGGGCAGGGACACCTTCCACTGTCCCAGGCGGCTCCAGCCTGGCCTTGGGCACTTCCAGGGATGGAGCAGCCCCTGGGAATTCCATCCCAGCCCCTCCTCACCCTGACAGGGAAGGATTCCTCCCCAGCGTCCCAGCTAACCCTGCCCTCTGGCAGCTTAAAGCCATTTCAGCACAGTGTGACAAGCACAGGCTCTCTGTGGTCACTGGAGGCCTGCTAAGGACTGAAATAAGTGCAAGTTTTAAATCTCTTTCCTTGTGGTGGCTGCGTTTGCCCAAATAAACCTCAGCTCGTTTTGAGAAGTCACAATGCCTTGTACATCAGCTTTTGGTCTGCAAAAGATCACTGTGTGGCAGCATTATCAGCACCTCAAGGGGGAAACTGGGATGAATCTTTTTGGGGTAGGCAGTGCTCAGAAAGGCTGGGTTTCACTGAGTTACTGCAGAGTTACTGAGCCTGTGAATCAACTGATAAAATGTCTTGCTTCCACTATATTTTTTGGGGTTTTGTTTTCATTTTTCCAGGACTAGCATGAACTGTCTAATGGAGGAGGCAAGCAAGATGGAGAAAATCAAATTCCAGCACATTGTCACCATCTACGGGGTGTGCAACAGCCCCCTGGGGATAGTGATGGAATATATGGCCAGGGGGTCCTTGGAGAGAATCCTTCCCACTCACAGAATGTCCTGGCAGCTCAAGTTCCGGGTGATCCATGAGATGGGCTTGGCCATGAATTTCCTGCACAGCATGAGCCCCCCTCTGCTGCACTTGGATCTGAAGCCAGGGAACGTCCTCCTGGATGGGAACATGCACGTCAAGGTATGGCCTCGGTGCTGGGTTTGTTATTTCTCAAAGAAGAGCGAGGTTATTTTTGCCAAACGAGTCCAGAATCCCAGTAAATCAGGTTCTTCAGGAACACTCCATGAAAGATTGACCTGTGGGGCTTTTAGGGAGCAGCTGGTGAACAAATTACAGGGTGTTCTCAAGATCATACAGGGAATCTGGGCCAGCACTGGGAATTTAAGGCTCCAGCCGGACTCAGTGGCTGCAAATTGTCAGGGTTTTGTCAGGTTCCAGCTTCCGGGCACCTCCTCCTGTCCCTGATCCCGAAGGATGGGGGCACGTCCAGGTGACGGGAGGAGGGGTGAGTGCGAGCATTTTGGGGTAGTTTCCCTGTTTCTGCTTGCAGATCTCAGACTTTGGGCTGTCCAAGTGGATGGAGCAATCCAGCAGGATGCAGTACATCGAGAGCTCAGCTCTGAGGGGCACTCTGAGCTACATCCCCCCCGAAATGTTCCTGCAGAACAGCAAACCCCCGGGGATCAAGTACGACGTGTACAGGTGAGGGCTGCCACGGGGCACCCTGGGGTGTCCCCAGGCTCCTGCACACAGCAAGGGGGGCTGGGACACTGCCAGGTGCCATCACACCCTGTTGGGTTGCTGGGAGTTCTAATAAAAATGAGAGAGATCAGAGCCCAGAACAGCCAGTGCTGCTCTTTCATCACAGTCGCTGCTGAGATTCATTTTGGGTTTAAAACAACTCCAATATTGGCTTATCAGCCTCAGTGTTCAGCTTCATTTTGGTCAGGAACAGGCAGAGACATTTCAACTCGGCTTTTTTCCTTTTGGGCAAGGAGCTTTGCAGCACATTCTCACGAGCTCCGTGTCTGTGTCTGGAAATTCCTCGGCTCCCCTGTGGCACAGAGTAACCCAAGGCAGGAGGGAAAAGGGGATTTGCACTGCTACAGGAACTTGCAGTTCCCAGTGCTCCAAACCCCAATGTGAATAAAGCGGGAAAAAGGCACTGAGGGCCTGACTTTGACAGGAAAGGCTCCAAGTCACTCATTCCATGCACAGACCCTTTGGAGTGTGATGACCCCACTCTCAAGGGAGATGTATGAGGCAGAATCCTAAGGCCTGATCCTTTTGGCCTGGGAGATGAAATCTGTCTGCTCCGGGGAATGAAATCCTTCCCTCCCGAGGAACTTCCCTCCCAGTTCTCCCATTTCCCAAGGAGGCAGAAGCAATAAATGCCTCTAATGCCCCAGTGCTCACGGCCTCTGCTCTCCCGCAGCTTCGGGATCGTCATCTGGGAGGTCCTCATGCAGAAGAAACCCTACGCAGGTAAACACCAACCCTGCACCCGTGGGAGGTTTATCCCAGCCGTTCTCCCAGGGAGAACACCCAGAGCCCACTGCTTTCTCCCAGGGGCCAACATGATGGCCATCATCGTGAAGGTGGCAGCGGGCAAGAGGCCAGGGCTGGAGCTGGTCAGGGACGACTGGCCCGGGGAGTGCCACCAGATGGTCGACCTGATGAAGAGGTGCTGGGACCAAGACCCCAAGCAGAGGCCAAGCTTTGCAGGTGGGACTGGGCTGTGGCTTGACAAGCAGGGGATGAGTTTATGTGTGGTTTTCCCTGCTGCATCTCCGAGGTCGAACAGCTCGGTGCCCTTTTGCTGTCACACATCCCCTTCGTCCCTTGTCCCTTCCTTGCCACGGGGGTCCTGCCTGGCTCCGGACCCCGGGGCAGCCTGCAGGGCTGAACTGCTCTGCCCTGGCAGATATCCCTGTGGAGACAGACGTGCTGCTGGCACTGATCCAGAGCCTGGTGCTGGACCCCGAGAACGAGCGCCTCGTCAGGAAGATGTCCCACAAACCGGCCCTCTCCAGGAGCCAGCAGGTGAGGAGAGCCCCCAGCCCCACTCAGGGAGTTCCACTGAGTCCTCGCCTTGTTCTCACCGGATCTTGAGGCTGTTTCCCCTCTCAAAGGTGCACCTCAGCACCCTGCAGGGTGTGTCTGCACAGGCTGGGCCTCTGTAGTTCATTTATGGGGACAAGACAGTTGCAAATGATTAACAAATGCACTAAATGATAAATAGTCCGAGAGGAAAACCCTTTTCCAGACCTGCTCAGGTGAAGTGGGTTTATCATGGTGGCCTCAGTCACTGAAAGAAACTCAAGCAAACACAGAATCCCAGGGGTCTGCTCATGGCACGGAACTGAGGATGTTCCAGTTTGAACAACTCTCACAGAAATTTAAAAAATAGTTTTGAATCCTCTTGTTTCTCTGACTAGGAAAAAAAATCAGGCTTCTGGATAGTCACAATATAGCCACTGGAGCAATTGTGCCTAGAAAACAGGGAGAAATAGGAGACGGGAATTATTGGTTTTTAGGGGGTTTTGCCAAGCTCTGCAAGCAACCAGAGGCCTGAAGAGGTGGGGGCTTGGGGGTCCCTAAACAACAAAGGAAATAATTTTGGGATGCTGCCATGCAGTCAGGAAGCAGAATATGTGTGTGTTTGGGAGCAAATGAGCACGAGCAGGAAAAGCTCATGGATATCCAGAGATCTTCTTCAGGCTCCCCCATTCCTGTTGTGTCATGATGTGCTCAGCTGAGGTTTGGGTGCAATAACAAGATTGGGTAAAAACTCTCAAATGATGACACAAAACCGCAGAGCAGCAGGAAAGAACTTCATGCAAACATTACAGGATGCAAATAAACACTTTGTCTTACCCTTTTTCTTTCCTCCTTCCCGAAAACAAGAGTGACAAAGAGGAGTTCACCTTCCCCCGAGACACCAGGAGTGGGGGTAAGTAGGGGACTGGCTCTATAATCGAAAATCAAAGCAGGAGAAGTTACAAAAATTGTCTATTTTGTTGTAGAAGGATGTGGCTCATAAGGTTCTCCACATGGGTGACGTTTTAAGTTAAGGAAAACGAACTATACAGGAAATAGATACTGTGAGAGAGAGGCCAAATATCCCACTGGCCTTATTTTACGTCCCTTATCTCTCAAGGACTTTATTTCGTGTCGTTCTATGAAGAGTCACATGCTCTCCCTCTCTTCTTGGGAGTTTTCCCCTCTATTTCACTCTTTTTCTCCCATTTTGTGTCCCTGCCTCTAGGCAGGGATAACCAGGAGGTCGCTGTCCCACCTGCGTGCGGGGAGGCGGGGAGCCCCGAGGAGCCGGCGCCCGAGGAGCTCCGCGGGGCGCAGGAGAACGGCCTGAGCCTGCTGCACCTCACGGTGATGCAGGGCAACGTGGGCAAGGTGAGGTTCCTGCTGAGCTGCAGGGCCGGCGTCAACAGCCCGGCGGGCGGCGGCTGCACCCCGCTGCTGCTGGCCGTGCAGCGGCGGCTCCCCGAGATCTGCGCCCTCCTCATCGCGCACGGCGCCGACGTCAACGGCGCCGACGAGGACGGCTGGACCCCGCTGCACTTCGCCGCCCAGCACGGCGACGACAGGACCGTGCGGCTGCTGCTGGACCACCAGGCCCGCGTGGACGCCCAGGAGCACGACGGCTGGACCCCGCTGCACCTGGCGGCCCAGAACAACTTCGAGAACGTGGCGCGGGTGCTGCTGTCCCNTCGGGCACGTGGGCCTGGTCAAGCTGCTGGCCAGCCAGGGGGCCGACCTGGAGAGGAAGCAGAAGAACCTCAGGACGCCGCTGCACGTGGCCGTGGAGAGGGGCAAGTTCAGGGTGGTGCATTATCTGCTGAAGAACGGGATCTCCGTCAACAGCCTGGACCAGAACCACTACAGCGCCCTGCACCTGGCCGTGGCGAGGGGCAAGTACCTGATCTGCGAGAAACTCATCAAACACGGGGCCAACGTGGAGCTGAGGACGGACAAAGGCTGGACCCCCCTGCACCTGGCCTCCTTCAAGGGGCACGTCGCGATCATCCGGCTGCTGCAGGGCAGCCACGCCCGGCTGGACGCCAGGGGCAGCATGGACTGGACCCCCCTGCACCTGGCCACGCGCTACGGGGACGAGCCGGCCGTCAGCGAGCTGCTGCGCTGCGGGGCCGACCCCAACACGGCCGAGAGGGCCCTCTGGGCCCCCCTGCACTTCGCCGTGCTCAGGGGCTCCTTCCTCAGCGTCATCAACCTCCTGGAGTGCCGGGCCGACGTCAACGCCAGGAACAAGGTGGGCTGGACCCCGCTGCACCTGGCCGTCCTCAAGGGCAACGCGGCCATCGTCAAGACGCTGCTGAAGGCGGGGGCGCTGCTGGACGTGGAGGACATCACGGGGTGCACGGCCCTGCAGCTGGCAGCGAGGCACCAGCGGGAGAACATCATCACCCTGCTCCAGGGCACGGAGTCCCTGGGGAGCAGGGACGGGAACAGGACTCCGAGCGACGCCAGGATTCCAAGGCCCAGGCTTATCCCAGGAAGGACAGATCTGTAAATTCATCAGGCCCTGGAATTTACAGCCTGAGCTTTCCCACATCAGTTGTGGTGGCTTAAAGCACCTTGTCCTGTCACCTGCTGATTATAGGAAAATATTTCCCCTTTCTAAACGGAACGTTTTAAGGATGAACATGAAGAGAGTAAAAGAAAATGAAGTTATTTGATGATAACATTTTGAACATTTTGGCTGGGTGATACTTTAGGCAGTGCTTACCTGTTGAATCCTTCCTGTGCAGGGATTTATGCACCCCCTGTTCACACAGGCAGTGCTGAAGCTGTGCACAGCACATACACACATCTTCCACAGGTTTTATTGCTTTTATTCCATGTTTTCCTACAGAGAAAATTGGTGTAAAGTGGCCCTGGCACAGGTGGGAATTGAATCGTGAGATTCTCACCTGCTGCTGGCACAGCAATGTGTCAGATTTCCTGACATCTCTTTTCTGTAACAAGAATCAAATAAAACGAGGAAGGAAGGAAAAATCACTGGTAGAGAGTATTGAAATGGATGCAGCACAGGGAAAAGAAATTCCAGAGTAATCACACACGAGATCTGGCTGTTTGCAGGCCAAGGTTTGAGTCGTGTCTCTGGTGGGAAATAATTCCTGGTTTCCTTCAGGAAGATGTTCCAGAGCTTGATCATTCTGTGAAAAACATCTTCTGGGTGGGTTTGATTCCTCTGTGAGAGCGAGCAGCGCTTGAGTGCAGCTCTGGCAATGCTGCTGTGCCTGCTGAGGGTTCCCAACCCTGCCTGCTGGGATGAGGATTTGTCCTGGCCCTGAGTGGGGAAGAGGCTGAAATAGAAACAAACAACCCCAGCTCTGCGGGGGAGCTGTTATTGCCTGGTAACATGAGATTAGAGGGGTTAAAAGGAGGGGCTAAAGAGGTCAACCTCCACTCATTTAATTCTCATTTTATATTAAATTAAAGAATTGATGTGTATTTGATTCAAACTCAGTTTTACACGATGCTTTGACACCAAAGCTTTTAAAATAAATGGTAATAAAATGGTTCATTTTCAACATTTGCCACTGATGAAGTGGGGAGCTGGGCAGGTTATGAAGTGAAATGCTGGTAACATTTTGGGTTGCAGGGATTGTAAAAAATGGACCTTTTTTATTGCAACCACTAAAAAAAAAACCCGCTTGTTGTGTTCAGAAATTCCTCAAGAATGGAAATAGGGATACAGCAGGAAAAGACTGATTTATGGTGCAGGTTTTCAAAGGGCTGGGGAAGGAAAGGGAATGTGCAGAGTGGGATTAGAGGCTGCTGTAACTGCAGTGAAGGATCTGTGTAGCTTGTGCCCATCCAATAACATGAAGAGAATTTCCACCCTCTGTGCCAGCATCTCCTCAGCTTCCTTCCTTCCTTTCCCCAGCTGTGTGTGGCATTAAAATCTTGGCATTTCCCTGATTTACCAGCTCTTGATACTCCCTAATTTTGTCCAAGGAGGAAAGGCCTGGCTGGAAGGAATTCTAGGGATGCTCAGACCTTCCTGTGCAGCTCCTTCCCTCAGCTTCAGCTGTATTGATTCAGCAAATGTCTCCCCTGCTCGGTGTCATTTGAAATATTTACCCAGGAAAAAGCAATCCAATTGCCACATAATTCAGCAGCTCCTTTCTGTCCCCGCTCCAGCAGAAAAACAAAACTCAGCTCGTATGTCATGGAATGTTCCCTACAAGAGCTTAATTAAATTTATAATGAAAATAACAGGGGATTAAGAAGACACGAGGGAAATACATTGCTCTTGCAGAGCATTCCAGAGGTGATAGAAGCAATTTGCAGAGAAAATTACCTGTTTGCTGCTCAGTTTCTATAGAAATTAAATGAGTCTTTACAAACTCTGGAAAAGTGCATTCCAGCCTCCGCTTTGTGACTGTGCAACTTGCAGCTTATTTCTAAAATTATTCGTAGTTCTCCATCCCCCCCACTTTTTTTCCCCCCCTTTTTCAACTCCATTTCAGTCTTTTGTCCCTGCTGATAAATCTGCTGCTGATTATCTCATGTTCTTACCCAGGGGCTGCCGAAGTTCACAGCCAAGGCAGCTCCTGGCAGGGCACGGGAGCAGCAGCAGGGCAGAAACCTCCAGAACAGCTCGTTTGGATTCAAAAATATCAAACTTCTTGACCTTTATGCCTCAAAAATGGTGTTTTTAAGGCACCCAGAGCTGCTTGGGTGAGCAGGGTGGTGTTGCTGGTTGTGCCAGGGAATTCTGGAGTGACTCTGGAGTGACTCTGGAGTGCTGGCCTGAACATCTCCGTGCTCCAGCAGTCCCACACGCCCTGAACCACGGGGGTATTTTCAAATCAATCCCCTTCAAAACCCCCAGAGAATCCCAGGATGGTTTGGGTTGGTCCCTTGGTTCAGATGGGGAACGGGAGGGGGGAAATTTGAGGTCCGTCAGAGCTGATCTCATTCCACCCCTGACCCCTGCTGGAGTCGCCCCACGCTCGGTAAATCCTGGGATGTCGTTTGGGCTGCCGGCATCCCCTCCATCATTCCTGCCCAAGACATCCTCGGGGACGTGGACGGGACTTGTGAGACACAGGGTGTGACTTTTACCACCCAGTGCTCTCCACAAAGAGCACACAAAGAAACTCGGCGTCAATAAATCACCAGAAGCAGGGGATGGTTTCACAGGGGGTGAAAGCCGGGGCTGGCATTGATTTCCTGAGTGCTCTCAGTGCTGGATCTGACTATAATATAAATTTTCTGATGTAAAATTCGTTTGAAGGGGAGATGCTTGTCGTGATAAAAACGTGGACATTTCAGTGAGGAGTGCAGCTCTTCTGTGGGGGAATGTTCACAGGAAAATGTTTGGAAATGAAATCAGTTAAATCCACGTTTTGCATTGCTCCTGCTTCCCAGAGACTGTGATTTGTTTGTTTGGCAGTGCTGCAATTATGCAGATACGGGATTAAATTCAAATTAAAATAATGCTGCGTTTTAGAGGAAAAGTCATCTGAATAAATACAGCTTGTGGGGGGGAAAAAAACCCCTTATTTTTAGCAGAAATGCTTGTTTTTTTCCACAGCCCCTTAGGTGTGGAAAATCAAGATGTTTCTGACAGCAATGATGTGAATGTAGGAGGGAGCGATTTTAATGTAAGAAGAAATAGTGAATTCTGTGTTTCTTTTTCTTGCAAGGAGGTGGTTGGAGGCTCTGCGCTGTGTCAGACGTCAGGGAGAGCCGTGCCTGGCTCCTGCTCAGCCTTCCCATGGCCTGCCAGAATTCCCTGCTGGGGCTGCTCCTTCCCTGCCCGGGCTCTCCGGGACGGGTTTCGTCCCCTTCCTTTGGGATCAAACCTTCCTTTGGGATCAAAAGCAGCTCCCTCCCAGCTCCCTCCGTGCAGGTGTGAGCTCCTCTTCCATCGGAATATTGGGAAAAGGGGCTGCCTGGGAATCGAATGGAAATCGAATGGAAAATTGCTGTTTCCTCCTGGCAGGCGCCTCATCCCCGGCAAGTTCAACATCTTCTGCTCAGCTGCTGCTTTCCTCTCCCCCGGCTCAGAGCACAGCAGGAAACCCTTCTCTGCTGCAGTTTGCTACTGGCCTCGTGCTCTTAGTTGGGAAAAAAAAACCCCACCAGCCCAAGCCCAGAAGTTTTTGGTATTTTTGTTTTTGTTTTTAAAGCCTGAGGTTCTTGGCGGTGACTGGTGGAGTTCAGCTCTGTGGGGGCATTTTGGGGAGGAGATGCCACAGTCCAGACTCTCATTTTGGCAATTCAGTGCTCCTCACACCCTCTGTGGCCTTGGGGAAAATCTTTTGTACCCGAACGAAGCCCAGGAAATATTTATGTCCCTCCTGTAAGAACAGCGGGGCACCTCAGAGGTTCAGAGCCATAAATCTGCTGCCCAGCCTGGGTTTGGGGGGTCAGGGAATCACGGAATCTGTGAGTCTAAATAGCTCTTGTTGAGGCAAGGATTGGTGCTAGCAGCAGCAGCGTGCTGGGAGGAACAGAAAACCGTCCCTGGAACACACTGCTCCGAATTTCCCTTAAAAAAATATCACAGATCCCTTCCAAATCATCCAGGAGAAAACCCAGAGAACATGACTAAACCCCCAACCTAGAGGGAATTGGTAACTGTGCTTCTGTATAAAAATAAATAAATAACCCCCACCAGCCTTGCCGGTTAGAAAACATCCCATTAAATCCTCCGAGTCCATCTGGAGCAATTACAGGGAGGAGCATTAGGCCAGGGTCAGCAATCGGGAGGGGGGGCAGTAATTAGCTGCAATAAGGGCTAAAATGAGCCTTTGTTTGCTGCTGTGGTGCAGGGCCATTACTTTAGAGAGAAAAGAGAAACATTATGGACACTGAGAAAATTCAGCTTTGACAGAATTGAGGTTTGGGGCATTTCTGGCCTCGTTCCATGGCACTTTCACCGCTCTTCAGCTCCAGCCTGTTCCTCAGCAAGGCAGAGCAGCGTTCTCACCACCAGCAAGACTTTATTGCTATTCTTTGGACAAAATCTTAATATCTGCTCCAAGCAGAAAAAAAAAAAAATCCTTATGAGGAGTTTGGGGAATTACTTTTCTCGCCTTGGAAAAGACTCCAGTCTGCCAAAGGGTTTTGCTGAGGCTGCCCTGGCTTTATTTTGTTGAAGTCTTTGTTTTGTAACCCCGGCAGGATGTCTCCCAGGAGAGCTGAGCGGGGCTGTTTGCTGCCCAGTGTGCTGCTCCTTTTGGCTGAGCACGGTCCTCTTCTGCTCCAGGGAACGCTGGAAAACGCCACAGGGCATGAGCCCACTCCGACACTAAAAAGTGACAGGGAAAAATCAACAGCCACCATGAGAGAAAGAGATAAAAACAGAGAAAAGGTGGAATTCATCGGAAATCTGGTGAGCTTGGAAAAGTGCTGCTTTTGAGGTCATTCTGGGAGTCTGGGAGCAGCTCGTGGCTCTTGCTGCTGCATCTCCTTGGCCCCACGGAACCATTAATGTTGGCAAAGGCCTCCAAGATCATATTTTCCAACCTTTTTTAGAGCCCAGCCAGGACAGCAGCGTGCCCAGCCCTGGAATTCACCTGGAAAATCTGGGCCTCACCGTGTTTGTAGTCTGAGGGGGAAATTTCAAATTGTGCCTAAAACATACGCGTGGATTCGGGAATTTCGGAGGCTTAGACAGCTGGAGGGTGAGTCTTGCTGCAAAAGCAGCTTTTTGCCGGTGAGTTAAAGCTGTCGGTGGGCTCGTGCAGCCCCGTGCAGCTCCTGCTCCCTAAAACCCTTCTGCCTTCCCCTGCAGCACGGGGACAGCTGGGATGAACCCCCTGGGATGTCACCCACGGGGGGACAGCTTTCCCCCAAGGCTTTGGGGTTGGAATCCCTGTTCCCAGCTCTGTCAGGCTGGCTGGGTGGAGAAGAGCATCTCAGTCAGTCTGCTCATGGAACACTTCCTTTTGCCTTTTTTTTTTTTTTTTTAATTAAGAAGGAGGTAGAATTTACTGTGATTGTCCCTGGTATCTCTGAATCACGTTCCAGTCCCTACTATTTCACTGTCTGTAATCGTCCCCAGTGATTCTGGCCTCAGCTTTGAAGTGATTTAGGGCTTGTTTATCACAAAGGCAATCAGACGTGTTCCTTCCAGACACCCTGGAACTGCCAGGGAGCTGAACGTTCCCTTTGACAGGGGGGCTCAGACACAAAGGCAGAGATAAACAGGTTACAGGCGCTACCTGAGCCCCAGCAAACCACTGCCTGCATAACCTGCCCTCCCAGCAAGCTCCAGGTAGGCATTTTAATGTTAACATGATGAAGGAATGTGACCCGGAGCATCTGCCACCAGCTGGGAACACGCACAAACTCAATTACGGCGGCGCAGTAAATTGCCAGCCGCAATAATTCAGTCATAAATCTGCGTCCCCGAGGTTAATTCGGGGTGGCTGTGGCAGCCAGGCTGCAGGAGCTGAGCACTGGAAATCAGAGCAGAGCGGTGCTGGGTGGGCACAAAAGCTCCAGCATCCCCGGGGTCTCTGCTCCCAGCCAGCGGCATCTGGGGCCCATCCCCACCTCCGTTCTGGCCCAAACCCTCGCGTTCTGCACCGTTCTCCGGCATTCCCCGGCAGGGAGCACAGCCCACGGCCCAGAGGGAGGCAGAGGCAGCAGCTCAGCTCTTTGAGATCACGGCATCATCACCGCTGCGTGTCGTGGGCTCGTCTCACGCCCTGGGTTTGACGCGGGGTGGGTTTGTCCCCTCCCCAGAGCGCTCACACCTCATTCCTGTCACCCCAGCTGGCCCCGGTGCGAGCAGGGTCCCTCCCTTGCCCAGTCCCCCTGCAGGACCCACAGCAGCCTTTGCCATCTTGCTGGGGGATTTTTTCCCTACCAAACTCGAAGAATTATGCCAGATCAAAGTCACTTTTGGTTTTGACTGGAGCTGTCCCAGGGGGAGGGAGGTGCTCAGAGAGAGATGTACATATTTGTTTAGACTGGCACTGACTGCCCATTTCTTCACACAGACGAGCTCCCAGCTCATAACCTGTCTTGTTCAATCAGATTTGCAGCTCCTGGGTTTCCCTCGGAAGCTTTGTACATTTTCCAGCTGGTGATTTGACAGAGCTCTGTGAACTCACACTCAGGAGCTGCTCAGAGATTCTCTGTGTTGCTGTTAGCACTTGGAGAGGAGATTACATTTCTGGCTGATGTCAGTTTCGGCTTTTCTTGCTTTTTTCACACGGCCTGAATAAAAAATTAGCTTTGTGGCTGCACTATTAAACAAATATTAACGATGGTTGTTATGAAACCTCTGATGCAGTGACAAAGGCTGAGGTTGTGACCTGATTTTCACACAGGTGATGTTTGCAGCCCTTTACATCTGCCCTGCACACCGTTCAGAAGGGTTCATGGAGCAGCTGGATACAGATAGGAAGCAGAAACAACCGTGAGGACACTTGAATTCTGCTGATTTATTTTTTTCCCCAGTGTGCAGCATTAAAAGCCCACAATGTCAGCCGTGGGGAAAAGGATCTGGGTAGTGCCTGGCTCCTCCGTCCTGCTGTCCTGAGGTCACAGGCACAGCTTTACGTGTCCCTGGGCCCTGTTTAATTGAACAGCACTGGGGCAGGCTGTGGCCAGGAATTGGCCACCCTAAATATCCTTATGGCATTCCCTGTCCCAAGGCTCCCAGGCTCCAGGTGAAAAGGTGATGCAGCTTCTGTCCCCAGGATGTCCCCTGGGCTGTGGCATTGCCCCAGAGGGGCTCGGGGCAGCCCTTCCAGCAGGGAATTCTCTGGAAGGGGGTGTGGCGTGATGGAGGGGAGGGAATGAGGCCTCGTGGGGTGGGAAGCAGCCTGTTCCTGCAGAGTCAGCATTCCAGAGGCACCTCCGGCCCCCAAATCCCGGGACAGGCAGGGGACACAGCCCTGCCCTGCTGCTGAGCCTGTCCCCTCTCAAACAGGGCTCTGGGACCTGACTGACCCCGTCTGCTCTGCGCTCAGGAGCCTCCCCAGGGCCGGGCCGGCAGCTGCACCCCCGTCCCCCTGCAGAGCCCGTTTCCATCCCCTTCCTCCGCTCCTGTGGCCGTGTTGCTGATGGGCAACGCCTCGTGCCCCTGTTACCTGCCACCAACTGCCCTGGCAGGCGGGGGCTGAAAACCAGGGGAAAACGGCTTTTCTCAAGAGCAGGAACGAAGCTGCGCCGTTCCCTTCTTTGCCCGAGCTGGCATGGAGGCTGGCACTGCTGGTTCCCTTCCCTGCCCAAGGCTGGCACCGCTGGTTCCCTTCCCTGCCCGAGGCGGCACCGCTGCTGGCACCGCTGGTTCTCTCCCTGCCCGAGGCTGGCACCGCCGCTGGCACCGCCGCTGCTGCCACACCGGGTGCCGTGCCCTGGCAGGCTGGCAGGGCCGGGCTGGCGCTGATTTGGTGCCAGGCAGGGCTGCAGCGGGGAGCGGGGCTCCGCTGCCCAAACGTGCTCACCCGCTCTCATCAGCCCACTTCCTTCTCCCGGGCCCAGCACGGCAGCTTGGTGAGGCACAATTCTTTCCTCTCCTGTAAAAGGGTTTTGCTTTGCTTCCTAAGTCTCTGTAAAGGCGTTTCTAGGTCTGTTAATTATTCATTGTGCCTTAATTATGTTTAGTCCATCGTGATCACTCTTTCTTTGGCGAAGAAAGTTGTTATTTGTGAGTCAAAAGCTCTTTATGAAGCAGACGGGCTGGTATCTCAGAAAGACTTGGGGGAGCAGTTGGAATTATTAAAAGAAGCTTTGATTAAAGGCAGGGAGTTAATTTAACAAGAGTAACTGGTTTTATCTTTTTTTTTTTCCTGGGTGTGCAGAACAAAGCACACCCATGGATGTGTCGGGCCTGACCTGGAGCAGTAGGACTCACTCAGATGCCCCAGGAGACGGGCAGATCATTCTTTTATCTCTGTTGGGTGCTGTGAATGAGTTTTATCCACAGGCTCAGAAATAAAATTTGGCTGTAAGGGCGAACCTCAGAGTGGCTGCCTTTGATCCTGCCAGGCTCAGGTCAGACAGGCTGAAAACAACCTGGTGTGTCCTGTTTGATCTGAAAATATCATTTATTCTGATGTGTTTGGGAGGGGAGGGGGGCGTTGGAGCTCCTAATTTTCCCTCAGTCACCGTGGCACTGAGGCAAATCATCCAGCAAGGAGAATTCAGCCTCATTTGAACTCAGCAGCTCTGGAGATTCTGGTCTCTGCATAAACTGAGGGCTTCAGGGCAGGGATTATTCTGTGTCGGCTCAAAACTGAGTAGACCTTGGGATCTGCAATGCCAATAAACTGAAATTTTAGTTTGTTACTTCCTGGAGATGGACAGACAGTTTTCTTTCCTAGCATTGGGAAGGATTTTCTTTTTATTATTATTTCTTCTTCTTCTTTTATATGAAGAAAATAATCTTTATTTTAAAAGTGCTGTGTGCCCACCTGTAGAAACACCAAACACCTGAGTGTGTAGCTTGAGAAAACAGCGTAACATAAATAGAAATATTCCTAAATAAAACAATGAATTTCTCCAGCATGAATTCAGCTGGGCACTTCTGCCTTCCACCCCTTCCTCCTCCAACCCTCCCCAGCCCACTTCTGTCTGGGAGAGGAGAACATTTCAAACCATTTCCCTTCTGTCTGGGCCTTTCTGCACCTTGCCCTTCCCATGTCTGATTCTCGTGGCTTCAGGCAAGACAAACAGCAGAACTGATAATAAAGGGGGAAAAGGGGAAACAGAGTGAGAAGCAAGTCAGAAAAAAGCTAAATCTCATGTGAAGGCAGATTTTCCTGTGTGTGTTTGAGCTCTGCAGCAGAGCCGGGGCTCCCTGGGGCTGAGCCCTCCGAGCCAAGCGCCAGCGCTGGTGTAAAACAGAACAAAACAATCAGATCGACATCGGGGTGGCTTGTGCAAGTCTCTATTTAATTACAGTGCTGCATGAAGACATTGGTTGGTGTCACATGTACCTGTGATGGGCATTTATACATTCCCGACTCCCTGCGGAGTCGTGTTTGCACTGGAGATTTTCACCACAAGAGGTAGTGGCTTTATTTTTCCTGTTTTCCTTTTT
>VZRO01003213.1:196340-253136 GCA_013397915.1 Daphoenositta chrysoptera | reverse complement strand
TTTTTTTAATTTCAGCAGGATTGGATAAGCTGGTTAGACCTACTGGAGTGAATTTACTCTTCAGCCAGGAAGATAAACAGTTCTGTGGAGTGGGAGCAAGCAGGCAAGCAGCAAATACAGTGCAGGCAGAATTCACTGGCTTTTAATTCAAACCTGTTTGGGGTGCAGAGAGCCCCACCCAGGGCTGCAGCAAGCTGGGAACCACAGGGAGGGAAAGCAGGGACAGGAAGACCCAATAAGCAGAACTAAAGCTTCAATTATAAATAATGAATCACAAAAGAGGGGCTAGAGCAAGGCCCTGAAGTTCTCGAGGAACAAAGAAACGAAATCTTCTTGTTAAGGTGTTTTAAAAAAACAGCTCAGCACCCCTCCCATCACCAGCATGTCCTGCCAGCAGAAGTCTTTGGGGAAGCAGAGGTTTTTTCTCCAGAGTGGAAGGAACAGTGAGGTGTGGATGTGCCAGGCTCAGAGCTGCGGGCACCCCGAGAGCTGCGGGGCGCAGGGGACCCGCGCTGGGCTCTGAGGAGCTCCTGCAGAGCTTCCACCCAGCCACTGCTCTCGTCCTGTCAGCACAGACTGGCCTTGCTCTCGGCCTTGCTTTGCTCCTTGGAAAGCCAGAGGTGAGGATGAGTTTTGGTGCTGTCTCCAAAAGGGTTCTGAAGGCTCGGTTCAGGGTGCAAAGTGCTTTTTCTTTGTAGTCTGGAAGTGCAGGAGTTTTGTGGGGAAGGAAAACCTGCTGCAGAGATGGGCAGAGCTGGCACTGCCACCTTCCCCAGGGTGCTGGGGATGTTCACATTCCCACACTTCAGCCTGGAGGGTGAGGAAGGAGCAGCTTAAAATGTCCTGGGCATGGACGATGGGCTGCAGGTAATTCCTGACAGCGAACACTGAAGCTCTGGGAAATGGCACCTGCGGGTTTTTGGCCCAAGTTTGCAACACATGAAGGACATGGGCCCTTTTCCAGCAGCTTTTTTTCCTCCGTGACATTTTGGAAGAGTTTTTCAGGTAGCGGTTCAGGTGGGTTGAGCTGTAAGGTTCTGCTTCTAAATTCAAAAACAAAATTTTGGGAGCAAGCATTGGAGATGAGGATTTTCCTTGGGTTAACGCTGGACACAAAGTGAAATTATGGCACAAAGTTAAGATATTATTCACATTCCACTTATCCTGAGGGCTCACACCAAGTTTTAGTACATGGCAAACATCGCCTGTGGCAACTTCCAAATGCCTTAGAGCTTTTTTGTCTATATATGTAAGATTTGCTATTTTGGTTCAGCTCCCACCTGTTAATTCCCTAAGGCAAATGGATCTTTCTGCTTGTAAATAAGTTAGAAAATGGACCAGTAGCTTGCTGCTATTTTTCTGCCCAAAACCCTCCTGACTTTGCATCATTCTGTGAATATTGGGGTACAAGTCTGAGTTGATTCCCATCTCTGAGTGAATTTGTTGGGTTAAAACTGGGGGGGAAAAGGATCAGCTCATGTGTGCCTGAGATCTCTCGAGTTGGTGCTCCCAATTTTGCAGTTTTTAGCTATGAAGAGCCGGGTTCAAATGTTACACAGGGCTGTGGGCTGACTACAGAGCCCCTGGACACCAGCCCATTCCAGGAATGCCAGGTTTAGAACAGAAACCTGTGGATTAAGGTGGGACTGCTGCTTCAATTTTAGAAAACAGCTGAGATTATGTGTTAGAGCTGCTTGGTATAATCTCTTCCTGAATCAGAGCTGGAACACGTCCTACCAGCAGAGGAAAACGCTCTGATAGCAACACAGGAAATCCAGGGAATTAAAGGAAACCTTGGCAAATCTTCACCTCATCTGAAGCAGAAACTGAGTGAATATTCCACAAACTGCATAGAGAAAAAAGGGATTCTATTGCTCTCCCAACTGTGTTTGTACTCCTTTAGAAAACAGCAGGAAACTGCACCCTGGGAGCCTGCCCCTGCTTATGGCTATTGCAACCCTCTGCTGCTCCACGTCCTGCAGGAATTTCTAGCCAGACCTATTTCCACGTCGTTTTATTCACCTTGCTGTGTTGTATTTACAGAGATATTGCAAAAGACTGTGTGAACTGAGTACAAGGAGCAAGTACAGCGTGGCTTTGGCAGCGCCAGATTCAGCGTGGTGAAATGAGGCTCTTGTGGGGTTTCAATTCTTAGAATCCATGGAAAAATAGATAGCAGAGAGTAAGGGATGCTGGAAACATCTAGACCTTTCCAGAGTCCAGCTTGGACACAGGAGCTGGCCCAGGTAGGGGCTTTCTTGAGTTTTTATTCTGGCTTTTTCCAAAATGCACAGTTTTATCTCCTTGACTGTTGATTTAAATTAGGCACAATGTTATTCTGCACTCTCTGTGGAGAGACAGAGGCAGAGCAGACCCGAGGTGCTCCTCGGGGCCCCTGGTTTAGGTGAGAAGAACCAGCCCTGACCCGGCTGGGAGCTCAGGGTGCCCCTGGGGCTGCGGGGGCTGCGGGTGCCTCCCTGGCACAGTGTCCTCGTGTCTGTACATTCACCACGCTGCCACCGCTCCCCAGGTGTCACCCCTGGGCAGAGCCTGCAGATGAGATGCTGGTGGGCAGAAATCGCTGATGAGAGATGAGGGGGTCCTGGTGGATGTACACCATGCAAGACAAGGTTCCGCTCCTTGGGTTTCCCTCTCCATCGCTCTTTTTTGTATTTTGGCTTGGGCTCCAAAACCCATCGTATTTATTCCTATTTACACCGATGCAGTGGTTTGACATGAGACTGATGCCCCCTTCTCCCTTCCACCCGTGGCTTGTAGGCCCACACTGCTGCAGGGCTTGGGTCTGGGGGTGGCAGAACCTTCTTGACCCGCTTGGGGACCTCTGAAAGTTTTTGGGTTGGTTTTTATTTAATTTCTGAAGGCTTCAGCAGTTAAACACCGGGTGAGTCAGCTCGAGGTGAAGGCAAAGCTATTGCACGGAGCTTCCACAGGCCCTGTCTGGCCCCTGCTGCCAAGCGGGAAGGGTGGCCTTGTCTTTGGTGAGAGCTGTGCCGAGGACCCAGCGCGACCTCCTGGCGGCCCCGTGGCCGCTCTGTGTCCAGTGCACCCCAGGCCGGGCGGCCACGGGCCAGAACGCCTCGATTTTTGCACTTCCACTTCCAACACAGTGCGAGGGTGGCTCTGAAAAGCGCCCGTGGGGCCGGTCCGGAGGTCACCCAGCGGGGTGAGACCCCCTCCCACCTCGCTCCATCCCCACGAGGTGCCTGGGCACCGCGCGGTGCCCAGCTCCAGAGCTCCAGCCCCCTCCCCGGCTGCCCCGCTGTGCGTGAATGGCGTCGCTTCCTCTTCCCCCTCCGTTCCTAAACAAAAAATGCGGATGCTGTTTGTGACTTTTAGCAGTGGAGGATCTTCATGAAAGCCTTGCGGAACTCGATGTTGAAGGTGGTGTAGATAATCGGGTTGACAGCGCTGTTGACATAGCCGAGCCACGTGAAGGCGCTGTACATGGCCGGCGGGATGTTGCAGTCGCAGTGCATGTTCAGGATGTGAGTGATGAAGAAGGGGAGCCAGCAGATGATGAAAACACCTGGGGGGGAAAAGGAGAGAGGAGGATTTTGATTGCTGAAAGCTTGGGCAGATTCTCGGGCTGTGAGAACAGCGAGGTTCCCCTTGGTGGAAGGGGAATGTATTTCCCAGAGGAATCAGCTTTGTATGTGCGTGCTCAGCGCCCTGCTCTGTGTTCTGCCCAGGTGCTAAAGAGCTCCTCTGCTCTGTAGTGAGCCCAGGCACGGCAGAAACTCTGCCCTTCAGAGCTGCCAGCTTTGCTGAGCTCTGCTGCCGTTTGTTCCAGAACGCCCACGAGCTCTTCCCCCGCTTTGGGAGCCCAGGTGCCCCCAAGAGGGGCAGCTCTGGGCACCTTTAGTGCCAGCTGAGCGTGGCTGGGGAAGAGGGACCCCTCCCACGGGCGGCCCCTTGGCGCCTATTCCCTAAAGTGTCAGGTGAAATGAATTCTGAGGGGCGCTGGAAAATCAGCCTGCCCTGGACACGGGGGCTGGGGTTTCTGCAGGGACCCCGGGGCAGCCAGGGCACGCTCTCACCGAGCACGATGGCCAGCATCTGGGTGGCTTTCTTCTCCTTCTGCTGGGACAGTTTCCTCCTGATGACGGCCTTGAGCAAGTTCCTCGTCTTGCCGTTGGGCAGGGAGTGGATCTCGAAGACCTTGGCTGTGTGGTGGGATTCTTTGGCATGGCCATTCTTCTCCACCTTCCCAGGGCTGTTCAGGGGTGCCTGCAGGGTAGAGTTGTTGCCCCGATTAGAAGCAACTGGCACAATCAACTGGTGGTTACTTGGTGCTGTGGGTTTGAGGGCCGTTTTCTCAGGGGGACTGGTACTGGACACCATCTCCATTTCCATCTCTTCTATGTGACTCTCTGCCTCCTGGACAAGAATCAAATGTCCACAACATAATGACAGGTAAATACACAGAGAGGAGCAACGAACATTCCTTACAGAGTGAAGCTGGATGATGCTGGAGAACAGTCAATCCCTCTTCTCCCTCCCTGCGTGGCGCCTGGAGAAAGGGCTCTGGTGTGTTTACGGATATTTTGGGCAGATGGGATTGACAGAACTGCACTGGAGGATTCTCCTTTTTGGCACAAAGAGGCTCAGAAACGAGGGAGACGCTGTCTCCACTCTGCACAGATTTTATTCAGATGTTTGGAATGTAAATAAATAACAATTGAATCAACAAGCAAAACCCAACAAAGCCAATGCAGTCCAAGATTTAAATAACAGAGAGGAGAAGGAAATGAAAGGTGCAAAAATGTTCAAATGCCGTGGCTTTTAGAGCTGATCTTTAGGTGAGCTTAATCTGGCTTTTTGAGCTCTGTGAGCTTAAACCCCCTGCTTCACTCCAAGGAATGGGAAGACTATTTAAATTTTGAGATTGAATGGTAACCTTTGCTCTTACGTTTATTTTTCTCCCACCCTACATAAATTAACCTTGTGTCCTGAGGGAGAAGGGGAAGGCTGAAGGCTCTGGAAAGCTCCCACTTCTCTTTAACACTCACCACTTTGCGCTTATTAACTTGGAAGCTCCCATTGGACTTCACAATAACTGTGCAGAGCTTGACGTCTTCTGGATGAGTGCATTTGTCCTAAGGGGCAAGCACCAGCTCAGAGGTTACACAGGCAGAGAGGGGTTGGGAGGGGAAGCTGGTAAGGGAGGCACGTGGGAATACAAAGGAGTTAATCAGGAATTCACCAGTGTGGCTGAGGGGCCGAGCAGGATGGGAAATTGCTGCGAGGAGGAGCAGGGATGGAGGCTGCTACCCCCGTGCTGTTCACCACGGGAAGGAGGGCACGAAGATGTGCTGGTGTTTGTGTGTCCCTGTTGCTGCCTCCTGTCCAGCAGCCCTGAGGCAGCGCAGTCTGGAGCCTCTGGGACTGCGATCCCCCCGGCTGTGCTGCCTGTGCTGCCAGAGCTGTGTTTGACAAGTGGTTTCACACCCTGCCCGCCCAGCTGGGCTCCCTCACACAGCTCCTGCTGGCAGAGGCTGCTTCCCTGCAGAGCTGTCCTTCCAGGGAGGAGCCGGCACCCCAGCCGTGCCAGGCATTGCCACCGAGCTTTGGGGAGACCTTAGAGAGCTGGAGAGGGGCTTGGAGTGGTAGGGCGTGGGGGAATGGCCTTAAACTGAAGGAGGGTGGGTTTAGATTGGATATTAGGGAGAAATTCCTCCCTGCGAGGGTGGCGAGGCCCTGGCACAGGGTGCCCAGAGCAGCTGTGGCTGCCCCTGGATCTCTGGAAGTGTCTGAGCCCAGGCTGGGACAGCCTGGAGCAGCCTGGTACAGTGGAAGGTGTCCCTGCCCATGGTCCTAATGTCCCTTCTGACCCAAACCATTCCTTGATTCTGTGATCCTGCAGGACTGACTCAGACAACGGTGCAGCCCCTGTGCTCGGGTGTGCCCAGCCCAGGGAAAGGCTCTGGGTTCCCGCAGCAGCTCCTGGTGCAGATCTGCTGCTGGAACAGCCCCTGAGATCCAGAAAGGCGCGAGGAGCACCAGCCAGCGAGCCGGGCACCCAGAGCGTGCAGCTGGGACCCCAAACTGACCACAGCATCCGCCTTTGCGGGCCGGCGTCGCGCCTGGCCCAGGCAGGAGGAAGAGGAGGAGCAGGGAGGGCGAGGATGCAGAGGGCTGGGTACCTTCAGCGGGGCCTGCGTGTCCGAGTCCAGCACGTGGCTGCTGCGCTTGGTGCTGACGCGCTTCCTGCGGCGCCGCAGCACGATGTAGATCTGCACGTAGACCAGCAGCGTGACGATGAAGGGCACGTAGAAGGACACGATGGAGGAGTACACCACGAAGGCAGGGTTGCCAATGATGCACTCCTTCTCATCTGGAAGAGAAAAGCTTTCAGGATTGTTGTACCCGCTGAGGGGACTGCCACGCCAGCTCCCCCCAGGCTGTAGGGAGTCGCATCACCCCAAAAGCCCTGGCTACTGCTTCCCTTGCAGCTAAGGACTGCTGATCCCATGCTGCATCCAACCCAGTCTTCCCAGGAAACTGCTGGCTGAACTGGCAGTCCTTTTCCCTCCTGCCTCGAGGAAGGTTTTGTCCCATGGATTTCCTTTCCACGTGTTCCAACAGAAGAAGGATTTTGAATTTGTAGTGGACAAACGTTAGGGTAACACAGATTGGTGTTGTGTGAACTTCTGCATCACCTCAGTTCTGATGAGTCTGAAACCTGCTCTGGGACAGCAAGAGATGAAACAGACCCAGGATCAGCGTGCAAATAGTGCGGGATGTCAATGGGACATCATACATCAAATACACCTCAAACCTGATCCCACGTGTATTCCTGGCTACTTGGGGACCCAGGGAGACGCCGGGAGCCAGCTGCAGCTGGCACAGCCCTCACCTGTGTTGTTGAGGCCGAAGAGGAGCGGGCAGGAGATGGCAAAGGAGAGCACCCAGACCACGGCGATCATGAGGGTGACCCTGCGCTTGGAGCTGTAGCGGGTGTTGTAGAGCATGGGCATGGCCACGGCCGTGTACCTGCAGGGGACACACCCCGCTGCCGTCACCCTGCCGGGAATGCCGCACCCAGCTCCCGCCCGAGGCGGTTCCACACGTCCCAGGGTGGCTGGACCCCCCATTGGGGCGGGAGGCGCGAGGCTGGGCCAGCTCAGCGCGGGGTTTTCCTTCCACGCCTTCCCACGAATGCCTGCTGCACCATCCCAGAACACAAACAGAAGGACCAGACTCGTGGGAACACAGGGACAATTCCATCTGCATTCCCAGGCACGGTGTTTCTGTGCCTTCTGACAAAACCCCTGCTCAGAGCTCATCGAGATCCTTTAAGCTGCTCTTCAGAAACCCCCCACCGTTTCCAAGCCTCTGAGTCCCGGGTGAAACGAGACCACAGGGAGGTGGCTGGGACTGCTGCCCTGGCTTTGGCACAGCCCGGGGGCACCGAGCCCTCACCTGTCGATGCTGATGGCACAGAGGTTGAGGATGCTGGCCGTGCACATCATGACGTCCAGGGTGACAAAGATATCGCAGTGGATGCGACTGAAGCGCCACTCCCCAACCACCTGCGAGGAGAGAGCGGGGCCGTGAGCAGTTCCCGGGCCGGGCAGCCCGGAGGGCACGAGGGAGGGTCTGGCACGGAGCTGGAGAGGCTGGGGTGGGGCTGGGTGGGGCTGGGTGGGGCTGGTTCAGAGGCAGAGCTCTGCCCCTTCCAAACCCATCCCCCAGGATCCCATCCTGCCGAATTCCACAGCCCAAACAGCGAACCTGGGCTCGCAGTCCAGCGGCTCCTGGACTCCACAAGGCTCCTCCAACTCAGAAGGAAAGGTGAAGGAGCTTGAACAGCTCTGAAGGATTTCAAAGCAGAATGAGGCAGGAAATACATTCATTTTAATTCCCAAACACCTCTAATTATGTAATGTACTTACAGCTCTTTCCTAGACAATTTTTCCAATTACACCCAGCAAAGGTCAGCAGCAGACGAGCAGGAGCTTCCCTTCATTTCTCAGTTTAAAAAATCGGGGTAGGCATTCCTCACCTTTATCTTTGTTTTTGGTGAGCAAAATGAGCTTAATTCAGAGTGAAAAGCCTTTAACACCCCACACGACGTGCTAAAGACAAAGAACTAATGATAACACTTCCAGGCACCAGTAGCCTTTTTTCTCCTCACTTCTCTTGCTGTTGAAGCTGAACTTTGCCAATTAAGTTTAATAGCAATTATTCGGACTGCTGTGTTTGACATGTGATGAAAAAAAAGTATATTTCCCTCTAACAAAAATAGAGCCCTACTGCATTTGAAAATAGAATGAATAAGATATCTATTCTTCAGTTATTTCTGCTCTGATATACATAACCATAGGCAGCATAAAGAAGGAAGAATGACTGCATTGAAGCCTGAGTGACAGATGAATACTCAGTGATTAAAAAAGCACTTAAGAGACAGTTACATCAGGAACTTTGAGGAGAATTTGCCCAAAGGCAAAGGTTTCCAGCCAGATCTAAACCTCTGCAAAACCAATTTCCTGAGGGCATGGTTTGGGAGAAGCTGGGAACTGCAGCAATTCTTGGTGTCTTCATTTATGTAGAAGAAACCTACAAAATTTGGAGGTAAAAGATCTATTTGCACCAAGGCTGGGGGTGGTTTAAGTGTTTCATTTTGATTTTAGTTTTTGCCTAAGCTTGTGCCACAAAACCTGGAGGGAATTGTAGATCGAGGCAGCTGTGGTTCCTGCCCGACCCCTGCACAGGAATCCAGAAAGGGGAGAGAATTTGGCATCATTTCTGGTTTATTCTTCTGCCTTAAAATTATAAGGGTCTGAGAGATTCTTCTGGCCGGACCTGAGGGAGCAGGAACTTCTCCCAGCATCAGCCTCTGCTTCAAACGGGCTGTGGTAAAAAAGGAACAGAACAGAAGGACATAAAAAGTCCCAGAGGCACTGCCTGCCCTCCCTCCAGCCTGTGGCCACGTTAATGAGCTTCAGCAGAGGCACGAGGCTTTACGTTCTCCGAGTGCCATGAAAACAATCATTAACTCGAGTGATAATTAGCATTGTGCTCTCTCGACAGCCCTGTCACGTCAGTGGGTTTGTTTTGCTTTGCATCAGGACTTAATGGGCTCATTGATTATGGCTCCTTCCCCTGCTCTCCTCACCACGTTACCATTCCCTCTCACGAATGAGCCTGGAAATTAAACTCGGGGCAGTTTTGTGCTGAAGGCAGAGGTGTGAAAAGTGATTTTTCTCTCCTATATTGTGACATAAAAGCTGTGGATTCTCATCCTGCTTCCACAATTGCCTTCCTGCAGCCCTCCACAAACAGGGCCNTTTTTTTTTTTTTTTTTCTTTTTTTTTTTTTTTTTTTTTTTTTTGATTGCTGGATTCAATGATCCTTGTGGGTCCCTTCCACCTCCATAATGTGATGTGGTTTCGGTGTGATACCCGTGGTGTGGTTTTGAACACAAAATTGGGGTCCTTCCCCTCTTGACCCCGTATTTCTGGTGCAATTGGGCTGTCATTTAGTCCTCTGAGCAGCAGTGGGGTTTCAAGCCACCGGCTCTCACATCCATCCATCTCCTGGAAAAAAAAATGGCAACTTTGGGAATGAAAAAGCTACAATTTCAGGAATGGAAAAAAACCCGCAATTCCCTGCAACACGGGGAATGAAAAACACTTCTGGGGACATTCAGGAGCTGATTTCCAGGCTGCTAAACCCTCCCCACCCGGGAATTGCAAGCCCTTACCTCCAGGTAGACCACCCAGGGCATGACCAGCGTGGCCACCAGCAGGTCTGCCACGGCCAGGCTGACGATCAGGTAGTTGGTGGTGGTCTGCAGGGCTCTCTCCCGGGACACTGCCATGCAGACCAGGACGTTGCCGAAGACGATGACGAAGATGAGGAGGGTGAGCAGCACGGCGTAGTAGTTGTAGTGCGGCTTCTGCGCCGCGTCCGACGCGTTCAGGGCCCTGCTCCAGTTCCTGTCCCCGTCGTACCACGAGAGGTTGAGGGGATCCATGGGGGCCCAAGTGCCAGGTGCCAGCTCCACCCTGGCCCAGAGGTGTTGGGGAGGCCGTTGGAGGTCAGCATGGAAAATAAAGAATGGAACAATCAGGCTTGTGCTGCCTGGACCCTGGGGTTGCCTGGAGCCTGTTCTCCCTGCCCTGGGTGAAGTGTTTGGCTGGAAACGGGATGCAGGACTGATCCAGGCAGGGATTCCAGAAGTTGGTTTTTATTTCCAGCTCAGCCCGAGATTTCTGTGTCAGTTGCTCTGTGTTACAGTTGGGTCAGGCAAAGTACCTGGGGTTTTGTCCCCTGCTCCCTGTTAGGTGTGCACAGTTCAGGGCAGAAGTGCCATGACCCACTTTGTTTATTTTCCATGTGCTTCATGGGGCTTTGGGCTGTATTCCTTTTATTTTTTTCTTTTGTCTTTTCCTTGGTTTTTTTTTCCTCCAGCAGTGAAATAAATAAATTTTAAAACCCAAGACCTGAACAGTGACGATGATGGGACCTGACAGCAGCAGCTCTGCAGTCAGGGCTGGGCTGTGCTGCCTCTGCCATTGCCCCAGTGAGGTCACAGAGTGAAGGGGGACGTGGTGGGGACAGCACTGGTGCCACCCCACAGCCCTCAGCAGCTCCTGGCACTGGGAAGATGGTTTTCCTGCTTTTCCTTGGAAAACTGTGTCACCACAGCAACACCCCATCACTCCCTGGCCCATGGCTACGTGCTCTGCACTCCTACAGAGGTAACATAAGAAATCACAGGATTTCTGTGGAGTTCCCTAAAACCTGTGGAGGGTTTGGTGTTTGTTTTATCCACTGCGAGGCTTTTGGACCTTTTTGTCTCTCTGTGCTGTCACAATACACTGAAGAAATTCTGCTGCTGGGACAGAGGTTTGTGTGTCATTAACTTGAAATTCAGAGAACAAAAAGCTCCTCTGTGCTGAGGGAGCTGAACAAACAAAGCTGGAGGAGGATGTGGAGTGTGGAGGGGAGCTCTGGGCGCTGCTGTTTTGGGGTCTCTCTCTGGTGCCATATGGATTTGAAAAATAAATTCCGTGTTTGCAGTGAGACTTGCAGGGCATTTGGCCACTGGGAAAGGCTTTTCCTGGCTGTGTGGGGAGGATATTTCAGCCCTTGGTCAGGTGGGTTCCCTGCAGAACTGCCAGGGCAGGGCTGTCATGATGGATATTCCCACACCACATCTGTGTCCCACTTCGAGAAGGGATTTCCACAGAGTGGAAGCAATTTGGGATCAAATCTGAGAATCCCCTCAGTTTATAAATCATTCCTGACCTTTCCATAACCCAGCCAGAGGTGCAGGTAGAGCTGGAAATGCCAACACCTGACTGGGAGCTGCTGAGCCTTTCACGGAGGCCTCAAGTTGTGCCAGGGCAGGTTTTACATTGGATATTAGGGGGAAAAAATCCATGGAAAGGGTTGTCAGGGATTGGCACGGGCTGCCCCGGGCAGTGGTGGAGC
The DNA here is from genome assembly GCA_013397915.1 of Daphoenositta chrysoptera. Classification (NCBI taxonomy): domain Eukaryota; kingdom Metazoa; phylum Chordata; class Aves; order Passeriformes; genus Daphoenositta; species Daphoenositta chrysoptera. The sequence goes on along the minus strand of VZRO01003213.1, from coordinate 241,673 downwards.
CAGCATCCCTGGAGGGGCTCAAACACCCGTGGGTGGCACCTGGGGACGTGGATCGGGGGTGCTGGGCCTTTCCCACTAAACAATTCCGTATTTCTGTGGCCTCGCTCCCTGCTCAGCACTTCCCAGGAGCAAATATTCCATGTTTCCCAAGCTGCCTCTCCACAGAGACCACAGCGACTGGAAATTTGGCCGTGCTCTCAGACACCCCAAACCAGGGCCACTTAATTTCCTTAATAAAAGACAAAGTGACTTCGATTTATTAAACCACGTAAGTGATCAAAATAGCAAAACATTTGCAAATATCAAATTCACCTGGGAACAATGGTTTCTTTATGTTTCACTGAGCTTTTGTGTGCTTTTCTCATTCAGAGAACAATTTGGATAATAATCCTTGGAAATTTGTTGCATATGGGTCCTTAATAGCTGATAATTCAAAAAGTGTCTGTCTGACAGTGCTATCAGCAGCACTTGATAGCTCTACAAATGTCTTCTTAGGAGCTGTCAAAGTGTCAGAAATTAATTAAATGTTAGCTTCTGTGACTCAGAGTGAAGGGGAAAAATCAATGCTAAATACAGCAACAGTTTTTTCTCTTCTCCTGTTGCCCTTTCATAATGCAAAACTATCTCGGGGAGGCAGAACCATGCAGAAAATGCAGGGTGGGACAAAAAAAAAAAAAAAGCAGGGACATGGAGAAATGTCTTTGAGGTGTAAAAGGGATGGAATGGTTTGCGATGGGCAGGATCAGCCCCTTGGGCGTATTTTGGGTTTTTTTCTGAGCTCTGACTGCAGGAACAAAATCGGCTTCACAAAGGAAAGGCCACAGACAGGGAGCTGGGCACAGCAATTGCTGCCTTTTCCAGGCTGCTACAGCTCCGTGGCGGAGTTGGAGGAACCATTTATAGCTCATCTCTCGTGTCCATTCATCAGGAATTTACTCAATGGTGGTTAGGGAGGGTGTAAAAATCCCTGGATAAAGTAATCAAAATTTCCCTTTCATTTCCTTCTGTACCTTCCACGGGATTTTTTTTTTCTTTAAATAGAACTATTTTCACAGTGATAATTTTTGTCTTTATATGCATCATGAGGAAAGTTAATATTTCATGGTTGAACGTTGTACAAATTAAAAGATTGGGTGTGTCTGGTGTTAGAAAAACAGTTTTGATTTGGGAAAATGAAACAGAAAAAAGTTCTAAATATTTTGCATGAAATAGGGAAACTTAAACACCAAAACCCAAAAATTACAGCTGTGTGATCACACAATTAAAGGCTGTATCCAGTACACATCCTTGTGGTATAAACTAAATTACATGGACAACTCTGTTCCTTCCCAGCTTTGGAGAGCTTGAGTTTTCAACCCTAAAAACAACCTTCTTTGCTCCAGCCTCAGAACTGGCATCATTTGGAAGCATTTTGGTGGCCATTAAGGTGTTTTTGTGAGTCTCTCAGTCCTGCTTTGAGGAGCACTTTGGGTTTTAGATCTGTCAGTTCCTCAGCAGAGAAGAAAGAAGCACTTTAAGAGCCGGCTGGAAAGGGGAGTGCTTTTCCCTGCCTGTGCCCAGAAAGCTGCATTTTCCTGGGGAAAAGGGACAGGGAAGGGATCACAAACACAGGGAAAAGGCACAAATGGCACCTGGCTCTGGCCTTGTTGAAGTTCCTGCACAGAGACAAAACAGAGTCTTGGTTTCAGAGGCAGAAAGAGCCCAAAGGGGAACAAATTCCCCGGTGAATTAAGTGCAGCAAAGCCACTCTAATTCCCACCCAGAGTCCCCAGAGATTTCCAGGGCGGCTGAGCTAATCCAGATACGGATTTGCTGCGGGGTCAAGGGCGGGACGGGGCTGCAAGGACGAGGTTGGTGTTGGATGGCAGCAGTGCAGCAGCAGCAGTGCAGCAGCATCCAGAGCATCCCTGCTGCTCATCCCTCCATGGCCCTCCCCGAGGGGCCCTGCTCCAGCTAAACCTGACCGGGCAGAGTTTTCCAGCAGCTGGAGGGACTCTGCTGTGTGGCTGCTGGAATTCACAGGGAGAATCCAGCCAGGAGAGAGCCTGGGAGGGCAGAGCCAGAGGTTTCCCCTCCTCTGCTGTCAGCTCCCCGTTCTTTTCCAGGGAGCAAGCTGAAAAATGTTTGTTTGCCGTGCCAATATTTCTCCTTGGCTCCTCGTGATGGATCATCTAATTACACTTGTGGCAAACGAGCGCGAGATCTCCCTGGCAAATGTGCTGTGTTCACAACACTACAAAACCCTTCGTGTCTCTGGCAGGATCTGAAAGCCTTTTTTTTCTCAGAAACAGCGAAGGTGTAACTCTCCTTTTGGTTTTTATTCTGCTTGCAAACACTTCCAGGCATAAAATCCTGAGGAGTGTCAGCCACTGTCACTCGTGTCACTGCAGCATCTGCTTGGTAAAGATTTGGGGCCTGCCTGCCAAAACTTCCGCCAGCCTTCGCTTCTGTGTGGAATTCCCTAAGGTTTTGCCTCAGACATGACGCATTTAAGATGCAATCTGGAGTTCAGGGTGAGCTTTCAGAGGCCAAGCTCCCTCTGGACTCCAGACAGAATTTTGGGGCCTGACTGGGTTTGCTCCCAACAGGGAAAGAGCAGCCAAAGCCACCGGTGCCAATATTGCCATGGGAGATGTTCCCACAGCAGCCTCAGAACAGCCTCTACCTGCTGTCCCCGAGGTTTTTTGCCTGCAGATCCTGCCAGATTGATATTTCCTGCTAATTGCTGCTGCCCAGAGGTGCTGAGACTGCTCACAGACAGATCCTCTCCAAAGGCTTTTCTCAGAAATCAATGTCTAAGTGGAATTTGCACAGTACAGTGCCTCCCTGAATATTGTCACTTTCCTCTGAAATTTTGGAATCAATGGGCCATAGGACGGCTGTCAAACTGACATCCTTTCTGTCCTCAAGATGTTCGCTGGGCTCCACGGAGAATGCAACAAGGACATTCCAATCAAGGGAAAAAACATCTTTTTTTTTTTTGAGTAGGGAGGAGGTGGAAAAGAAAGGGAAGGGGAAAATGTGTTTGAGGAGCTGCTTTGTCTCCCTGTTCAGGGGTTTTGTAGGGGAAAAAAAACAGCTTCTGGAGCAGTTTCACTGGGTTTTTTTGCATATAAGCCCAGAATTGCTGTGGATTCCTGGTCGTGGTTCCCTGGAGAGCAAGGAAGGTGTGTTACATCTGGCACTGAGGGAGAACCTTTTTTCATTTATTTCTGCTCAGGGAACAGTGTCTGCAGGCATTGAGGAGGCGGAGGAAAGGCCAGGAATGAGCCAAATATTGTAAATTCTACCTTGACCTGAGAGTGCTGCTGAAAAACCCGGCCCCTCTGCCCTGGGCTCCTGCAGGAGCAGGTGACACAGAAGTCACCCAGCAGAGTTCTGGTGGCTTTAAATAAACGCGACTCCCCCGGGCACTGAGTCGTGGATGGAAGTGCAGGGGGAGGTGACAGCCGTGACTGAGGGGCCCGCAGTGATTCCACCTGAGCGGGTCTGAGCAGGGGCTGTGGATGGGGAGGGCACAGCTCCGCTCTCCACACCCCCCGTGCCCTCTCAGCGGTGTCCAGGAACCAGCACCTTGCACAGGGAGGAGGTTTGGCCACCTCTGCACCCACAGGGGCAGAATTAGAGACAGAAATCCTGGCCACGCTGGGGCTTTTAGGGGGCTGAATTCTAATTTTGACACTGCAGCCTTCATACCTATCAAACCAACAATTCTGCCGTCAGCTCCTTCCAAAAACCTCTTGAAAATCTTCCTCCTCTGCCTTTCTCCTGGCTCCCTTTCTCCAGATCCTTTGCTATCCGAGATATCAAAGGTACATTAATTGCAGCTATTGCTCACTTCTGATTCAGAAACATTCCTGGCTTTGCATAATATCTAGTTGGATCCTCTTGCTAGGAAGTGTTCCCAGGTCCCCCCGAGCACCTGGTGCCAGCTTTGCCCCCGCTCAGCAGGCTCTGAGCAGGGCTCTGTGGGTGCCAGCACCCGCTGCCACCGCGGCCCCTGAGTCACCCGCCCGAGCTCTTCTTGCTGATGCCACAAAATTTGCAGTTCCCAGCCTCGCTCAGAGCTCCCCGCACCAGTTCCAGGCTGTGATTCACCCCCTCCCAGGCAGCAGAGACCCTCAGCTCCTCCTCTGGAATGCAGGGAGGGTTTCCTTGCTCTGGGAGGGGGTGGCGGGACAATCCCGGTGCTTTGTAACTCCAGAATTTCGAGGCTGAGCCCTGGTTTTAAGGCAGATTTCTCGGTTTGTGGTGTTGCTCCTTCAGTCATCCTTCTTTCCCAATGGAATTTTTGCCTGAGTTTGGATTTGCATTGCAGGAAGGAAAGGGAAGAAGTTTTCTCCCAGAGCATTTGTCCTTCATCCCTGTGGTGGACCAGGACCTTCCCCAGGACTGCTCCTGCACACGTCAGGCTGGACCCTCTGGAGAAGGATGTTCTGAGGCTGAATTTCTCTGGGAATTCACTGCCTGCTGCTTTCAGGCCCTCTGAAAAGCTCATCCTTCCAGGTTTCTTTGCAAGCCCTCATGGAAGGGAAGAATTCAAGTGATACTTTCCCCAGAGCGGGAGGAATGCTCTTGCAACTTCCTTTAACCTGTCCTTCTGCTAATAAAAAGCAGATTCCATTTCTAAAGGAATCTTTAAAATTAAAGGTTAAGGCCTTGTCGTTATTCAAGACTTGTAACCAAATATGGTTTTATCAGAAATTCTCCAGTTTGAACATTTTCTCATTCAAACATCCTAAACAGTCAAACCCAGCAACTTCAGCAAGGAGAGGCTGTAGTGGATTTGTTTGTGTTGTTTGGTTGGGTTTTTTTTTTCATAAATAACCATTTTAGGACCAGTTTGGGGTATAAATAGTTCCCTCCAGCAACAATCTCCTCGCAGAAAAGCCCAGCACTCCCCTGCCCACCTGGAATTCGGGAGAGGTTTGACTCCTGCCTGGGAGGCTGCTGGAGCAGAGCCACAGGATCCTCTTGGTCTTTGAGAATCTGTGGGTACAGGGCAAGCTTTGATCTCTGCAACATTTGGCAGATGGGTTTTTGAAGCTGGAGCTGCTCCAGACACGGCCCACTTGGGCACTTCTCAGCTGGGTGGAGAGGATGGGCAGAAAAGGCTTTTTAAAAATAATTTCTGACTCTGTGCTTTCAGCTTTGGACACACAACCAGAAATATTGGGCACATCTTGATATTCAGAGGCTAAAGGGGAAGGATTTATTCCTTGCCTGTGCTCTCACATAGAGATGGTCTCTGTCAGAGGCAGCTCTTCAGCCTGGAAGATATTGGCTCTTATTAAATATTGCATTACTATAGACCCAACATCCTGTTCTGTACAAAGCCCTTTTTTTCTCCTCATAATTCCTTTATCTGCATCCTAATGCCAAATCTCTCTGATGAGATCTGAGCCTCTGACTAATCTAATAAATTCCCAGCTTCATGAATGCTGGTGATCTATATTCCTGTGGAATCTGTGCTGTGTTTGAGATCATCCACCAATGTCTGCAAATAACCCTTAATCAGTCACAGAGCCAATTGTATTATTTTTGAGGAATTGGAAAGGTTGAATCTCTTCACTTCCCACCCCCCTTAGTTATGTACAGAAGTGCCTGAAATTTGAACAAAATATTTATTTCTAAGTGCTGGTTAAAACGTGGCAAATATTTAAGGAATTTTTTTCATTATTTGTTTTTGTCTGTCTAATGTTCACATTTTGGTACTTGGCATTTGAAGTGTAAAACAATTTAATTGCAGAAATAGACTGTGTTAATTCCTTGGCTGAATAAACCCTTTTTGCTTCCCCTCCAGCCAGGCTTCCCATGTTTATGCAGCACCTGGCACAGGGATACTTTAGCGCTTGAGTCCTTCAGCCACACTTTATTAAAAGTAAATAATAATAATTCAGATTGAAGCCATCAAATATTTGCCCTCCACTTATGTCACCGAGCACTCATTGAACATCTGCTCTTTCCATTGCCATGCCTCCCCCTGAGCTTGTTTGCAAAAATGTTTGCCAAAAGCAGCGAGTTCCAGAGGAGGGTTCTTTTTTTCCCTTTCCCTTCCTTCCTCTTTCCCTCGGATTTGTGGGAGTTTGCCCCAAACCACCCATGACTAATATTTGAGGACGCGTCGATCAGCCCAGCGCTCACCCGAGTCCCCCTTGCTCCCATTGCCACTTCCCTGCACTTAAAACTCAAAAAAACATTAATGAATTATGGTCCTGTCCCTCGTGGCGAAGGAGCAGAGCCAAGCTCCAGTCCCAGAGGGAAGGCGAGGATGCTCCAAGTATTCCTCGATCATCCAGTGCTCCTCAAATTTCAAATCCTAATGATCTTTAATCATTTAATCCCCGGGCTAAATCAGCTCAGCTGCTCAGCTCAAATCCTGACTTCCAGCACCACCTCTGCCGTCTTTGCAGGCAAAAGGAGAGGAGAAGAAGGAACCTCTGGACTCGTCCTTTTCCAGCTGCTGCCCCAGAGTGGGCGCTGAGCCGTGCAGGAATCGTGCTGGATCAGCAGCCTGGGAATCAGCATCTGTTATCCTGGAGAGGGCTTGGAGAGTCCTGCGGCTCCTGCTCTGCCCTGGGGCCACTCGTGACAAGTGTTGGCCTTGGTTGGGTGGTCCGACCTTCCTGAGCAGCTTCCAGATACACAGAATGGTTCATCACCTTTCAGATCTGCAATATTTAATTGCTGCCTGCTCTGTCTTTCCACCCTGACACTGCTGCATCGTCGTGTCCCCTCTCTGTTCAGCTCTCCCCACCGCACAGATTCTCTGATTTGCTGTTCCTTATTTTGCCACAAAAGCTCTGCCTGAGCTGAGTGTTCTTGGAAGAGCGTGGAGTTCTTCCGCACGGGATTTTTGCCGTGATTTCACAAGGATTTGGCCCTCGGCTGCTGCAGCACAGGCAGCAAAAGTGCATTTCAAGTGAGAGAGAAAGGAAGAGCCACGTGCAATTCAAAGCTTCAGTGCTGCATTTTTTGACTGATTTGAGGAATTTCTCTCGCTCTGTCCCAGCCCTGGGATCACTGCACACACTCAGCTGCTGCTCTCCTAAATTTTATTTCACTTTTACACAGTCAGCAAAATTTCCAGCCTGCTGGGAAGTGCGCACTCCATCCATTATGAACCCAATTCCAAAATCCAGCAATCGGGACAGTGAATTCCGTATGATTTCCATTTTCCTTTAATGCACAAATCATTAGCAGGGCTCCAGAAAGCCATGAATATTTTTCCCCTGCTTGGCAGGGAGCAGATTTTCTTTCAGATGAAGCATTACAAGGAGCTCTAATGTTTTTAATTAAGGTGCTGGGTACAAGTTATTGTGGAAGTTGAGGCAGGACTAAAGCCGGGGCTGTTTAATTCATCAGCAATAAAAATCACAGTGCAGAGGAGTAAAATCATGATCTGAAGACAGGTGCCAAACCTGCTGAAGGTGAAACAGGCACAGAAGCCCAGGAAAAGCCTCCTGCAGGCACTGGCCTTTGTCATCCTAAAATAAATATTCTCTTTTCTGTGCTCAGGCACAGATCCCCTGCTCGAGCCTGTGGTTCTCTCCAGGAAAAAATCCCCAAGAAGTCACTGATGTGATTTGCTCTGTGATCAGGGCTTGCTGTTGTCCCTGTGACTTTGATTTTTCCCTCACAGCAGGAATCAGACCCACTCTTAGTGGTCACTGTGTTGTCCCATCTGACACATTAAAGATGTCTTAGAATAATATCTTTATGGGAACACTGAAAGCTGATGGACATGTGCAAGTTATTGAACTCTCTCTTTAGTAATTGCTTTGCCTGGGTTTTTTTCATTCTTTTTCTAAAGCGTGTTTATTATCTCTACAAACAGTGTCTCTTAAGCTAAATTTTGATGGTTGTGATTCTGAGGCCTCCTCAATCAGCAATTCAGTGGTAAAAATTGAATTGCAAAGTGTAGCCCCAAAGAATCTTGACTTTATTAATATTATTATCCCTCCTTGTAATTTTCTGTTAGGGTTGTAATTTCCTAATTGATTCTTGAGCAGCAGTGAGAGAAAAAAAGAAAAAACCAAACTTGAGATAAATAAAAATAACACTTGGAAAGGATGACAAAGGCAAGTGCAGAGAACCACACATCACATGTAGACAAACATCCTCCCCCAGAGTGGGCTCTCCTTTCGTTAGTGAAACATCTCTGAGAGGAAATGCAGGCTGGGCCCAGCGAGGACATCTGGGCTTTGCCGTGCTGGGAGCCAGGGAGTGGCACAGGGGCCGTGCCAGGGAGTGGCACAGGGGCTGTGCCAGGGAGTGGCACAGGGGCTGTGCCAGGGAGTGGCACCGGGGCCGTGCCAGGGAGTGGCACCGGGGCCGTGCCAGGGGCGGTCCTGGCTGGGGACACCCAGCCCTGTCAGCAGCCCTGCACCCTGTGCAGCTGAAGGAGATGTGTCGGCAGAGAAATCACCCAGTCCGTGTGCGGGGAGAGGAGAGGAGAAGGAAGAGCAGCTGCTTGGTGCAAGTGCTGGTTTGGTTTGATTGTCAGTGGGAACAGTTCAGGCCCAGTTTTCAGCCAGCCCTGCCTCTTTCAGCTCTCCAGGACCAGCGCTGGGGTATCAAAATAAGATGTTTTTAAAAGTGCTGCCTCACCCCACCGCATTTGCTCTATGTGCACACTTTCTGGGGCAACAAAGACAGTAAAATCTGCCCGATTTCCTCGGATCTTGCTCCAAAGAATGTTTGTGCCAGCGGAGCTCTCGCAGTGCTGCAGCCGCTGGGATTCCCAGAGCCCTCATTCCTCCAAAAGCCTTTGCTGTGAAACCCCCACAGGCCTGGGAAAGGCTCTGTGTGCCTGGAACCGGCAGCCCTGAGCACCTCCCTGCCCTGCAGAGCTCCATCAGGACAGGCTCTGTCCTGCCCAGCAATTTCAATAATATTGACCCACTCCCCATGATCCAGGCTGGGGAACAGCAGCAGGCAGGGAGGAAGCCCTGGAGTCATTCACGGATATAAATCCATGTGGGTGGGAGCTGCCTGTGACCAAACGAGCTGGAATTTACTCTCAGTCCTTGTCTCCAGTCTGGAAATAAATCCAGAGCAGGGATCCCCCCGACCCGGCAGCTCTGTCTCCAGTGCTGTCCTTGGAAATGCTAAATCCTGCCTTGCATCCAATTGCGAAACTTGAGGAAAAGGCTCCTCTTTTAGTCTCGTTTTCTAGAGAGGAAAGATAAGCAGAAATCTAAATTTTACTGGTACCTTACGTGCCATTTTAATGGTAATGCTTTATAATAATAACTGTGATGCTTTAATAACCTCCTGTTGTACAGCACAGGCCCCAGTCATGGATCACAACCTGCTTTGCAAATGAAAATAAACCAATATGTAGGGCTCTGCCCACGTGGAAATTCTGATGTTGACTTTTTGACTCCCTAGTTAGTGAGAGAAAGAAAACCCTCTAATCGTTTCAGTTTTGCCATCAAAGTGCAAATAAGGAACTTTACACATGCCTGGACATGGTGGGCTGAAGTATTCCTGTAGTATTTATTATAATCACCATTTTAGTACTCACAAACACATTTTTAGAGCATCCATAACCTCATGGGGGTGATGAATGATTCATGTACTGGGACATGAGTGATTCTTCCTGTTCAACAATATGTATGTGAATGTGGGGGGGGGGAGGTGTTGCTATTTTTAAGGGTTTTTAAATTAGCAAGTTCTTTATAATTGTGGCTTTTCAAAGCCGGGTGACTAAAATTCACCTCCCAAATCTGTGTGGGGATGTCTCCAGGAGAGCAGGAGGCTGGAGGTGTCCTGTCCCCTCTCTGGGGCGGGTTCCAAGGATGGCACTGAGGCTGGAAATCAAAGGTGTTTAGAGAAAACAGATGAAATGTTGGGAATCTAATTCCAGACTCCAGTAACCCCAGAGATAATCACAATTTTCTCAGCTGTCATACAAATATGCAAAAGCTTGAAATAAGCAGATACAAAGGGGCTGGGGGTCAGAGAGTGCCTGTTGCAGAGAATCTTAATTTGCTGAAGCTCCAGATTGCCTGAGATATCAAAATAGGACAGAGTTTAGACAAGCCATTTGCAAGGTGCCATATTTTAGGTAATAGCTCGAAGTTCTCTGCTGGAGAGTGTCAGCTGCAGCATTCAGGGGAGCTGATTGAAAAACCTGAGCTGCTGGTGAAGGGTTCATTTCTCTCCCTGAAGCTGCAGATTGCACTGAGCACTCTCAATGCTGTTGATTTTGCTGATCCATCCCCAGCGTTGGCAGTTGGCAACCTGGGGCAGCGAGCAGATTCAAATACATGTATTTGCGTGTGTACTTATCAGATGTATGTATTTGTGAGTGTATTTATCAACCACGGGTGTTTGCAGACCCTGGGACACCCCACACCGGAACAGCCAAGGCTACGGAGAAATTTGGGATAAACGAGAGAGAAAGGAGCTGCAAACGCAAGAGGATGCCCAGCACAGGCTGCAGAGGGTTCCTCCCCGTCAGGCTGCTCCTGATTGCCTTTCCCCAGGCAGCTCCGAGGGTTTATTGATGTCCCTCGGAGATGTGAAGTGCGGCCGTCCCCGTGCTCGGGCAGCCCTGCAGGGCTCGGTGCTGCGCTCTATTAGCACAGCTTTTATTGCTCCTTGCAGTCTCTCCCTCTCCCCAGCGCTCCAGAACACATAAGGCTGCATTTACATTTTCTGAATGGACTAATCATGGCTCTCTGCTTTGATAAAGAAAGTGCAGCCTCCCACATAACCACATGGAAACCAACAGGGAAGAGTAAACCAGAAATAAACCCATTCTGGGGGGTTGAGAGAAAAATACCCACCAGGATAATTGGGAGGGATGTACAGAGAAGCAGCAACTGAACACATAGTCACATCTTCAAAAAAAAAAAAAAATTATAATGCTAAAAATACCCAGGTGAAGGACAGCGAGAGAAAACATGATTGAAGCGGAACAATTGGGAGAGGAGTTAATAGTTATTAGCAATCACTTCAGATTGAATATAGGTTGGTTTTGTAACAGCACAAGGGATGATGCATCTGACAGGACTTAAACAATTGCCTCCCCCTTCCCCAAAGGATCTCGCTGGCAGCACCCTGGCACTCACTGCTCAGTCTCCCTGCTCCTCAGGAGTTACTGAAAGTTTTTATTTGTAAAAGACAGCAAAGTCTGATCCCAGACAAAGCTTTCCAAACCTATATTCCAAGCCTTAATACATTTTAACATTCATCCCGCTGTGTTTTCTCCTGTGGCCTTTAAAAAATAACCCTGGGAGGTCACCAGTTCCACCAGTCTGAAATCTTTTTATCCAATTTTGCCTTTGCCTGGGCAAGAGTGTGGGAATGGAGCAATGTTTATGATATTTCTGCAAACACTCCCCCATCACCCAACTGTTTGCTGTGCCAGCCTGGTTTCTGTGCATTTATTGACAATCTGTGGACTTCTTTCCCTTGGAATTGCAACGCCCCAGTGTCCACAGCATCTGGGAACATTTTGCATCCTGTGGCAGGAGGCTCTACAGCTCAGTGTGGACACGTTCCCTGTCCTGGGTCTCCTGGCACTGGAATATCAGCTCTGGGCACGTGGGAAATCCAGCTCTGAGTCCCAGATTTCCTCCGTGTTCACAAGGAATTTGTGCACAGAGGGTGAAATTGAAAACGAGTTATCCTGAAAGGATTGTGAGGGGCGTGAGCCAAATCCATCTTGTTCATAACTGGAGAGCTACAAAGCCTCGAAGAGAAGTATTTTTCAAAGGGTTGTTTTTGGGCTGTTGTTTTAGAGAATTTGTGTGTGGTATTTGTAACAGGGTGATCCTTGTGGGTCCCTCCCGGCTCAGGATATTCCATGGTTCCATCAGCTTGATTTAGGACTCCAAACCCGGAGTAAACAGAGGGTGGAGGATGGAGATTTGCTGATTGAAGCAAAGGGTGGGTTTGAGGAGAAGAACCGCCAGAACGATTCTCTCTGTGCCAGGCCTGTGCCACGGAGGGGGAACAGCTCTGTCACGGGTGCTCCCCGCTCTGAGCTGCTCAGCCCCTCAGCCTGGCTGCAGATGAGGTTTTTCCTGCTCCAGCGGGTTTGTCCCTGGTGTTAACTCCTGCCCAGCGCCCGCAGCCTCTGCTGCTGTGGGGCAGCCTGGAGGAGCCGGGGCAGGGCGAGCGGGGAGCATCCCAGGCATCCGTGGAGTGCCATTAGGGCCGAGCTGAGTGTCTCTGCCAGGCAGAGCTGAGTGTCTCTGCCAGGCAGGTGTCTGGCTCTCGAGCAGGGCTGAGCAGATGAAGTGCAATCTGAGTCCTGCTGCCTGGCACGGGCACGGCGGGCACCGAGAGCGGTCCCGCTGTGCCGCCCTCGTGACGCCAGCGCAGGGACAAACCCGTCAGGACAAATCCCCGCGGCCGGGCCGGCTCAGGGTGGAACCCCCTCAGCTCGGGGTGGTTTGGGGTGTGGGAGCAGCCTCGGGATGGGCGTGGGGGACACTGTGTGAGCACTCATCCCATCTAAATCCTGCCCCAGCCATCCCTGCAGGGCGGCAGTGACACGGGAGCAGAATGTCACAGGGAAGGAGCTCTTCGGGCCTGGGTACAACATAAAATACACCCGCACTGACTGTTGCCCTGCTTTTGAGGGGTCACCAGCTTCTCTCTAAAGCCTCAAACTTGCCCTTGTGCTTTCGCAGTGTGACAGTGAACCTCTTTTCCACACACGATGTGTGTGTGCCCGTGGAAGCTGCCTGGAGATGTGGAAAGCACAGCAGATTACACACAGTGGTTCATAAATCAGTGGAAAGTTCTTTTAAAAAAAAAACTCTGCAGAAGCAAGGAAGAGAGGTTTGAATGTAACAATGTCTTCAGTATGGAAAAGAGGTTAAACGGGGGGGAAACAAAAACGACAGCGCTCTTTACTTGACGGAGTCAGGAATATTGCCAAGAGCTTGGGTTTTTTCTAGATGACTACAAGCAATTACTTCAAAGAGTTAAAAAACCAGGGTAGTGAGTTCTTAATACTGTTGTGTGTTTAAAGAGCAATAATTCCATGAAAGCCCGAACACGTAGGAAACCCAACCCACGCTGTTTTGCATGTGTAACCTATCTGACCAGCTCTATTATAACCCTGTGGCTGGTTATTTATAACACAACCCAAGTTGTTTTTCTTTTTAACTTGGAGCTCCACTCGAGGAGCAGTGATTCATGCTCCACATGCTGGGAGCTCTGCAGCTCCATGCCTGGCATGTGGGAAAGCCGGGAGGAGAGAGAGACTTGAGAATTACCAAGTGGGGATGTGTTATCTTGTGTAGAAAGAACCTCCAGACAACAACTTGGACCAAAAATACTCCAGCACTGAGCAGGACCCAGCACCGTCCTGGTGGCTGATTCCCTGCCCTGAAGCCACACTTTGCACTGGTTTCAAAAAGCTGGGTGGAACTTAGAACTGGGGGGGCAATGGAAAAAGAAATGAAGATCCGAACAGGAATGGTTCAGACAAAGGTGGCTGTGAACCTCACACAGAACGTCCTTGCAGCATTCAGAGAAGTATTTCTGAGAGGTTTCCTTCCAGGGGTTCTTCAGGAGAGGGTGACAGACCCCCTGTTCTCCACGGGGGAAGATTGTTCTCCATCCCGACTGGTGCTGAGCACCACCTTTGAAAGAACGCCAGTTTTGCCTTACCAGATGTAAAAAAATGAACGTGGTAAGAGACAAAAAGAGTGTTTTCCCTCAAACAATTTGACTGAACAATCTTGCTCCTTGGGGAACTGGAATGTACCTACATTACATCCTCTCTACACATCCTCCTCCTCCACTTCTCCCTGTCACTGTCTCTCCATTGTGTCTATGCAATGTTAAACATCAAACTTCTAAAAATGAGCCCAGCTTCTTAGCAACTCCAGATGCCTCTTTAGCATACAATAACAGTTGTTTGTTGCTTTGCAGTGAGTGGTTTAGATGGAGAAATGAGACAGCCTGGATTTCCGTTTGAAAACCCGCTCTCACCTCTTCTCTTGCGGAAGGCAACAGCTTAATGGATCTTTGTGGTGTAATGACAAATATTTTCCTTTTTCTCCTGTCTTTATTTACATCTCTAGGCAGTGGTGATCACAGCAGCCACCGCTGTCTGTGTTCCCTCACCGAGATATTCACAACATTTATATTTCTGGAAGAAAAACACGACACGAATCTCTTACCTTCAAGCCATATGAATCCCTCGAGCAGAGGTGTGAGTACTTTGTGCCAAATATATCCAAAACACCACAACTCTCCACCGTGGCTTCCCCCAAGCTCTCCCAGGCTTTCAGGCAGACTTTTTGGTGTTCGGCATTCACGCACAAGCAGAGGAGCGAAAAGAAAGAAAACCACCTGCCTGACCCCTGCCAGCTGGGAGTGGCGCAGGTGGAACTTGCCGTGGTTAACCCCGGGCTGAGCCAGCGGCCGCTGGAACTTCAGGAGCTCGGGAAGCGGCTCAGCATCCTGGGAAGAGGCGAGCCCGGGGCCGGGCTCTCCCGCAGCAATTCGCTGTCCATCTCCTTCAGCACACCGCCGGCTGGCGAGGCAGCAGCTCCGTCTCCATTTCCCCGAGCCCAGGCTTGGCTAGCGGCTGAGCAGAGCCGCGCCTTCCTCCCACGGAGAGATCCCAACAACCTGTTCCCACTCCAGCTCCCTTCGCCGGCCGCGGGATGCGAATTCCCGCAGCGCTTCCCTCTCTGCCTCGCCCGCTGCTGCTGCTGCTGCTGCTGCGGGGAGGGAGGGGAGAGGAGGGGAGGGGGCGAAGTTTCCTCCCCCGAATCCCACGGACTCACCCCGGCGGGGATGGGCGGCCCCAGCCCCGGGGATGCGGGAGCGGGACCGGCCCCGGCACCGGGACAGCGCCGGGCGGAGCGCGGGGCCGGGGCCGGGGGGGCTGCGGGGCTCGGCCGCTCCCACCGCAGCCCCGGAGAGAGCAGAGAGAGGGTTCCACCCCCAGGAGCCCCTCGGGGGGAGCGGCCCTTCCCTGCGGGCTGCCCTGCCCCGCGCAGGCACTCGCGGGGGAGCGCCGGGGGTGCTCGGCCGGGGGTGCTCGGCCCGGGATGCTCCGCCGGGGATGCTCCGGCTGCTCCCGCAGCTCCGGCACCTCGGAGCTCCAAGGTCAGCGCTGTCCCCGCGGGTGCACAGCTGCTGGCACGGCAGGGACAGCGCGGGAGCAGCGGTTTCTGTCTGGGGACGCGGGCTGGGGGTGCTGTCGCCGCTCGCAGCCTGGGAGCGCCGGGGGAGCGGAGCAGGGCACGGCCGAGGGGCATCGCTCACCTGCGTCCGTCCCTCCCAGCACGGCCTGGGGATCTGCTGAAAACCCCGGCTGGAGCTCTCGGCAGTGCTCCTTGTTTAAACACTCCTTGTGCTGGTAAAGAGATCTCTTTGCAATTCAAATACCAAGAGAAACCATTTCCTGGAAGTGTAGCTGCTGTTGCAATGTTTTAATATCTTCTTATGGTTTAATATCCCCAACACCACCTCGCTTTCAGAGCATTAGCAGTCCCTAATCTGAAAGGTGTTTCCTGAGAAAGCTCCTTTTTTTCTTTCCAGTAATGGCTCAAAACCTTTTCTGAACGTATTTTCCGTATTACCAAGCAGCCCTAGACAAGGAGAGAATAGAGTGAAACCCATCTCTGTGGTGAGAAGAAATTCAGTTTCTGGGGGATTTTATCTAAAGGTGTGGATCTCAAATGCTGCTTTCAACCTCTCTGGATGGTGGAACCCTAAATCTCCTGGGATGTTGCATTCCCGAATTGCTGTGTGTGCACACTCTGGTCTTTCTGAGTCATCTTCAGTGCTAAAGTCAAACTGAATTCTCCTGAACTTTCCAAGTGTTACTGCAATCATTTCCTTTTTATCCAATTTAAGTGAGTTTTGCAATGCCAAGGGAGCCAAATGAGCGCAGTATAGAACAATTATTTCTCCTGGAAAGCAGGACAGCAAAGCTTTCATGCACTTTGCTTGCCTCAAAATAAGTGTATTTATTTAACGGATGGACAAGGCTGCTTTGAGATGTTTACGCTTTCTCTGAGGCCAAGAAGAATCTGTCCTCTCCTCGACTCCTTGGGCTTCCAAGAATATTTTCCATCCAGCCATCCGTAAGAAAATTAACTCCAATCTGAGTCAGGAAAAGAGCAATTTAATAACTGAGAACTGAGTGAGGTGTTTAATGGACGAGCTCTGAGTCTCACTGACTCTTTGCCATCTGCCTTGGCCTTTTGATTTACAGCGTTTAACTGCTTGTAAAACTCATCTCAGTGTGGGGTTTTTTTCAGTCCTACTAAAGAAAAAAAGCATTTATTCTTTCCCCTGGAAAACGATGGATTAAAATAATGGCTGGTCTGATGGGAGATGTGCTACAAATCACATCTGCCTTTGCCAGAAATGCACCTTGTCTCTCAGTCTGTAATGGGAAGAGCTGGAAAAAACTGCAGGAGACTTTAATCAGGTGATGGAGATGTCCTTAGGAAGTGTAAAGTGAAATTCATTTCCCTTGCATTTCATATCAAGGATTTCAATAACTGCCCTAGAGTCAGATGAATCACGGGAGAAAATAAAGCACAATAACAAGAAAAACTGATGGATAAAAGAAAACCAGCCCTGAACCTGAAGCCAAAACAAAATGAAAGTTCAAACCCACGAGTGCAACCTTCTCATAAGGAGCAAAATCTTTTCTTTCCAGGGCTTCTCTGGTTTGTGGAGTGCTGTTCCCGGGGCAATCCTGAATGTTCTGGGTTTGCTTTCCGCGTGTTCCCTCTCTGCCTCTGTAACAGCAGGCTCGGAGCAGCACGGGGAGTGGAAGGACATCAGGTGCCTCCTGCCCTGCAGCACGCCACAGGAAAAGGGAGATGGCAGGGGAATTTCAGTCCCTGACAATGAGAGAATTCGCTATTTTGCCGCCCTGTCACAGGCTGCTGGTGTGGAAAGTTCTGAAGAGAGCAGTGGGGTCTTGACTGATTTTGATTTCTCTGATGCAAGGAGGAGTTGGCCACAGATGATGAAGAGGAAACGTTTCTGACTCACCTCGGAGAAGGCAGAGTTTTTTTAAGGGCCAGTCCTGAGGTGTGGGCTGAGTTTCCCTGCAAGTTTATCGCAACTTTGTTGCTTTCTGTGTCAGGCCTGTCTCTTTCTGGTACCAGCATTCAATAAACATAAAAATGAGGAAGGTTTTCAGAGCAAACCACCTGAGTTTGCACTCGGGTCCTCCTCCTGTATAAAAAAGGCCCACCCAAACCCTCTTCAACACGATTAATTAGTGTAAGTGCATCATGCACACTCCTAAATACCCCTCAGGTCTCATATAAAGTGAAACCAACCCCACAAACCCACAGAAACCAGCTCAGAATGGTGCAGAGCTCGCCCTGTGTCACTGCAGGAGCAGGGGCTTGTTAACTCCTGGGAGATGCTCCAAAACTCTGCTTCTTCAGGCTCCTCAAGTCAAGGGTCAGCGCTGAGCAGCTGAGGAGGAGAGTGAGGACAATGCAAGAATAAGCCCAGGCTGTTCAGCCTTTCTCGGTGGCACCCACAGCCCACCCCAAATTTAACATCGGAAATGCTAAATCCCAGTCAGGGGTCAAAATGCGAGTCCCACTTCCCCAGTTAGAGCCCAGTCTGCCTCTCCAGCGGCAGCAAAGAGCCAGGGCTGGAGCTGGATCCTCGTGGAGAGCTGGCTGGGAGCTGGCAGAGCTCCTCTCCCACCCTGTGCTCCCTCCCAGCGCTGCTGCAGACTCATCTGGCTGCAGGTTGTGCCACCTTTATTACAAATATCTAAATTAGCATCCCTTGCAGATGTTCCCTCCCAGGGCAGGCCTATATCTGACTCTGGAATAAAAGACCTGCAGCTCAGGAAGGCAGATTAGTCATAATGAGCCTTCTGAACTCGAATGCTCTGCGGTGTTCTCATCTCTTCTGCCAAAACAAGCAGCATTCCCAGCCCCCCGTGCACACCCGGGGAGCGGAGGGAGCCTTTGCTGTGCTCAGCAGAACAGGCACGGGGAGCTCTTGGTCAGAGCTGGTTTCTGGGGGACGATTCTCCCCCTGCCTTGCGCTGGGGGGTGGCAGCTCCTCAGCCCTGCCAGAGGAAGCACCCAGGGCCCGGCACTGGCTGGCTTTTAATTGCACGATATTAAATCCAGCCCTGGGAAACGCAGGCTCTGGACGTGGCTGCAGATGTGGTTTGAGACGTCAGGAAATGTCCCTTCCATGTGCCGGGCTCTTAATGCAGGCACTGACTCAGCAGCAGCGACAGCGAGGGGCTGCAGCAGGAGCTGATGGTGCGAGGGCAGGGCTTGTGCTTCGAGCGCTGCAAAGTCCAGTGAAATGGGTCCCCCCACACGGGAAAATTGCCATTTTTGGGTCCCCGAGTTGCAGAAAGAGGTACCCGGAGTGTCGTCCCCTGCTGGAGCCGCTGTGGGACAGGCAGCTGTGGAATGCATCGTGTCTCACCCCGTTCCTGTGCCCCCCGAGGAGGTTTTGGTGCCCCGGAGCTGCTTTTGGTGCCCCGGAGCTGCTGCATTCCCAGTGTGTTTGCGCCAAAGTCCGATCTGTTCACACAGCTCTGGAATTGACTGGATCAGTTCATTTCAAGTGTAGGAAATCAATAGTCTTTGGTGTGAGATTTCTTCAGAAGCCAAGATGGGTATTGATATCTCTGGGAAGGAAATGAATTCTCCTCTTCTTGCATATTCCCACGGATGGGCCAGGAGGATGCTGTTACTCCCGTGAATCAATAATGGCAACAGTGGGCTCAAAGTATTTGGCTTTTTCCCGAAGCAATGCACCAGAAAGTTCTAATGTGAGAGAGAGGGCTGGAAAAGGGATCTGACCTACCCGTGCCACTGATCTCCTGTGGGGCACTGGGCACGTTTTGACCTTTTCTCCGTCTTAGCCTAAAGTCCGTATAAAGTTTTGGATTATCGTGGGCTTGGAGTTGACATATATTTTATATTTTTTAATCAGTTGCCATTTCTCACGGTTGCTTTTATCCTCTAAAGTGGTCTGTGCAATGCCCACAGGAGCCCTGACTGGGGAAATGCTATCAGTGCATATTCAAATAGAATAAAATCTGCTGTGGCAGTGTTTATGAGAGCACTGGCTGGGCTCTCTGGAGAGCCAATCCAGGCCCGGAGCAGAGAGTCCCTAATTCCCTAAATTTGTCCGTGGACGAAGGGTTGGGATGTGCACGCTGGGGTGGCAGAGCACTCGCTCCGTTCCCAGAGCGGCTTTTTGGAAACTACAAAAACTCTCTTAATTTCCTTGTTGTGGACGAGGATAAAAGATGTGCTGCTGAAAGGGATTCCATGGCAGGGCCATTGTTCCTCACCAGCAGCTCATCTCCCCAAGTGCAATATTTTGCAGGACAGATAAGGAGAGGAGGAGGAGGATTTAAAAGCACCTGGCCCAATGCAGGTTATTAATTCTGATTAAACTTAAGAAAATTCAGCTCCTCGCTGTTCCAGCACCCACGGGGTTGCTCAGGTGTTGTCAGAGCTGTGTCCCACCAGGGAAGCAGAGAAACGTTCAGCTGTGATGGCCCCCAAATATCTGAGTGTCCCAAATTTTGGGTCCTAACTAGGTTACTTTAAAAGGTAGAAGGAGATGGGTCTTCCTGTTCTCTCCATCTCTTTGTCTGGTGCTTTTTCTCTGCTAACAAAGACCCTTGGGAACCTTGAGTGTTGGCAATCAGCTTGGAAAAATTCACCTGGATCGCAAGAGCCTCTCTTCTGCCTTTTCTGAGGTTTTTTTCCTTGCCTCCTTGTTATTTTTGCAAAGCTCGGCAGCCATTGAAGACGTGTAATTAGAGTTAATTGTGATTGCTCGGTGATGCAACAGCCCCCCACTGACTTCAGGGTGCTTCTGGCTCGGAGGGAGTGGGAATATTTCAGAGGGACAGAGTCCCCACAGCCCCAGCCAGCCCTGGGGGGTTCCTCCTGCTCCTGGGCCTGGTCCCCGAGGGAGGTGGCAATGTCACCTTGCGCAGGTAAATTCGGTTTTCTCCGGGTTTTGAATGCCTGTTTGTTTTTGAGGCTGCCGGTGACAGATCCCTGGTGCTGATCGATGCCCCAGCTGCAATTTCTCCTCCCCGAGGCACAGGGGCAGACTGACAGCACTTCCATAGATGATCAAAGCCAGTCTTGTCACGTCCCACGGCCGCACACCCAACCCGGAGCTGCCTCCTGCCCTTTCGGGGATCCAGAACCCTCTGGGAATTTGCCTCATTGTGCCTCTGCCACGCTATGATGTCAGAAGGATCTGCATTAAACAACCTGCTTGGATTTCTGGGGGAAAACAAATGCATTTTAATAGCCCTCAGAATCCCTAATTTACATCGTTCCGGGCTGCTGCAGTGGCTGCTCAGGGGGCAGCCGTGGTGCTTTGCCCTGCCGTGTTCATGGGGGTTTAACTGCTGGATTTTTGGGCAGCACACGTTTAAAACCAGGCCCACAAATGCCATTCTGCCCCCAGAACGGATGTGTGACGGTCATTAATGCCAAAGTGCCACCCCACAGCCTCAGGGTGCCAGGAGGGGACTGTCCCGGCCTGGAATTCTTCATTTTGCTGCGAGATGGAAAAGAGCAGAGAGGAGGGGAACAGATGGGCCCTTCGTGGTGCCACAGACGCTGGCACACATCCTGCAGAGTGTGAGGGAACTGAAACACCCAGCTGGGAGTGGGAGCTGCGGGGAATTTGGGGAGCTGGGGAGGCTCAGCAGCCGGGGAAAGGCGGGTTCTCAATGAGGCAGAAAAGCTGCGTTACTCGGGATTAGTGAAAACCCCAGGGACAGCCACCCACAGGCCACAGTCTGCTGCTGAGAGGCTGCGAGACAAAGCTTTGAATAGATTACAGCAAATAATTCACTATATCAAAGTTTTCAGGGCCTTCAGCAAATCCCACTGGAAGCTGCCTGTTGCACGCGGGGAATTTGGGCTGCAAAGGGCATTTTTGGGGTTCTCAGAGGGGAATTGCCTGTTGCATGCAGGGAATTTGGGCTGCAAAGGGATTTTAGGGGTTCTCTGAGGGAAATTGCCTGATTCACACAGGGAATTTGGGCTGCAAAGGGCATTTTTGGGGTTCTCAGAGGGAAATTGCCTGCTGCACACAGGGAATTTGGGCTGCCAGGGGATTTTAGGGGTTCTCTGAGAGCTCTGCATGCTGCTGCCAGATCAAACATGATGGATATTCCTCCTTACCCTGGCCAGCCCTTAATTGGTGTCGTTTATTTCCCCCAAAACGCCTCTTTAGCGCTTTCCCTCAGACGCAGCCAGCCTGAAGCCTGTGTTAATCACCGGGATTAATGTTTATTGCTGCAGGAACACTTTGGGTAGGAAACGAGTTCTGCCCGGGAGTTTTGGGATCAATGGTCAAGGCGTTTGAGGAACAGGCTGCTTTAGCAGGAATCTGTTCCCTTCCTGCCTGCTCGGTACCCAGATGTGCTCAGCTCACCAAACCGAGCTGACTCCGCCTTTTCTGGAGCACAAAACCCTTCCCAATCCACGACTCTTACATGGAGGGCGCTTTCCTATCTCTTTTTCAGAAATGAGATTCACGAGCTACCTGGATCCTCTTTGCAGTTCGGGAAATAATTACTTTACGCAATATAATTTGCTTAAAACCATGACAGTTTTAACTATAGTTTAAGGCTAAATGACTGCTCAGCAAGACAGCTGGTAAAATTCACCCTGTAATAAGACTGCAGCAATGTAAACAAGCCCAGCCCATTTAGGGCTTTGAGTTAATATAGACGTCAAATACTCTCAATATCTCTAAATTTCCCAAACCATCAGGCATTTCCCTCCTTTGTAAACGTGTTTGTAATTGATCTCATCCTTTATCGCCTAAACCCGCAACAAATGTCTGTCCTAAATCCATATAATTGATTATGTTTGAACATAAATTAAATTAACCTTGGAGGAAACATCGTCTGGTTTGTTGGAGCACCACAGGCACCTGTGACACAGGGAACGAGGAGCTCCTGCTGCAGCACAGCTGGCGGGAATTCCAGGCCTGGCTCCTCGCTTGGAATGTGGCTTTTTCCAAAGAAAACGCAGCCTGAAGCAGCCAAAAATGACAGTGCTTAACTTTTATTATAAAACGTGCCTTGGGGATTTTCCCTCTGTTCTGTAGAGCTCTTGTAGGAGCTGTGCTTTGCTTAATTTTAAGATTTTTATCTGAGTTTACTTTCTCGTGCTCAGGAACTTGGAGAACTCCAGCCAAGTAAGAGTCACCACCAAACCAGGTTTAGGTGAGAGACTGACTTTTTCCTCTCAAATGGTGATAATTTGAACAAAATTGTGCTCAGGACTTGCTAAAACCCTGCTATTCGCTCCATATGCCTTGCTTCAGTCCTTGTGAGAGTCTGAACCAGTCAGAAACCAGCCTAGTGGGCAGGTGAAAATCGTATTTATAGAGAAGCCGAGTCATATTCCTGAAAATGAAAGCCCTCTGCAGCCTCCCGGCAGGCTGAGCAAAGCCAGAGCGTTCCAATTCCGCTCAGGAGCAGCAGGGAGGGATCTCTGGGGCCTGATGTCCTCTCTCCTGCTCAGCTAATAACCGCCATCCAATCGCAATTACGGCCATAAAGCTTAAAATTCATTTGCAGCCGCTTGAGTTGTGGTGATTTGTTGTCGGGTAATTATCTTGCCGCAGTCTTGAGGATGGAATAATCGCCCTGATTTGCATAATCAAGGCATCGAAGTCTTTAGAGCAGGGCTTGCTGTCAGCAGATGGGCCTGGTGTGTGTGGTGGGACCCCTCGGATTTTATGGCTCACGGTGCTTCCAGTCCTGTATCTCTTTGCCTATAGCACAAGTTTACCGTTTTCTACTAATTAAGTGTAATTTACATTAATATAGAGGGTTCTTTCTGTGCTGCTGTCAGCCTGCTGAAGGCAGAGGCAGCCCTGACCCACCTGCGTGGCCGAACAGGAGCTGGGAGAGCCAGGATTTCATAAAAACGTGGAATCTCAGAATGATTTTGGTTGGGAAGGACATTAAGAATCACCTCGTTCTGATTTCCCATGGCCAGGGACACCTTCTGCAGGCCCAGGTTACTCCACACAACAGGATGGTTTCTCCCTTTAAATAAAATAATTCCAAAAAACCTCCCTTAAAACAGAGCTCTGGCGCCAGAGGGGTGGTCTGGATGTGCCCTTGTGAAGAAGGAGCAGGATCCATAAAACCTGAGAGCTTTCCTCTGGAAATGTGATTTCTGTGAGAGCAGGGCTCCAGCTTGTCATTAGATTAAAAACCACACATGTAAAAAAAGGCTTGGAATTGTGTTTCAAACTGAAATTTTGACTTGACATTTCTGAGCCCTGTAACTCTGTGCCTTAAAAATGACACCAGCACTTTTCATCTGCCTTTAACGTCGGTTTTATACCAATAATTACCAGCACCGTGTAATTAGCTGAGTGTTCTGAAGCTCTGCCTGTCATCACAGAAATTGGGCGGCTCCCATGAAAGGGTGAACGTTCATGGGCTCTTTTTTTGCCTGAAGTCTGAGTTTTCCATCCTCGGTTCACACGTTTGTTGGTAAAACCATCACATCTGAGGCAGAAATCAATAACAATTCGAAAGTATCTCATCAGTGGTGTTTCATCCTCATGATTTTATGCAGGATGGAGAGAAGGAAAGTTAGGTTTGAAAATTCAGATTCTTTGACTTTAGGTATTGATCTGCACTGTAGATTTTTTATTTCAGCCCCATTTCAGATGCCCTGCATGTGTTTCTGCCCACAACCTCCTTGTGTTTACCACCGACACCAACCCCACCGGGTTCAGTGTCCCGATGCCCCAAAATTGCCAAAGAACAGCAGAAATTGCCTCATTCCTGGCACTTTTGTGCCCTCACGGTTGAGTTCTTGAGTGTCTAATGAGGGCTGTGCTCTGGCAGGAAATTACCCTGCGACCTGGGTAGTTCTTAATAAATGGGGAGAGAGGACAAAAAGGCAAACAACGGCAGGGCCTGACACAGAGTTAACGTCAATCCACTGCTTTCCTACCCAAACTGGAGTGGGCCCAGCGGGAGCTGAATTTCCAAAGGACTTATCAGAGTAGTTCTTCTCGTGCAATCTCACTTTTAGACCGATCCTCAAAGCATTTTGTTCCCTGAAATGGATGGGGGGGAAAAAGCGCAAACTACTTTTTTTTTTTTTTCAAGTGTAATTTTTAATTACACTTCTAATTAGGGAGAAAAACTGTCACGGAAATTACATCTTTGAATTGTCACACGCAGGAACGTGAACTTGGCACTTCGTTTTCTATTGTTAGTGCCTTTCCTTGGGATTGGGATGGCTTTTTAACCATGGAGCATTTTGTTGTGCTAACGTAGCCTGGGAAAAGTCCGTGCTCAGGACCTGGGGATGCTCCGAGGGAGGGAGATTCAAAGCAAATTCCAAAAATTGTGCCTTTTTTCCCCACCTGGGTTGTTTCATTCTTGGGGAGTGCAGCTTTCACGCCGGGCAAGGGCTTTGCCTGCCAGATGGAGAAGTGCAAAGACGTTCATTGCCCAGCTCGGGGTACCTAAATACCAGTGCACAAACAGGATAGAACCTCACAGAAACAGGAAGATCAAATCCCAGGATTTCACCCAGTCACCTGGAGCATTCCCTAGATATCACCTATTATGGGAAGGTGTAAATAATCCCAGATAAGGCCACTGACCACAATCTTCCCGGGCCGTTGCTCAGGAAGGTCACTGACCCATGGTCCTCTTTTCCAGCCCAGCTCAGGTGCCCTGGAAGTGTTTCCATGGTTACCCCCGGGCCTGGGGAAGATGCTTTTGTGGCCTTCAGGCCTGCTCTCCTAGAACACCCACGGTGGAACCCAGCAAGGAGAGAAAAGCTGATTATCGCAGACCTGCGTTTGAAGGCCCTTTGTTAGCGGAGATGTCCCCACAAAACCCAGCGTGTGCATCGGCAAAAGGGGCCAGGGCTGGACCTGCAGCCTTTTCTTCTTCCCGGGGCATCCCCGAAGGGGTTACAGGGCCGGGATGCTCATCCCTGGCACACACTCAAGATTCCTCCGGGAACCTGTGCAAAGTTCAGGAGGAGCCCGCGGAGGAGCCGCTCAGCCCTCTCCAATAAAGGCAGGAAAGGTCAGCGCCGAATTCCTGATGAGCAGGGCTCTGCCCAGGGGACAGGAGCTCATCCGGGGCTCCAACAGCCCCCACGTCTGCCTTTTCCCTAAGTTTTCCCTGCCAGTTAAACATTAAAACCCAGCTTATTTAGGGAAAATAAGAGTTTCTCAAGAGGCTTCCAACTCTCCAATTCCTCCGTTACCAGCAAAGGGCTGTTTCAGGAGTTGGTAAATCGGGTTTAAAAGGCAAATTGACGCTTGGAGATTATCTCCACTCCTGTTTTTTTCCTTTTATTTTGAATTCATTTCAGGCTTAACCGCGGAGCCTGCAGGATGTATCGCTGCTGCAATCAGAATCCTTATTAAAAAAGAGCGGGATTGAGCTGCTAATTCCACAGAGCCATTCTGCAGCTCGCAGCTCACTTGTAATTTAGATTCAATCAGCAAATAAATATGATAACAGGCTGCTGTTTATTGAACCAACAGACAAGAAAGCTCTGTCTTCAGGAGCTGGTTGCAAAGCTGTGGGACTTGGCACGGCTCTTGTCTGGCTGCCGGGCTGGAATTCGGGAAGCAGGGGATGCTTTTGCAGGGAATTTCCAGGCATTTTCCCTGTCTGTCACCTCTTGTGCTGCCTGACCTTTTCACTTTGTTAACCAGCCCCCATCCCTGCTTTCTTCTGTCGCTGTCCTGTCCTGCTGAGCCCATCCTGGCTGTCAGACAGCCCCATCGATTCCAGTATTGATCCCCGTTCCAGTATGATTTCCAAAGAGCGTTCCCAGCGTGGCTGTTCTGTGGGAGGGCAGGTGAAGGGAGCAAAAGGCGAACAAGGGTCTGTCAGCAGCAAATCCAGCAGGATCTGCCTGTCCCTGGCCGGGATCTGATTGTTTCTTTTTCTCCAGTTGACTTTCCAACACCAGGGGGAAAAAAATGCAGAGATTTAGGGCAGGATGGGAAGGGAACTAATCACTTAAGACCTAATTAGCAAGGGATTCTCACAGGGACGTCCTCCCCGGGTAATTGCTGCTCATTTTCAGCTGTGGATACAGGAAGACAAAATAGTTTTGGGGAGATTAATCAAGTCCCTGCAAAATCCTGCGAGGAGCACCCAGTGGTTGAGCAGGGAGGGTGGAAAGGAGGGATTTACAAAGGGTTCTATAGAAGTATTTAATTAAACAGATTTCCCCCAGTTTGGTTTGGGGCTCCTGAGGGATTTGCCTCCAGCATCCCCTGCTCTCCGTGCTCACCGTGCAGCTACTGCAGAGTACAAAAGTCTCTGCTGCTACAAATCCATTTTCTTTTGGAATATCACAGAATTATCACCAGGACTGCTCCTGTCCTAGCAGGGACCACCCTTAAAATGCCACACAGAAGCGACTTTCTGGCTCTACAGTGTCAGGACCACCGAGCCACCAGCAGCATCCAAACCATTCCTGTTTATTTACTGATCCGACTCCCTCTAAAATCTTGAATTTGCTTTTTTTCCCCCTGCAGAACAGCCCCAGCAGTGTGAGAGCTGCACAAGGCATGTGTGCTCCTGCAGCTCATGACTCTAACCCTGTGAGTGACTTGTTCTGTTAGCATGATAAACACATGCTGGAGAGGAACAGCACTAATTATGACCCTGTCACCTTCATCAGCTCCCCACTAATTGTTTTGGCTTTTTTTAATCTCAGTGCTTGGAGATGAAACATGATGTTTGGTTCTGCAAAGGAGTTGAAAAGAAAAGAGAAGAAAGAATTGCATTTTAAAATAGAAGCATCAGGTAGATCTTTCTGTTGGATTTGAAATTCAAATGACAGAAATTATAACTTTTTTGTGTGTTATTAAAATAAGGCACGGGAGGTTTTTAGAGGACTTTTCTGGGACTGCCCACATCGAGTCTCAGGCCACGGCTTCACCTTGGGTTGTGCTCTCACAATGCTCCCAGCCCAGGATCGGGGTTCTCTGTGTCACAACACAATAAAACTTCCCTAAATCTCTCCAGGTGTTGCCAGACAGCTCAGAAACCTCCTCAGTGATAATTCTCTTCCTCATTTTTTTGAGGATAAAGGGTGATATCTCCTTATTGTGGGCTCTGTGGATCTTGGGAGAATAAGGATTAGGATTCAAGCCTGCAGGGAAAAAAAACCCCACATCTTTTGTTCCTCTGGCTCTCCAAAACAGCAATGAAATGAAGCAGAATCTGGATTTTCTGCTGGGCATTGCTTGAGAGTGATGTACGGGTGTGAAGGACTCTGTCAGACCTACACACAAAACACGAAATATTTCACAAAATGAGAATCAGGACTAAGGTTTGGTTAGGGGAAAAAAAATCCCCCCAGGTGCTCTTTCATCCCCTCACAAGGGGCAGATTCTGTCGCTGGCCAGTGGGAGCCACTCTTGACTTCCATGGCTCAGGAACATTTAGACAATTATGATTTGTATGAAATGAGGGCTCTCTGAAAACTCTTAGCAAACCTTGCAGGTCATTATTCCACCTGGGGAGAGCTCTTGAGGTGGAGAAGATTTTCAGCCACTTGAGAATGTTGAATTTCCAGTGGTCCCAAAGCAGTGAGTGAGGCACAGCTCAGTCTGTGACAGCTCAGGTCTTGTCACAAACCTTCACACGAATTGGTTTTGTTTTTTGTTCTACACCAGTCTCTAAAGGAATATTGGAGAATTCCATGGGTCTCACCCAGTGCTCCATCCTGTCCTCTGTGTCCTCACCTTTGGTAGTTGTTGAGTGTTGTTTTACTGTCTACATGTGCAGCCCCATGTGAAAAGAGCAGCTGAGCAAAAAATATCAGTGCAAGGCAAGGCTCTGCCCACCCCCAGGAGATCTGGGGTGGAAAATGACTTAATTGGGGTGTCCAGGTCTTGGCACAAATGCTTGCATGGAAAAACAGCTGAGGAAACGAAGCCGAATACATAAATATGAATGAAAGACAAAACTGTGATCAGTGCAGGGCCTGATTTCCCATGGCTGCCCTGAGTAATTTCCACAAGCCGTTGTTCCAGCAGCGTGTGAAAGGAAATTGGCTGGGTAAGTGAGCTCGGGGTTATTCAATTGTGCAGGTTTCTGTTCCACCACATGTTTATAACCAAGAGCAAACGTCCAGGTCTGCCTTGCAAACACCTCTTGCTGGCCACTCTTTCCATTTCCAACATTCCCTTTTCGGTGGAGGATAAAGGTGAGGGAGTTGGAGAAAAGGAGAAGCTCTGTCCCTCCCCATCGGCCCCACGCTCTGCAGCCTGGTGATGAGAGGCACCAAGGAGGTGTTTGAAATACGGAATCAGAGAATGGTTTGGGATGGAAGGACCTTAAATCCATCCAATTCCACCTGTGCCATGGACAGGGAACCTTCCACTGGCCAGACTGCTCCGGGATCCATCCAGCCTGGCCTGGAAGGACCGAGAGGGGCTGTGGGGCTGGTTTTGGCTGTGCAAAGCCCTGTCAGGCTGCTGACCAGGAATGAGGAGCTGCGCCTCTGGATGTGCAGGGAGCATCAGCTCCCCCTGCGCCGGGCGGGTTGGGAGGCAGAGTCATGAATAAACATGATTTGCTCTGCGACTGACGCACGGCAATCAAAGGCAAACTCGTTTAGAGTTTGAAATCCGGACTTTAATTGCCAGCCCACGTTTACCTGGCTGTGTAGGCAGGAGGGAGAACTCTTCACCCAGCTGCATGGGGATGCTGGCTCTCGGGAGGGAAGGAATTGCTGGGAGCTGTTCTGGGAGGCTTCTTTTCACTCCCAGCTCAAAGCACAAGGACCGTCCTTCCTCTCTCTTGGCACGGCAGGTACTGCAGAGGTCATTAAATACAGAAAAGACCCTTTACATCTGCAAAGTAATCAAACAGCAGCCATCCCCACGGCAGAGCTCAGCTCTCAGGCTTGCGGAGGGATGTTTATCCTGGTCATTTTATTTCTCAGCTTGAAAACATTCAGATTATCCAGGGTAATCCAGGAGTGGGGAAAGAAAAGAGTCGTTCATGGGTTTCTGGCTAATCCAGCCCAAAGTGGTACAAATACCAAAAGCAAAGTTCCAGCAGGGCACTTTCCAGGGATCAGGGAGTTGTTTTCACACAGCCTGGCTGGATGCAGCTCCAGTAAATGAGAAAAAGGGCTTTTGCTCTGCATCATTTTTAGTAAAATTGATCCTCGCTCCCGACAGAGATCAGAGGAATCGAATCCGTATGGGGAGACACCGAGCCCCGGGGACTCCGATCAATTCCAGCCCCTGGTTCCCGTGGCACTGGCAGCAGCACCCGGAGCCCCTGGAACACGGGGCCTGCTGAAGCCCTCTGCACTTGGGTAACCTCGTTAAACCTCATTGGCCCGGCTGGCGGCAGCCGCTCCTCTGTCTCCTGTAACTTCTTTTTCATTGCCTTGGGCGGCCAAGCAGGGAAGAAAACCAACAGTCCCCTGCTCGATTCGCTAAGAACAACCCTGCTGCTGTGTCCCGGCCCAAAGCCAGGGCAGTGCCCTGAGCTGGGGAGCCATCCAGAGGTACAGGAGATATTCCATGGTTTCAGGTGAAGTTTAGCACCATTTTCATGCCCATGCTGGAGGTGCTTGATTTTTTGGCCAATCTTTCTGCCCCTCTCTGGGCATCACATCTTGGTGCTCTCTCAGGCACCCCTGACCTTCCTTCCTCCTCACCTGGGCTTGGGCTGGCCAGGCTTTAGGACCAACATTATTTCTGAGGTCACAGGTGAATGTCAGAGATGTTGGTCGTTATGAAACAACTCCCAATATCTACTAATGTTACGGTGAGTAAAAAATCAACTTTTGAAAAACTAACTTTTTAGACACAACCTGGACTTTTCTCTCTTTGGCTTCTTGTTGATGTTTTGGGCAAAACATCTGAGCTGCCTCTTCTCCCAGTTTGCTTCCCTCTCCCTGCTGGCTCTGGGCAAATTGCTGTGGGTCAGTTCAGCACCGCAGGCAAGCCTGGGGGGGAGAGGGGAAGATTAATTGAAGACTTAATTTCTTCTCTTTTCATTTGATCAGCTAAGTGGGAGAGGCACGGGCCCTGTGCTCCTGAGGACTCGTGAATCAGAGCCCGCAGCTGCCACAGGCTGGGTTTGTGTCGGGTGTGATGATTTTGGAGCAAACAGCCCTGCAGGCAGAGCCCATCCATCACAGCCCTCCCGGGCACAGCTCCCCGGCCAGCACCACCCCAGGCAGGACCCGGGCAGGGAGAAGGAGCTCAGAGAGAAGAGGGAAGGGTCAGGGGTCAGGAGTGGCTCGGCAGCAGGGTGGGAGATAGGGACAGCTCTGAGGGAAGTTCTCCAAGGGCAGCAGCCAGCCGGAGCCAAACTCGATGGCCAGACCATCCTGGGTGCAGTAAATCAGCCAGAGAGAGCAAGGCATGGAAGAAATGAAATGTGCTTGCACAGTCCTGCAGGAAAGCTGGAAAATCCCAGACCTGGGAGTGACTGGCAAATGGAGAAAGAGCTTTTCCTCCTCACCAGGCTGACACGGAGCTTCTCTTCCTGCCTTGGCACCACAGTTACTGCCTTTCTACCACAATTCCACCCAGCTCTGGCCCTTCCAGGCTGCTGCAGATAAAAGTCCTTTTTGCAGCTCGGTTCAAGTGCTTTGACCTGATCAGGGCCACCATCATCAGCTCTGTGTGCTTCCACAAACCGGGGCTTTGCTCAGAAACCCTCAAAGGTCCCCGATCTGCCACAGGCACCTCTTCTTCCCTTAGAAAGTTGGTGTTGATTTCTTTCTGCTTTTCATTGTTTTTATCTCGATTCCAGAGCCTGATGCATCACACGAAATATCTCGCTGGTGTTGGCCTGGAGACAGATGGAGGGGCAATGAGGAGGAGCAGTGAGGAGCTCCCAGCAGCTTCCCTCGCGTTATTAATCTGCAATTAGTCACCAGCTTCCACCTGTGCCCCTGCCTGGGCTGTGCTCCTGCCTGGGGCTGGCGCTCTTAAAGGACACTGCCTTTAAATGGACAATTTTCAGCTTCTGCCAGCTGCCCGGAGTCTCCTGCGTTCTGTATCCACCCCAGCGATGCTAAAGGTTTATTTTAAACATTCATTCAGCCAGGATTAGCCCAGACCGACTGCGAACACGCAGGCCCTGCATGCCCTCCGCAGGCAGATTCGGTGTGGGATGGGGAGGAACATCCCGCGGGTGGAGCAGAGCTGCTCCCTCTGGCTCAGCAGTTCCCCCTCGGTCTCCTCACTTGTCGCTGCTCCCACCCCGTGACTGTGTCCCGTCCCCGTTCCCGGCTCCCATCCGCGGTTTTTTCCTGTGAAAGGCTCTTCCAGGAGCTGCTCCTTTGCTCTGACCGCGCAGTGAGTGGGGATCCCCCCGGACTGTCCCTCTCCCCCGTTTCCAGCTGTGCACTACAGGACAGATGTGCTGCCTCTGCCTCGGTGCCGTGTCCGGGCTGGGAGAAAAATCCATGGAAAACCAGCCCGGGGAAGGAGCCCAGAGGAGGCGAGGAGCTCCAAAAACACCGACCTAATGGGCTGGAAACTGCAGACAGGCACTGCCGAGCTCCAGATAAAATCATTTCACATCGACAAAGATCCCTGCCACAAGGGCTCCGAATCCCACGCAGAGAGGACTTGAGAAGGTTTTTTCTAATCCTGTTTTTGCTCAGTTTAACTCCTCCCCGGCGCTTTGATAGCGGTGACATGGAGACAAGCAAATGTTTTATCGTTTTATCTCTTGGAAACCACTCACATCCTCCCTCACCTCCCTGCTCTGTCCACAAAGCACCAGCCCCATTACACAGACGATTTATGTCTGTTCTTCTCGGCTTTAGGCTGCCAGCAACTTCGGGAGGGTTATTTGTCCTTAAGCACTTGTAATTCTTCCTCTGCAGGAGCATAATCAGTCATTATCAGCAGCAGTTTAAGACTCTAATCATAAAGCTGTTATTTCTGCTTAATCCTAACCTTGCTAAATATTAATTTGACGTTTAATCCCCCTGGTATCTGGCAATATTGGCCTATTATTATTATTGTTGTTGTTGCTGTTATTTATGTGACAGTGAAAAATCAGCCCTGTAGGAGTCATATCCTTAATTATTTGCCATTTATTTGCCTAATCTCAGGTGCTCTCTTGCCACCCTGTGTCCTGCAGTCTGTGAGGGTAGTGTCACCCCAAAGTGTCCCACGTACACAGGTGTGGTAAAAGGGACAGGCGGCACTTTTAAGGAGGAGGGGATGGGTACATCACAGACTCGCTCTGCTTTTTTAATCCCTCCACCATCCTTAATAAAAAAAAACCAAAAAAACCCCCAAACTCAAACAAAACAGCTGCAAACCTGTTAAGCTCTCAAACACGAGGTGACAATTTATCAAACAGTGCAGACCTCACCTCGAGAAAAGTGACAGAGCCACTGCAGGAACTGTCGTGGTAGGAGCAATTATCAGTAATTAAGCAGTGATTTCCTGCTGGGATCAATACAGCCGTTTCACAAACGCAGCTTCAGAGCTGGGGAGGGAGCTGGTCTCGACAGCTCCTGCAGGCTGGGCTTGTCCACGGGAAACGCTGGGATTTGTCCTAAACCAGAGGCCGAGAGGCTCCGCATGGCGCAGTGGCGCTCTGGAGATGCAGCCCGCTCTGTGCAGCCCGGAGAGAGGGGTGCGAGGGCAGAGCTGAGCCCGGCGAGGAGCGCGGATCCATCCCCGGGGAGCTCCCGGGAGCTGCTGCTCCAGCCCTGACCTGGGCACCCTCTCTGCTGCTGCTGCTGCGGGACCTCACCCCGTGTGCCAGCCTGGCTCGCCTTTTCCCGCTGCCACGATGGAAATCAACGCAGGAAACGCACGCGGGGATCGTCATTTGTGCAGTAAAACAGGAGTTATTTGTACAGTAAAACCGCACATTGATTTTCCTGTCGAGCTGTGGGCTCCACCTGGGGCTGGGGCAGAGCAGCCAAGGCGGGCGGATGCGGCTCTGCTGTCACGGCTGGGCAGGAGAAGGTGACAGGCTGGCTTCTCGGGCAGAAGAAGGTGACAAGCTCGGTGACACGCGTGCCACAGGGCACTCAGAGCACGCCCAGGCTGTGTCCCCAGAGCCGGGCAGGGAATCCAGCACCAGCTCCCTTTGTGGGAATTATCGCAGCCTTTGTTCTGTGATTACATGGGAGGGTGTTTCTTCACCAGAGAAGAAAAAACCCTCACTCCCAGCACTGCCTAAATTTTCAATGTATAACTTTGAAAGCTTAATCATATTCTTTTCACAAAGCCTTATGGTTTATATATATTTGGGTTTTTGTTACTCTTTTGTATTCACCCTTTTCGCTGCCAATTCAAGCTTAATATTATTAAAATTGCTCTGGCTCGCTCTGCTTAAAATTCTGCAGTTACTGTATTTTTGGGTAAGAAGTGCCAAGTCAAACGCTTTCTCCTGTTTCTTGTTTGTCTTTAATGACTCATTAGATCATCACCTCTGAAATGAGGAAGCAATAAACCTGCTCTGAGGAAAGCCTTGCAGGGGTAGGGAGCTTTGGAGGCTCAGGGCTGTGCTTTGGTTCTCTGGGATGGGAGCTGGGCTTTTTTTGGGACTCAAATCCCTCCCAGAGGTGGTTCCTGAGGAGATGTCAAAGGTCACAGGCCACAGTGGGTTAAAAACACCGTCCTGCTGCAGGGAGGGTCCGAATTTTGCTTTCTCTGCAGGGTGAAGAGGATAAATCATCATTAGAGCCCCTCCACCTTGCCCAGGAGGGCTCAAATTTGACTTTTAAAGGGAAAACCGGAGAGCAGCAAAGCCCCGCGGGTGGGAAGGCAGCGCTGGTGTCACTGGGGACGGGGGAACGGGGCCTCCTGCACCCCTTTGGTGCAGAAATCCGTGCGAGCTGTGCCTTCTGGCCTCGTGGAAATGTCTTTTATTTTTTTTTCCCCAGAGGGTGACAAGAGCAGCATCCCTGGAACAGCAGCTGCTGCCCTCTCCCCGCGGCGCCGGGGACAGAGAGGCTGCGGGGAACACGACAAACGTCAAAAGCCTTTCTTTGTTCGCTGTCTCCCTTCGGCTCCTCAGCCACTGCCAAACCTTCCCGCAGAAAACAGGCGCTGCCGAGGAAAGGCGGCCCCGGGCCGCGGCAGCAGAACCAGAGCCCTGCCCGGTGCCCAAGGGGTGCCCAAAATCCCTCCCTGCGCCAGGGGCAGCTCCCCGGAGCGTTGGTGAGCGCCCATGAAGAAGAGGCTTTTCCCCCCGTGCCTGCAAACACGGGGCTGAACCATCACCCCGCGGGTGAGAAAAGCGAAGATTCCCCTGGCTTCGGGGAAAATGATGTTTTCTCACTCGTGCAAAGCATCTCTGTGTCATGCCGGGGCGAGAAAAGCGAGCCTGGGGCTCGAGTGCAGGAACTTTGTCCCAGTGCTGCGTTCGGGGTGATTTATTGGCAAACTGCTTCTCAAAACTCGGTGTTTAGAGCGAGTGAGTGAGGACCGACACCGCCGATGTGCTGCGGGCGTGGTGCTTGGGCTGCTGCGGGGTTTTACAGCAGCCTCGATAAAAACCCGTTCTGTGCCGGGCGGACAGCGCTGCCCTCAGGTTTCTCAGCATTTAACGAGGCTTCAGCAGCGCAGATCGGGCTCGGGTGAGCCGGGCTGAGTCACAGCCCCGAACGGCGGCGGAGCTCAAACTGCTGGAAAAGCCGAATTAATTAGTTAGGAACTTCAGCCAGTTAATTATACGTGGGTTAGCGCGGCACCTTCTGAGCTTTGCAGCTGCACTGAGAGTCGTACAACTCTCTGGTTCAAAAAAAAAAAAAAAAAAAATATATATATATATCTGGATTGCCGGGACCTCCTAAAATATGCGCCTGTTTCAGAGTCACAGATGGCAACTGATTGAGCCAAGCAGCTTCTTAGCACGGCACAAAAACTCTGCTGGGCCTCGAGGGCTCGGCGTCGTTGTTCTCCCACCCGGGATCATTCTTGTTCTGTTATCTCAAGCAAAGATGGGAAAAACCCCGGAAAGAGCTGAAGCTCACGGTGTGCTCGGCTTCCTCCTTCGCTCAGCAGCTCTGGAGTAATGACGTACGTCTGTTCCAGGAGGGTAAATCGGGCTGATGTGAGCTAATAAACGGGTACCGCAGCACTTCCTAAATGAAATCCTTTTTATTTTTTTCCCCCTTTTCCAGTCGGCACGGGCTGCTTTGCAAACCTGAGCATTCCCGAGCTGCAGGAAGCTGCTTGCCCCGAGGAAAGCTGTGCTTGCCAAACTGCTGCAGAGGTGAAACTGAAATGAAAAGCGAGCTTTTTTTTTGTTTGAGCTTTAGGTGAGCCTTCAGGGAGGTATCGAGGCCGCTGCTTTAAAGTGCTGAGGAACTCCCCCGTGTGAGTTTATGGGAGGAAATAAATAAGGAAGGTGGAGGAAATAAATAAGAAAGCTGAAGGAAAGGCTCTTTTGGAACTTTACTCCCCTAGATGTCGTGCCTTGCAGCACTGCTGCTGGTAAACGCTGGCACCAGGGGAGTTATTTCTCTGTCAGGATGCATTAAAGATGTTTCACTTTGTAGCCTGGAGAAATGCAGAGAATTCCAGATGGGAAGGGGTTTCCTGGGGCTAAACGAGGTGTCAGGGTGTGAAGGGACAGGGCAGAGCTGCTTGGGAGGCCTGGGCCTGGGCAGGAGCTTCTGTGCAGTGATTTTCTCTTCAACCGAATTTATATTTTCTATTAGCTTTTCATAATTTTGTAATCGCAGGCAGCATATTTATTTACATAAGTAGTGGCTGTAATTACAGAGAATGAAAATGTGTAATTATTTAATTAGGATCCATAATGAGGCTGTGTGAGGGAGCTTGGAGGCAGATGTTTTTGGTTAGCAGCACTGGCCAAGCCTCTGTGCTGTGTCGTGGAGGGGAAGAAAGTCGGGACACAGGAGGACACAACCAGGAACTGAGCACAGGGAAAATGCTGCTGCTGGCTGGGGAAATCTTTATTTCTGTCCCGAAGGAGGAGGCTGGGTTTGGTAGCCTCTCACTTCATATCTCACTTCAAAGACTGGCAGGAATATCCTGCTCCTGGATTCGGCTTTTCCTCGCTGAGGGAGAAGCCGCTGAGCTGAGCAGTGACAGATTTCCCGGGAATGCTGGCAGCTTAACTGCCCGGGGAAAGCGGAGGCTCCCCTTGAGCGCACGGAGTTAATTTTATCGGGTGTTTAGCAGCCTCTAAAGAGCACCCAGAGACCTGTAGATCTTGGCAGGTGGAAAACTCCTGGCAGGACCGTGATTGCAACTCAGTTTTATTCCTCGTAGAGCCAAGGCCCTGCCAGGGATGTGTCCCCAGGGAAGCTCACGGTGCAGGAAGGTTCTCCAAAGGAAATGCTTCTTCAGAAAGAACCTGAAAGGGAAAATCCTGCTGCCCTTGACGTGGATTTCAGTGCCCCCTCCAGGAGCAGGGAGTGAAGAAATCAAACCCAGCACCTGTTTGACTGCTGTTCCATGGCTGGGCTGAAATCCTGGGAGAAAGAGCCCCCGAAGAGAGCAGGGCAGGGGTTCAGGGAGAGCTGCTGGAACCGCAGCCCCGGCAGCTCGGGAACATCCCCCGGCCTTCGCCTGTGCCCCGGGGACAGGAGCACTCAGCGGGGTGGAAGCTCCGTGCCAGCAGCCTCGGGGCTCTGCAGGGATTCCTCTGCAGGGATTTGCTGAGCCTGGAACGTTCCCTGCAGCGGGTGGCACCTCAGGAGTGTCACACATCCGGGTGTCCTCCTCAGTGAGGATTGTTTCATTGTCCCTGGTGCACCCGGGCCCGTCAGTGCCTGAGAAATCGCCGAGAACTCCAGCGGCGGGGGATTTCTGTTGGGTTTTTGGCTCTGCAGAGGAAGGGGCTGGGCAGAGCAGCCCAGCCCTGGCACTCGGGGGTGCTGCAGGGACCCGGTGCCCTGCAGCCCCGGTGCCATCGGCCGTGACTCCACCCGGGGCTCAGCTGCTGCCCTGACCCCCAGGTCACCGAGGTGAGCCCAGCTCTGTGCCCAGCCTCTTCCAGAGCCTTTGTTCCTCAGACAAACCCCAGCTGAACTCTTTCCTTGCATGCACGAGCCCCTGGGACAGCCTCTATCACGGTGCTGATTCCTTCTTTTGTTTCCTTTTGTGTTTCTTTTATCAGATCCACTAGAAATCGGGCCAGGACAGACCCCACAGACCAACACCCTGCCCTTCCCACGAGCGAAAAACAGCCCAGGACTGGCTCCTCCTGTGTCTCTGTAACCCAAAGAGACTCCCAGACGTGCTCAGTAGAAATAGTTTATTAAAGAAAGTAGGAAATTACAATTCTGTGAACTGAACAATCGACAGGGGAGAAGTGTTTTTCAAAATAGATGTTTTTTGGCGGCTGTGTTTAAAGGGGCTGGGGATCCCACGAGCTGCCAGCGTTCTGGGAACACTTGGAGGAGGGAAAAACAAAACCAGAGGGGTTCTGCAAGGACTGGGGCGATGTGAAAGCCTCAGCCCCTGCACAAACACTTGGAACAAAAGTGCTGAGGACAAGGAGACAACAGATTAAAACATTAAAACTCTGACTGAAAATCCCCTAAGCCCTACAGGGCAGGAAGGATCAAACGTAGCCTTTTGTGACTTAAAAGACAATGCTGTGAGTGTACCTTTCATTCCCTTTTTATACTGTTTTTTCATTATTCTCTAATTATTTTTCTCATTATTCTTAAAGGACAGAAAATGTTACACCAGAAAGACACCAGTTACCCAGTTCACACCCAACAAAAACATAAAGGAAGGAGCTGAAACGGCTTCTACAGTTGGGAAAGCGAGATTGAAAAGTTCTAAGTCAGTCTGAAGATATTTTCCATGAGAAATAAGAGAATTTTTCTCCTTGTGAGAAACCCTCTGACCTGATCCATGGTTCATTCAGCAGAGGATCTCCCTTCCCCACACCCCTCCCTGAATTGTCTCTCCCTTAAGCTCTGCTCCTCAGGGGAACCTCAGCTGGGAAAGTCTGGCACTCCCTGGAAGGATCCAAAGCTCTCCCAGTCTGTGGGTTCCACAAGTGCTTTGAGGGACAGAGGAGGCCACGGAGGGGCTGCAGGTCCCCCGACACAGAAGTGCATAGAGGAGTCAGAGCTGAGCCCAGCCCGAGGTGAGGTCACACCGACACCGAGCGGGAAATGCTCCTTCCCCCAGCCGAGCTCCAGGAGCACCTCCCCGGTTCCCAGGTGTTCCAGAGCAGCAGAGATGGGCCAGGTGCAGCCCAGAGGACAGTGAAGTTTGCTCTGCAGCACCGGCAGGGGCAGGGCTCACCTGCAGTCACTTGATCTTGGCCAGCGCTGCCGCTCTCCTCTCTGTGTTCTGGAACAGGGCTCGGATCAGGCTCTTCACCTCAGCTGCCGAGAACTGCTCTGCCAGAGGCCCCTTCCCATCTGCCCACCTGCAGGGGAGACAGGGAGAGCTTCCTTTCACCTGCCTGCCCAGAAATGGCACCTCAAACGAGCCCCCGAGGACCCGTGCCAGTGACAGCCATCCAGGAACCCGAGTCCAGAGCTGTTCAGCCAGGTACACAGAGGTGTGAGGTGATTCTTGCACTCAGAACCTTTTCCCTCTCATTAAATAAGACCAGATCCTGCCTGCAAAACTCCCATTTGCCTCCTTAACAGCACAGAAAAGTGGTTTATGCCCTGCTGGAAGTAGAGTTGGGAGGCTTTGGTGACTTAGATGTTTCCAAGAGCAGGGTCCAGGGCAGGAGCTGCTTTCCCTGTCCCTTCCTGGTTTTACCTGCTGGGGACAGGGTGTTCTCCTGCCCTCCAGAGCTCTCTGGGAGCAGGGAATGCCCAGCTGCTGACAACTCACACCAACTAAAGTAACAGAAGTAATGATGCAAATCCTTATGGATAATTCAGATGAATTCCCCACTGCAAGGCAAAAGGAGCAAGAAAAAAGCACTCAGGTGGAAGGACAGCAGCAGGCAAAATGCCAGGCTGCTCCCTGTGGAGTATTCCTGAACTTGGAGAAGCCGAGGGGATGCACAAACCGTGCTGTGGATCTCTCACGGCACCTGGTTTTTCACCATTTTGCTTTTTTCTTCAGGAAAGAAACACATGAGCAAATTTTAAATGGGCTGTGAAGACCCAGCCAGAACCAGGAGCTGATCCTGACCCTTGTTAGCAGTTTCTGCCTCTCCTCTGAAGCCCAGCTCCCTGGCACAGGTCTGCAGAACGAGCTGGAAAGGAGAACACCCACCGATCCACGATTTCCTGGAGGTTGGCCCGCAGGATGATCATCAGCTCCTTGAACGTCACCCACTTCTGCACAAAGACTGGAACTTCCTCCTGGTACCTCTTGTTTTTGTCTTCTTCAAGCAGAGGGGTGAAAACTTGGGGTCCCTCATCCACCATGACCTTGCAGAGTGAGTACAGCCTGTCTGCACCCTCTGCAGAGATATCCTGCAATGGGGAAAACACGAACAGAGGAGAGGGGAGGTTTATTTCTGGAGTGCCAAACGAAATGAAAAATTAGGATTGTGAGTATTTCCCATGGACCCCTGGTTATAATTTCTGTCTGAGCGAACCCTTCCCCTGAAATGTGATTTTGGGGAGAGTTTCTGGAGGTGAGCAGTGCTGTCCCCAGCACCCCCACGGCTGTTACCTCCAGGGCAGTAATCCTGGTGACAATCTCTGCCAGGGCTGTGTTCAGTAAGGTCCCCATGGCCTTGCAGTACACGTGCACAGGGAGCACGTCCTGCCACACCGTGCCCAGCCCCTTCAGCTGATGCAGCACCTGCAAGGCAACAGCTGAGTGTGACACCAGAACCAGCCTGGGAAAGGCCCCAGGGACCAGTGAGTGCAAACGGGGAGAAACAAGGGAGCAGTCCTGCTAAAGACACAGCCCAGGACCCAAAAACCAACCATCACGTCAGAAAATGGCAGTTCCCCAGCTCTCAGGGCTGAGATTACACAGTGCACCCTCCCCACGATACCTGCAGGCACTGGGA
Source organism: Daphoenositta chrysoptera (assembly GCA_013397915.1). Lineage (NCBI taxonomy): Eukaryota > Metazoa > Chordata > Aves > Passeriformes > Daphoenositta > Daphoenositta chrysoptera. Next base: position 201,727 of record VZRO01003213.1, on the reverse strand, counting down.
TGTTCTTCCTCTGCCTTCCTTACCTGCTTTATGGATTTATTTGCTGCACGGTAATTCTCATCATCATCCATATTGGAAAAGTTCCTGGCAGTCCAGAGCCTGTCCAGGACTCCTCGCTTCTGCATCTGGATCTGAGCCCCAAAACACTCCATCCCTTTAGGAGCAAAACAAGCAGAGAGAAGCAATGAAGCAATTACTACATTTGCTCTGCCTATTTATGACTGTAAGTGCTGAATAATGAACTTGCTATAATGTTTTATTTTTAATCAAATTCCCAGTCTCCAAACAATCTCCCAAAGCCAGTTTAACCAGGGAGCTCTTGTGCAGCTTGCATTGCTACAACACTGCTGGAAAAAAAAGCACCATAGCAGATGAACTGTGGATGAGTCCTGTTAGCTCACAAAAACTTACCTCTGAATTTATTTCTACAGAATAACTAATGAAAATATCAAAGGACTGAGCAGCAGATCCCAAAACACAGTGCTACACGGTGCTGGACACCGAACTGCTCTTGGGACTCGGTTCAGGACAAGGAGATAAAGAGTTTCAAAGAGCCAAAACTTCCTAATTCAGAAAACGCGACCAGTCCAAAAACGCCAACCCCCCGCCGGCACTGAGCGAGCAGCCACACCTCCAGGAAACCCTTCAGCAGCAACTGCCAGGGTTAATTCCCAGGAGATCCACGAGCAAACTTCAGGAGGGAAAGGGAGGGGGTTACCCAGCTTCTTGAAGTCGGGCACGGCATCCACGAAGGCGCCGCCGCAGTCGCTGAGCGCGAGGCAGCGGAACTGGTGGCCCAGGGTCAGCAGGTGGTGGGCGATGTACATGCAGTTGTTGTAGTGGATGGCAGCCAGCTGGGGCAGCTTCTGCAGGTTCTCCCTGGCCCGGCAGCAAGGCAAAAGGAAGAAATGGGTTTGTTCAGAGCTGGTTCTGTTAGAAAAACGGCCGTGTCTACCCCAGAGAAACGCACGGTCTGTCAGCAGAGGGTGCAGGCAAGGCCTGATCGACATCAGAGTAAGAACATGGAACCTCTCACATCCCCACAGGAGCTGGCAGGAACAGAAACGGCACCGAGGCATCTGAACCCTGTGTTATCCCACTGTTTCCAGCCATGGACTTTCAAACAGGAATATATTTTGTTACAGCAAAGTTAGGATGAGGAAAAGGGAGAGAAATTCTCTGACAGGATTGTGACCTTTCCACCTTCATTGCTGCTCTTTTTTTGCAGGAAAAACATCATGAAAAATCTGTGCATCAGACCTGGGGTCAAAGTTACGTGGCTGGAAACAAATACAGTTGTGTGAGACCTTCACCCAAGCCCTTGATCACAAGACTGACAATGCAGAAACTCTCAAGCACTGGCTTTGCACAGGTACGGTTTAATCAGAGATTGAACAGTTGACTTTTGCTGATGGAGCCCCTGGCTGAAGTGGACAAGTGGGACTGTTCCAACAGCATTACTGCCCCCCAGAACAGGAAATACGGACACACTCACCTGTGGTACTTGGGCACGACCTCACAGAAGACGTAGAAGATGTCCTGGACGCAGCTGCAGAGCTGCAGACAGCTGCAAGGGAAAGAGGGCTCAAGTCAGCCTGTCACCAATGTCGTGCTCACAGCCAACCCTCAACCTGCCCCAGAACAAGGTTTTATGAGCAGTGAAGCACTGGCACCAAGAGGAGACTGCCAGGATCAATGTCACACCCTGGAACACTCACAAAGGCTGTGGTGGCCTCGAGGTTCAGTGTGGAAGGGAGAGAGGTGAAACCCCAGAACAAAGGGAACACTGTCCCTGCCCCTCCAGGTGTGGACCTCCTCCACAACTGCCCCTGCAGGCCTTCAAATAAAGATCCACTTTTATATGACCTCCTTACTAAAATTATCTCGATATAATATTATATTATTAATTATTAATTATTAATTAATTATTAATAATAAATATTATTATTTCATTCCAGGGGGAAAAAGGCAACAGTACCAGAACTTGGTGCTGGTCTTGGCCTCCTCCATTGTGTTGTAAGCCAGCTCCATGAGCTGCTGCACGGAGCAGCTGATGCGGCAGGCGGGCAGGGACAGGGTGGACTGGCTCAGACTGCTCTCACTCCCCAAATTCACAGTCCCACTGTCCAGCAGGCTGCAGGGTCGGTGCGTTTTTGGGTGGTCTCCTGACGCAGGACTGGGGAGCTCTGGCAGGGCTGTGCTGGAATCGGGTGTGATCTAAGGGAAACAAGGAGAGAAACAAGAGAGAATTTTGAGCTCAGGAAGGAGAATCTGCAAGATTACAAAGCACTGAATGGCAGAGATTTAAGACTCAAGATAAACACAAGACTGCAGCACTATTGAAAAATATTTAGAGATTGTTTTCCAGATGGCAAAGCTGTGTGAGGCATCCCCAGTCACCTTTACAGTGTTGTGTATTTCTGAGGTCATCAGCTTCCTGGCTGCCTTGATCAAATCCTGGCACTTCTTGTTGGCAAAGTGGAAGTTGACATTGCAGGCATATTGCAGCAAGGCAGTCTTGTCTTGCTTCAAAAACTGCATCTCCTTCAGGGCTTTCTCAAATTCCTTTGTGGATTCGATCACCTGAGGAGAGCAGATGTGTTCTATGTTAGCACAGTCTCCTAAAACCACAGAACAAAGCTGAAATTGGGTATCAAAGCTGAAAGCAAAGGATGAACGAGGCTTTGGAGGGCATTAACCACTGGAGTGACATCACACTGGAGAGCCTGGGGGGTTTTGGGACCCACCTCTTTGTACTGCTCCAGCTGGCTGCTGCTGTTTGGGACAGAGTGCACCAGGCAGCTGTGAATGAGGCAGTTTGAGAGCTCCTCCCAGAGCAGCTCCCCCAGCAGCTCTGCCAGGGTGACTCTGCTGTCCTTTCCACCTTTCCCAGGCTCCTCCAGAGGCACATCTGCATCCCAGAGAAGAAAAGTGGATTTTAATACAGCTGCTTCTGGGACCACGCCCTCCATCGGTTCAAATGCCTTTCCTCCTTCATTTTCCCTGCACATAATGCTGATTAACAATCAGATATTCTAGAAAACTCTCATTAAACGAACAAGGTACTGATCATAACTAATTCCAAAAGGGAAGAACTACCTACTTAGCAGGTATTTGTGCAGAACTTCAAAAATCAGCTTGATCTTGTCAAACACCTTCATAGGAGAGGACTCGTCCAAGGCAAGCTCCTGGGACCTAAACCTCAGGATGAACACATCTGGCTGTTCCTCTGTGACTGGCTCCAGAGATGGATATGAGATCAGCGGCTTCAGGATGTATTCCATCAACAACTGGCCTGAGGAAAGGGAAAAACAGAGGTTTTCCAAGAGCAGATTGCTCCAGTGAGGTCCAACCCTGACTACTCTGGATTTAGAGACTGCAAGAAGTGGAAGGAACAAACACCCCCTCCATCAGTTCAGTCAGGGAATTATTAGCAAGGTAAGACTCTTTCAGACTATGAAACCACATAGTCATGGATCAAAAGTACACTGAACTGTCAGGAAAGCATAAACAATTCCAGGTAAATACTGGGATAAATACTTTCCTATTAATAAGAGCCACAGCATTCACCTCAGTGGGAAACACAAGCCAGGAGAGAGAGAAGTGTTCCAGTGTCCTGCTGGAGTGAAGTGGGTCTCACTATCCATGCTAAAACAAGCCTGAGCTATCCACCTGAGCTACTGGGGCTGTTTCTGGGGTGTGTCTTACCAAAATCTTTGAGCTTGTAGTGCAGCTCTCCCAGGACAGCCAAGGCCTGCAGCACGGCAGCGACGGGTGGCACAGCAGTGTCCTCGCCCGGGGGTGGCACCGTGTGTAAGTGCAGCTCCGAGAGCACCACGGCCTCCAGGCTGCTGCTTCCTGCACACAAACCAGAGCCAGGGCTGCCACAGGGCCACAGCAGAAGCCACTGCACTCGGCTGGAGTGAAGAGCTACCCCTTAAATGAGCAAGAGCTCGTTCAACCCCCCCAGCCCCACAGTTTCACTGCATGTCCCACCTTGCAGGTGAAAACAGTGGGGCAAAGGGAGCGGGAAAAAAGGGAGAAAAACCTGTGAGCACCTTTGGGAAGCTTCCACACAACCAGCTTCTGCCACTCCTTCCCCAGCTGGTAGATGGCGTTCTGCTCCTGCACTGTCAGCTCCTTGCGCAGGGCCCGGGGGATCCTCAGCTCAAAGCCCCCGTGGGACTCCACGTTCCTGAGGCTGCTCCGTGCCTGGGGCAGAGCGAGCACAGCTCGGGTAAGTGCTGCCCTGCCAGGGAAAGCACCCTCTGCAGCTCCTCCACTGCATGAATCTCACTGCCAGGGGTCACTGGTACCTCTTCCAGCCGCCGAGCTGCTGCCGTGTACTTCTCCTCCAGCAGCGCAGCGCTGCACTCCTTCATGGCCGTGTCGAACTGCAACGGCCAAGCACACGCAGGTGTCACTGCAGCTCTGCTCCAACACCACAGCTTAGCCTACACCACTTACTCCAAAGAGAAGCCCAGAATAATCTCTGAGACTGAGGAGCAGGATTTTTTGCTCCCCCTCCTCACCTCCTGCAGCTTTTTCAGAACACTCAGGACCACTGAGTCCCTCTCCAGCTGCTGCTTCAGCTCTGTGAACTCAGTAACAGCGACCTTTAGATCTTGCTGAACCTAAGACAACAACATTTTTCAGTTTACTAGCAGCATTTGTTAGCACACACATTTTCCTCTTACTTGAAATTTCATTTATCATTTATTTCTGCTCACAGAATAATTTGGTGAGGAGGAAAACAAACTCCATCCTTTTTATTCCTGTGTCACAACCCCTGCCACAGCCAAGGCTGGTCCTTCTCTCTGAAGGACACTGTGACACACTTTTCCACCTACACAGGAGGGGCAATCCCTTAAAGACAGCTCTTAATGTACACCCTGGTGCCACCTCAAGGCATTCTTTAGGGCTGATATCACCCAGGGATCTTAGTCACAGAATCACAGAATCCCCTGAGCTCAAGGAACCCCCAGGATCATCAGGTCCTGCCACCCAGCCCAAAATTCCACCAGGAAAGTGTTGTCCAGACACTCCTTGAGCTCTGGCAACTTTGGACTCTGCCCTCCTCCCCCAACCCCGTCCCAACACTTCGTGCTGGGGTGGGGCTACAGATTTGGGACGAAAAGCAGCGGAATGTCCCCCCGGAGTCACCTCGTTCTCGATGGCCGCCCTGAGCAGGTCGATGTCCACGGACAGCCTCTCCACCTCCGCCACCAGGTCCTCCCTGTTCTGCACGCTGGGCAGGAACTCGCTGTATTTGTTGTTCATCATGTTCCAGATCTCCTCCTAAGGACGGCGAGCAGCGCGGCAGCGTCACCTCGCGGGGAGCGGGACAGGACCCCGGGGGGAGCGGGGCTGGACCGGGGGGAGCGGGG
>VZRO01003213.1:181512-195198 GCA_013397915.1 Daphoenositta chrysoptera | reverse complement strand
GCCGTGACTGGGGAGGGACGTGGAAATACCGGGGGCTCCCCAGCTGCTGCAGGGGTCTCTGGATGCCGGGGGGGGCTCCATGGATGCTGGGGGACCTGTGGGTGCTGCTGGGTTCTGTGGCTGTGCAGGGACTTGGGGGTCCTGCACTCCGGGGGTCCCTGGCTGCTGGGGGATCCCATCCTCAGCCCCTCGTGTCCTCATAGCCCCTCCGGGGTTCCGGGCTGCGCCGGGGCGAGGGGGCAGGCGCCGAGCCCCCCATCCATCCCCAGCTGCCGGGGGAGGGAGGATCGGCCCCCGGCATCCGGAACCTGACGCGGCCGCGGGCGGGTGGTGCCTTGTGGTGAGCGGCTCTCCCCACGTCCTGCGAGCGGGACAGAGCCGCCGGCGCCGTGCCATGACGGGGGGACCGGTCCCGAGTGCCTGGGCGCTGCTGGCCAGCCTGGCCGTGGCCGGCTGGGGGGTCCGAGGTGGGTCCGCAGCGGTGGGGTCGGCGGCCGGACACTTGCCGCGGTCCCCGGAGATGCTGGGAGGGGGCTGGCAAGGGGCCCCGCGGCTTGGTGGGGTTTTCCACCAGAGAATGAGGTTTGGAATGTCGATGGGGGAAAAAGGGATCAGTGCAACGAGGATGGGAGAGTCCGCTTTTCCCAGAGTTTTTTTGGGACAGCCTGACGTGATGCTTCCTCCCCGTAAGGAGCTCCGAGCCCTGCAGCGCTGTCGATAACTCGGTGGTGAAGCTCTCTGCTCCCTTTTCCTTTCACAGGGCAGGAGATATTCGTGAAGGAATTCAGTGGAAGGGTGTTCTTGGAATGTGTGCGAGGCCAAGGCAACAAAAACGTCACATGGTGGAAGGATGGGAATACTGTCGGGAACGAGGCACAGCTGGACCTGAGCGCGGTCTACGACGACCCCAGAGGCCTCTACGTGTGTGAAACAGGAGGCAAAAGGAAAAGCCTCCAGGTGCACTATCGGAGTAAGTGTTGCACACCTGCTTTTCTAGAGCCCGAACTGCTTGGAGTTTTCACCCAAGCAACGCCTTGGGGGAATTTCCCCTTGTCTGGGGGTGTCTCCCCCAGTTTGCTGCAGGTTCCTCTGGGCATGGTGTCACTGTGACAGCTTTGCAGCCTTATTTAGTGCCATGACCTGCCTCTCCGGCCCTGCACTAGGCGTGGGGGACACGTGGCAGCTTGTGCCACTGCTCTGGGGCACACGGCAAACCCAGCTGGTCCCTGTTGGCCTGGGGTCGGGGCCTGGACTGGCAGAGCTGGCTGAGCACTCTGGATGTGCCCCTGCTCTCAGTGTCCCTGTCCTTCTGGGCTTCCAGTGTGCCAGAACTGCATCGAAGTGGACGCTGCCACCATCTCGGGCATCGTCATCGCGGACGTGGTGGCCACGCTGTTCCTGGCAGTGGCCGTGTACTGCATCACTGGCCACGACAGGGGACACACCTCGCGAGGTGAGGGACGGGACAGCCCTCAGGGCTGTGCCTGTGCGAGCCGGGGGTCGGCGGTGGCACCCAGGGGCTGTGTGTGGTGCCCCGGGGCTGCAGGGTTTGTTTGTAAATGTTCCCCACATTGCCCATGGCTCCCCTGATCCTTGACCTTGGCCTTCTTTCTTCCTTCAGCTTCTGACAGGCAGAACCTGATTGCCAACGAGCTCTACCAGGTGAGTGTGGGGGCACCTCCAGCACCTCAGTGTGCAGGGAATCTTCCCAAAGGCTGGTCCAGCTCCCCCTCCCTGGGCTGGGCAGGCACACTTTTGGCTCATGTCCCCTTTTTCCCCCTGCCAGCCCCTCGGAGAGCGGGAGGATGAGCAGTACAGCCGGCTGGCTCCTGCCCGCGCCCGCAAGTGAAGAGGGGAGACCCTGAGACTCTGTGACTGCCCTCACCAGCGCGCTGGTTTCGCTTGGAGGCCCACCAGGATGGGCTGCTGGTAGCACTGTGCTCATTCCATGACCTCCTGCACTTCTGTATTCCTGTCATTAAAGATGAGCCTGTCCTACAGCTGTTTGTGTCCAGGTCCTGGGGAAGGTGCACATGGCGTGGGATTTGGTGTCTTGTAAGGTGCACGTGGGATGGGATCTGGTGGCTGGGAAGGTCCACACAGGGTGGGATTTGGTCACTGGCAAGGCCAGCTCTCCACTCCCCAGCCCCGAGCAGAAACAGCTCTTGTGGTCTGAGTCCCCCAAAAAAATGGGACACAGACACCAGACAGGGCTAGCCAGCATCACCCCACCCTTGGAAGGACAAAGAAATGTTCCTTTGGTGCAGGTAAGCACAGAGGCAGAGTTGTTGTCCCTGGGTGGGTGCTGAAGCTGCTGAGACAAGGAATGTGTGGGATGGTACTGGCTGGGGCAAACTTGTACCTTGATGTACCCCAAAAATGGTGGTAGAAGCACTGGGGTGTAGCAAAATTCAGGTTTTCTGAAGCAAAATTTATGCCTTGTACACCCAGAGCGGTCCAAGCTTCTCCCACCCCGCTGCCAGGGGGAATGCCCTGCACGGCTGGGCCGAGCAGGCGTCCCTGCAGCAGCGCTGCTCTGCAGAAGGTGAGAACGTGGCCCTGAGCGGTTTTGGAGCTGCTGGGGGTTAGTGCCGTGTGTATCTCGCCATCTCCCTGCTCGGGCGTGGGGGCTGCTGTGGTAAATACACCCAGCTGTGCCTCGAAACCGCATCCTGCGGGCGCACGGCTCTGCCCGGGGCTGCTGGGGCTGCTGGGGCTGCTGGGGCTGCTGGGCTCCCCCCCCGGGCTGAGCCGCCCCCAGCCCCTGCTCTGAGCCGCTTCCTCCGCTCTGAGCCGCTGCTCTGCTCGGAACAAACGCGGGTGGCTCAGCCAGGGTTCGACCCGAAACCTTCCCAGGCATCAAAACAGCCCTGGGGCCCTGCCCAGGCTGTGCCATTGCTGCTGGGCCGTTTGGGGGTTTTCACCGAGTGCCTCTGCTCCTCTGGCTGCAAATGAAGGGCAGGCTGTGAAGGGGAGAGCAGGACAGGGTCAGAGGTAAATCCCTCTGAGAAGGACCCGCTCTCAGCCCCGGGGAACCGCCGGAGCAAGAGGAGCCACTGAGGGCAGGAATTAAACTGGAGGGAAAACCAACCGGAGCAGAGAGAAGTGCGAGGGGAAAAGGAGACCAGGAACCACCAGTGAGGCTGCAGTCCTTTAATGGGAAGGAAAACTCCTCTTGCCAATGCGCTCATTTCTGTTCCCTGATGGCAAACCCGAGCACACCCCAGGGTGGGACAGCACGTCCCTGTCCTGTGGCCACCTGGCTCATCCCGAAACGCCAGGGCCTCAGCAGAGCTGCAGAGAGCTGGGAACAAGCTGGGCAGAAGCGTTTAGCCCCAGTGCTGCTGGCTGCCAGCCTGTCTTCCCCGGGAATTCAGAAGCCCCTGGATTCCAGGCCTGCATACACCTCCCGCTGGCCTTTCCGGATGGGCTGTGGGAACAGCAGAGACCTGGGTTCAGGAATCCTTACCTGAGCCCGCACAATACGTGCAGAAAAGCACAGCAGAGCAGGGGCAGGGCACGGGGAGCTGCAGTTCTGCTCCCAAATAAATCCCTGTGGCAGCACCAGGAAAAGGGGCTGCGCCCTCGCCACCTTTTTCCTCCGCTGCCAGGAAATCTTGGAGCTTGACTGGACGTTTCCTCAAGGATGAATGACCTGGCCATCAGCCCCAGCCCCTCTCCCTCCCCAGCCAGCAGGGATGGAAAGCACAGGGATGTTCCTCACCTCATAGTCCGGGTTTGGGACAGGGGGAGGACGCTGCATCTTCGGACCTGAAACAGAGGCAGAGAGAAGGGGAATCCTTGGGGATTCCTGTCACGAGGGACTTCCAGGACGATCCCAGGGCCAGGCACACCACGGGTCAGCTCCCATGGCTTCATTCTGAGCTCTTGAAGAGGGAACTGCTGCCAGGAGCTGGAGGGTTGGCTCCAGCACGACAGCCTGGGAATGGTTCCTGTGTGCAGGGAGCCTTTGGCACAGCAGCCGCTCCCATCCCTGACAAAGGCAGCCTGGAGAACACAGTGGGAAGCAGGAGCATTGTCTGGAAACTCGCGGGGAGCAGAGGATGCTCCGTCTCGCAGCGGGGACGAGGGAATCACGGCGTGCTCAGCGGATGTCACGGGGAGCAGGGGGTCTGGAATGGCTCTTACCTCGTGGCCGACTGTCCCCACCAGCGCTGGCTCGTCCCTTCCTGCCTTTGCTGAAGTAATAGACCAGGATCAGCACCCCCAGGGTGATGAGGAGGTCTGCAGAGATGATCCCTGCCACGGTCAGGGCGTCCAGCTCCGCGCAGTTGGCACAGACTGCAGGGGCACCAGGGGAAGGGGCGAGGCTCAGAGCCAGGGAAAGTCCGGGCCTCGCTCAGCTGGGTCTGCTGCGGGCAGGTGGGAAGGGGAAAAGGGCAAACTGAAAGGAAAGGGGAGATTCCTTCTGCCAAAAACGAGATCTCGGACTCTGTCACTGCCCGCACAGAGCGGGAAGGGGCTGGGCAGCACCACATTCACCCACCCCAGCACCGAAAATCAACCCTCAGCTCCCAAAAGCTGCCGCTGGACCGCGCAGGCTGAGGGGTCTGCACTCACCTCTGGCATTCAGGTACAGCTCACGCTTCTTACTGCCCAAGGAACAGCTCAGGTTGGCAGGAGTGCTGTCGTGGTCCCTCATGATGAACTTCCTCTCCTCGGTGTCCCCTCTTCTCCCAGACGGGTTCCACTTGATGCCCTCGTCCTCCAAGGGACACGTGACTGTCACCGTGGTGCCAGAAATCTCCACCAGGAATTCCTCTTGGGAAGACAGACCAATGAGAAAGAAAACCAAAGGGAAAACTCAAGTATTTCCACCTCTTTTTTAGTCAGCGGCAGTTTTTATATTACACTAAATAGTTAACGGTAAAATTCACTTACCCTCGTGTTCTTCACCTGCAAAACAGAAAATAAGGAGTGTTAAAAGATCATCTCACAATTGCCTCACTGCTTGGTGCTGTTGGAAATGCCCAACACTGGTAATAATTAGGGACCAATTCCTCCAATCCGTAAGATCACTGTCAATTCATGAACAGTGAATTTTTCCTATCCTGCGATATTTGCAAAATTCAAGTATTTCTATTTGACTCCTAGTCCTCACTTTTGAGGCATATTTGGGGTTTTTAGCATGCTAAACAGCTAAGGGTGGTGGTAAAATACACTTACCCTGCTGAGCTGCAGTGCCAACTGTAAAAAAAAAGAATAAGAAATATTAAGTAATTGAGCTTCTGATATCACACACCTTTCCTGCTCCCAGGACATCCTTTCTGAACTCAACTGCTTGAAGGAGATGTTCATAGTCCTACATTCATGCTGAAAGCATTGGAAATATTCTGGTGGTGAGACAGGATGTTGTTGTGAAGTTGGAAGCCATTTTTAACGCAGCCTAACGCAGAATGGAAACTTGAATCATTTTCTGACCCAGCTCAGAAAAAGGGTTGTTATTGCAAGCTGTGCACCCCGAAATTCTGCTTTGTTATCATGGAGCAAACACTGCTGGAAAAGCCCGGTCAGAACCTCTGTCCTCCGCAAGAGAACCCACTGGGGAGGGGACCCTGACCTTGGTCTAATGCTGTAAAACATTTTATCTGTGACTTTTCTGCCTTGTGGGAAACAACTTGCTCCATGGAAGGCTCCGGAGCTGGAGTATTAAAGAAACAGATTTTAGGAGGTGTGAATCAGACCTGTGATTTCCTTTAGAGACATTTGTCTTGTTACAAATTTTTATTTGCAGCACCTTGGCAGAGTAGCTGTAGTCTAATCGTAACAACTCCTAATGAATTACGTTGCGAGCTTATCTCTCCTCTTCACTGGCGTCTGTAGAGCCCTTACAGGCACTCTGCACTTGATCCTAAACCAGCGGGGCATTCGAACTGCTCGGCTGGGAGCTGCCACCACACCCTCGGTACCCCCAAGGCTGCATTATTCACCCAGGATCACGAACTCCTTTGGGGAAAGCGCACGGATAAAGGATAAAACCAAACTGAAGCCGGCGGAACCTCACAGCTCCGGCTGCACCGAGCCCCAGCGCTGCTGCCTGGAGTTTGGGGACTCACCTGCACTCAGCAGCAGCCCCAGGAGGGGCAGGGACCGCTCCAGCCTCATCCTCGGGTTCCTCCTGCTGCTGCTGCTCTCCACCACATCAGACTGGCAAGGCTGTGGCAGGAAAGAACACGGTGGCTTTTCAAGAAAGAGGCCCAGGATTTTTTTCCCAGAATTGCCAACAAGCCGAGCAGGGCTGGGGCACTCACTGCTTCCAGAGCGGCCAAGGCAGACCCAGACACGTGAAATAAGCCCAGGTCAGGAAGTGCGGAGGCCCTAAATGTCTTCGTGGGACGTCACCACCAGCGAGGGGTGGCTGCTCTGCTCTGCACCAGCTCTGCAGGGCTCAGGACAGCTCCGGGAGCTGCCCTGGGAGCAGCAGGACAGAGAAACCAGCCAGAATCAGATTCGCCATCAGGACCTTCCCAACAGCTTCTCAAAGTGAGAGTTTGGGAAGTTCCAGCTGCGGCAAACGACTTCACGTGGAACCCCAGGCTGGTTTGGGTGGGAAGGGACCTTAAAGATCATCCCCATCCCACCCCCTGCCATGGGCAGGGACACCTTCCACTGTCCCAGGGTGCTCTAAGCCCCATCCAGCCTGGCCTTGGGCACTGCCAGGGATCCAGGGGCAGCCACAGCTGCTCTGGGCACCCTGTGCCAGGGCCTGCCCACCCTCATAGGGAACAATTCCTTCCCAATATCCCATCCATCCCTGCCCTCTGGCAGTTTTAAACCATTTCCCCTTGTCCTATTCTACAGTTCCTGATCAAGAGCCCCTCTCCAGCCTCCCTGCAGGTCCCTTTCAGGCACTGGGAGTTCGGAGTGCAGGAACCAGAAGCACCACACGAAGCTCAGCACGGGCAGGGAGCGGAGCCTGGGCGTGCCAGGCTGGGACACGGTTCCCCGCCCAGCCCCTGCGCTCACCCCCTCCCCACGGGCCCACCCGGAGGCGTCCCCGCAGCGTTTTTGGGAGGTTCTCCCGCGTGGAAGTGGCCCGGCCCCACTAGAGGGGGCTCCTGGCCCGGCCAGCGCCGCACGCTGGGGACGGTCCCTCCCCGCGGGGCTGGGACCGGCACTGAACCCCCCGTGGGACCGGGCCGGGGGCACTCCGGGCACTGCTGCCCGCAGGGATGCTGGCACGGACCAAGGGAATCTTGCTGTGCCCCGTTTCCTTTGTTGGGGCGCTCTCTTTGGCCGTCAGAGCTCGCTTTTCCTTATTTACGTTTCCAAATGGAACATCAGAGAATTGAGGTTATTGGTGAGTGTGCCGGCGACGTGGTCTTCCCTTAAAAGCTGGAGTCCTCGTGCTTTGAGAGAAGATGAAAAATAGGAAAAGTCTGCAGGCAAAGGTGGGAACAGGGAACAGCCCTGTGCAGGAGCAGGATTAGGAAGTGGCAGCAGATTGGCTGCCCAGCGCTGCCTTGCAGGTACTTTAAACACAACCTGAACAAAGCCCCAGACTGATAAATATTCGCGGTGGCAAGGAAAGAAAGGGAGGTGATACTTTGGAATAGTAACTGAGTGGAAATCTGGGGAGATGCAGTGATGAAGGGCTAACACAGGACCAAATTATTCCCAGGAAAACGGAGATCCTCGGTGTCTCGGCGCTGTTAGCAGGGATGTGCGAGCAGACACAGGACTCCCTGCTCTGTTCTGGGGACAATCCACGGAGCTGACGGCCTCAGCGCTGTTTTTGCATCGCCAAATCGCTGAAGGGAGCCCCTCCAAACACCCAGAGCTTCGGGCACCGTCCCGAACCCTGCCCTGGCACCCCTGCAAAGGAAACCAGCACCAGCCACAACTGAAACCGATAACCTGGGATGACTCCTCGGAACGGGATCGTGAGCCAGACACAAACACAGCCACAGCCAGGGATTTATGGCCCTCGAACGCAAACATCTTCATTTTGCCAACACACAGGCTCGGATTGATTTCACACTCCCAGAACCGCCACGTGCCTCCAGCAGAATATTCAGTGTTCTGCGGAATTTCTCCCTCGCGGAGGGAGCACTGCGTGGTTTCCCCACGGCCGGGCTGACCCATTTTCCACTTGGCTTTTCCAAGAGCTTCCCAAGCACCAGGCTCCCAATCCTTGGCTGCAACCAAGGAATGTTAAAATCGTTTGAGGGTAGGTGTCTGTGTTTTGGTGGGCCGTTTCCATCCTCAGGACGAGCGCTCGCACTGCTCGCACTGTCAGTTTTGGGCTGTTTCTTTCGGGGTTGTTTGCAGGTTTTTTGGCCGAACAAATGGCCCTCATTCCTTCGAGCCACCTATGAACACCTCCAGGCAATTTTTCTTCTACCTCCCACAAGAGGGGAGTGGTTTCCGGCGGCAACTGGGAGGAGGAATGATTGCAACACAAAAGATCAGGGGAACATGGGAGGGAGAAGAAATTAATCTTACCTTGGGAATCTCGCTGATTTACGGGCAGAAGGGAGCGGGGCTGGGCGCACCTCGGCAGGCAGCGCTCACCTTCCCTGGCGGGCCGAGCTGGGGGCGAGGAACCGGCCCTGTCGTGCTGGGCAGACTTTGAGAAACTCATCTGGCACCCGGGCACCGAGGAGCCGAGGCGGGTTTGTCTCGGCAGCGCCGGATTTTCTCCCCGATGCGCGGGCGCACCTGGCTGGGCGCGGCGCTCGTCCTCGGGGCGCAGCTCGGAGGTAAGGAACCCGGCCCGGCCGCCCTCCTCTGACCCCTCCATCATCCCCGAGGCAGAGGCTTTTCCCCGTCCTCGCTGCGATTCTTTCTGTGCGGGGTTCGCTGGAAGTGGCACCGAGTGCGTGAGTTTCTTCCCCGACAGGTTTAGGTGTATTCCAGCGGAAGGACACCGAGCTCCTTCACTGATCTCCTCCTCAGCTCGGGTTTCAACGTCTTTTCTCTCCTGCCAGGAATCTGAACTTTACTCCCAGCCTTTTTTTTTCTTCCTGCCTTTGTTGCTAAACAATCAGGGATTGTCCGGGAGCCCCGGGTTCAGATCCTTTACACAGCAAAGGTTCCAGACTGGCACGAAACTCGCTTGAATTTTCAGTGGTTTATATCAAAACGGCTGGATTTTAAGAATAACACATCCTCCTTTCCCAAATGCGTCAGCACACGAATGTAATCTGCCTTGAAAAAAAGTATTTTACACTTTTTTCTTGCTTAGTTCTTTTCAAGGAGTTTAAAATGAAAAGATTTGGCACCGAATCTTTGTATGAGCAACGTGATCCCTGCCAATGAAGTTTCCCACGTGTGAACACCTTCAATGTTTTGTCATTTCAAATATTTTCCCCTTTGAGATAAGGAATTATTTGGAAGGAAGTATTTAGTCATAAATTACTTCCAAATACGTCTTTATTATGAAGTTCTATTTTACAACCCTAGATAAGCCTTCTTTTTTTTTTTTTTTTTGCTTGAATCACACTGTGGTGAGTTAACTTCCTAAGGTGGCAAGATAGGGATATTTTCTTTTTCCTTGACCAGGAAACCATTAATTTTTCTTATTTTTCATTTTCCTCCTTTCTTTTCCTTGCTCTCCCTCCTGCTGGCTGTCCCTCTTCCAGAGGAGTATCAAATGAGAGGTGCTCACTTATTTTTAAAGCAGCAGCTGTGGTGGTTGTGGGGATGTTTCTTGGACAAACAAATCCACGTTTACCTTGAGGATTTCCTCTAGAATTCCTCAGCCTGACTGAATTTACCTGCAGCTGCCCAGCTGGGCTATAAACCCTCTAAAACTGGCTCTGGATGTATCAGTAAGAGCAGTTTCACTGTGCTGCGCATGAGGCCGAGGATAAAGTGTAGAAAGGGAAGTTCTAGCGTGGGAAACAGCAGGTTTTGGGTGGGTTTCAGCCCAGTTTGAAAGGGTTTTTCTGAATAAGTCTGCCGGACCACCCCCCTCGGAATGTGCCCGAGCCACTCAGGTTATGCATTGCCGGCGCAGATAAGGCTCCCAAAGGCCCAGCCGCGATAAGGAGCAGCGATGAGCTCCCGGTGAGCTCCTCCGCGGCTCCCCCTGAGCGCTGTGCTTGCCCTGCAGCGCTGTGGCTGGCGGCGGCCGTGGAGGTTCACACCGCCAGGGAGGTGGTTGCCGTGAACGGGACCAACCAGCGGCTGAAATGCACCTTCTCCAGCAGCAGTCCCGTGAGCCAGCAGCTGTCCGTGAGCTGGAACTTCCAGCCCGAGGACCTGAGCTCTCACGAGCCGGTGAGTGAGATCCCTGTGCTCCGTTTTGGGGGCTCCCCCCTGCCCCAGCACCCCGCACCGGGTTGGCAGTGAGTGCGCGTGGACACACCCAAAACCCACAAGCACGTCTGGGCCTTTGTCACTTGCAATGATTAATCCGAGTTCTCTTTATAGACCCTGCCTAAAAAACACTTTCATGTTTCGTTTTGGGTGACCAGGGTTAAAATATTTGTGGCTTGATGAAGCTGGACGTGCTGACACCACAGCTGAGCCCTCTCTTAGGTGACATCTGCACCTGACACGACTTCAGGAATCTTCCAAGTCCCTTCCAACCCAGGCCATTCGATGTTTGTGTGATTTTTGTAGGTATTTTACTACCTGAAGGAGCCCTACAAGCCCCCCATTGGAAGGTTTAAAGAGCGAGTCACCTGGGATGGGAACATCGAGCGTCACGACGTTTCCATCATCATCTGGAACCTGCAGCCCAGTGACAACGGGACCTTCACGTGCCAGGTGACAAACTGGCCAGATGTCTACGGCACCATCGGGGAGGTGCGGCTCCGGGTGGTGCAGAAAGGTGAGAAACCCCCCCGGGGTGCCCAGAGTGGCCTTCCTCCACACCCGGGAAAATTTTGGGAGAAAAGGGGTTGTAGGTGGAAAGCGCGAGGGAAAAGGGAGCCTGATGAAAGGTTTTATTCACAGATCCAGGACCCCATCCCGTGTGTCCCTCTGGTTCACTCCTCTGTCTCTCCCCACGCAGTGAGTTTCTCAGAAATCCATTTCTTGGCCGTGGCCATCGGATCTGCCTCGGGCCTGATGATCATCGTGGTGACAGCTGCCATCGTCTGCCGGCAGCGTCGCAGGAAAGCGCGAGACAAGAGGATGGAGGTGGCAGACACTGAGCTGTAAGGACACGGGAGGGAGGGAGGGAGAGGCTCCTGGGAGAGCTTGTCAAGTTTATCTCCACGGCCTTTCTGAATTATTGGCGTGGACTCTGCACGGAGCATCTACAATGCAAAACTGCCAACCCAATTAGCGATAATTGGCTGCGTGCGGGCAGAAGAGAGCCCCAGGATGGAGCAGCTCTGGAGTCCTCTCGTGGCTCTTGCCCTTCTCAGTGGCTCCTCACTCAGGAGGACGCAGCTGCTGTGGCTGGCACTGGCCAGATGACCACCCTGTCCCCCGAGCTGTGGTCACCACACGGGTGGCACACTCACCTCAGGTGTGCTGTGTGTGACTCAGGACACCCTGCTGCTCAGCGTGACACTGATTTGGGCTTTTTTTCCACCTCTTTTCTCCCCTTTTTATAACAGTAAAGAAAAGGAGAGCCTGAAGATGAGGGAAGAAAAGGAACCCGTTCCACTGGAAGACTAAAGGCCTTTGCTGGTGTGCACAATGCAGGTAACCCCTCCAAACCTTCTCTAATTAATGTCTCTGTTCCCGTGGATTCTCCAACACAGATTCCCTCGGGTATTCCCCTGCTATTTACAGTCAGAACTGAGGCCACAGTCACCCTTTGCTGTTGAGGATCCTTCAGAGACAGCTGAACAATCCCTGAACCATCACAGCCTCTTAAACGTGCAAGAGATTTCTCCACCCTGGTGTTGAGGAGCATTTGTAGGAAAGCCATTGTTGCTGCTTTCCATGGCATTCCTGCTTTGTGGATGAAGAGGACTGAATTACTTCCCTTTTGTCAGTTTTGAATCTGCTTTTTGATTACTTTAACCTTTATTGTTTTAAAATTGCAACAGGAAGACTGGAACTGTTTCCATATTCTCTGGCTTTGCTTAAACGTGTCAGCATAAATTTTACCCCCAGTTTCTGAGGTCAGCAGTAGCCTCTATTATTTTGGTTTTTGACAATAACCCTGAGTAATGGCTGTTTGTTTTTCTTATAATCTTTCTTCTCAGGCACTTCCAAAGCAGCTGGTGAAAGCTTGTAATTTGGGGTGTAGGAACAAAGCTGGATTGCAGATGCCCCACGCTGCCCCTGTGGTACCTCTGCTCAACCTGAAAGTCTTGCACGGAAAGAGGGTGACTTCACACGAGCTGTGAGTTCCCTCCACTGAAGCAAAGCAGGAGGAACTTGCCCCACGAACAAAGAACTTTCCTTCATCTCCTCACCTGTGGAAAGCGAGCAAGGCTTCTCTGGAAGATGAAAGTGCCAGGAGAGCTGACTGAACAGAGGGCTGGGAGGTGTCTGAGCAGATGCACCCTTGCACCTTAGAAACCACAACGTGCCTTTGTGTTGCCCTGTTTTTATTCCCTGAGAATCCTCCCTGACATCCTGAAAAGGAAGACTGAGCAGCGAGGGCTCAGCTGGTACAACAAACCTGCTTGGAATCCCTTTTCTGCATTACCCGGACGGTGTTAGAGCTGGGCAACGTGTGCTGTTTGTTGTTAGGGGTAACATTCACCGGCCGGGGTGGTCTGCACGTCCATCTCTTGCAGCTTGGGGGGACTCTGGGGGCTGAGGAGCGTTTTCTGCCTGGATTCAGCAGCTCCCCTCCTGTTCCCATTCCCACTCTTGCTATCCCAATGCTCCCCTCCGTTCCCCTTAGCTCCAGCCCCCAAAGCTGGAACCCTCGGAGCTGTAACGGTGTCTGACCAGCCCCAAATCAATGCTGTTACAGTATTTACCCAGCCCCAAATCAAAGCCTTGACCTGTTTGTTTGTAGAGTGTATTTATGGCTTTATAACCTGTGATGTGCCAGCCACATTCCCTGGCTGTTTTCATTTTCGCTCACCTGTGTTGTAAATAAAGGCACCTTGCTGAGACCCGTGCTGGTTTGGAGGGGGGCTGTGGCCTGGGAGCCCCTGACACCTCAAATGAGCAGATTTGCGCTGTTTGTTCCCAAAATCGGATTTGTTGCCTGGTGTGCGACAAACCAGTAGTGAAATACTTCAGGGAGATGTTGGTTATTGATTTCAGAGGAGCCCAAGCCTGGGTGCTCAGTGCTGTCCCACAAATCCAGCACCCCCCTGCAGATTTTCACACCATTATTTATACACAGAAATTCAGAGTTAATAACTCTCCAAGTCCAGCCCCTCTCTCACGATGGGTTGTTAATTCCCATACAAGTTGTGTCACCCCAGCCAACTTCTACCCCCGCTCAGGGGAAGGGTCTTCACCTGGCCAGGGTCTTTTTGACTTGTAGGTGAGATTTTTATTATTATAACCAAGATAGTTCAGCTCTAGGATATATAAACCCTGGGTGTTTTGCCCAGTTAGCAGTGCACACATAGACACACATCAACATCTTGATTTAATACATCCTCAAAACTTGTCAGTTCCAGGATGTCCTTGGCTAAGGGATGCAGCTGCTGCCTGTTCCCCTGATTAAGTCTCCCCTTTTTTTTTTGCTGATTGAGGCTGAAAAATCCACAAAGATCTCACAGCGAGGAACATCTTGACTTAAGAGATCCTGACACGTTCCTTGTTTTGCGGCAGCACCCAAAAAAA
>VZRO01003213.1:166301-181074 GCA_013397915.1 Daphoenositta chrysoptera | reverse complement strand
CGGAGCGGTGAGTGGTGCCGGGAGGCTCGGGAAGGGTGGTCCCGGGGCGCTGGGTGCTCTGGAGGAGGTGGGAGCTCGGGAAGGGCCGTCCGGGAGCCGTGGGAGGCTCGGACAAAGGTGCTCCCGGGGCGGCGGGAGGCTCGGGAAGGGCCGGAGCATCGCGGCAGCTGAACGGGGCAGAAGTGGCTGCACCCCCTGGAAACACGGACTGAGAGCTCTTGGTGCTGTGGGGAGACTTTTGACCCGGTGCGTGTGAGAGTCAGCGCTGTGGCAAGAAACCAAAGCACAATCGCTTCAAAGTACCTAAAGGTGGTGCTTTGCAACTCGTCAGAGCTGATTGCGTTTCTCGGCTCTTTATCGCCACATCTGAACAGTTGTGGTGGTACTTCCCAGGGACTTTATTTGGGGCCCGTTCGAGTCCCACGGGGTCAGGGAAGTTTTCTGCTTTCCTTCAAATTTCCGTGTGGGGCAGGGAACCGCTGCTGTAATTTTGTCTTTGAATTCCGGTTGACCTGCACACGTGTCGGTACTTTTGGGGCAGTTTTTCACCTCGCAAATAACGAGAAATTAATCCCTGCCTTTTGTGCCTGTTCCATCAGGTGTCTGCAATGTTCTTTCCCTGGAAATTAAAGCCAGCCCTAAAGTCCGAGCTTTCGTGGGTGAGCAAGTGCTGCTGAAATGCTCCTTCAAATCCAGCTCCCCCATCACGGAGAGCCTGCTGGTGGACTGGACCTACCGGCCCCTCTCCGGGGGCCAGATGGAGACAGTAGGTGGAACAGGGCCAGGCCTCTGGGCATGTTGAAAATCGGAATTTTCTGTTTGCTTTGCTGTGCTCCTGCCTCACCTTGCGGTTTGGGAGTCTCGTTGTTGCCTTCTTTCCCCTGTAAAATCCCTTCGGTGTTCTGTGGGTGAAAAAAATAGTCTATGTAAATATAAAAAAGCGTAATAATGATAAAGTAGATAAATTTGTGGGTTTGCCACAAGTGCTGCATTGTGCACTGCACAGAATGAATGTAAAGATTTGATCGGTGGCTTTCTCTCATATCAGAAATATTCTTCTTGATTTCTTAGTGTGTCACTATTCCTTTATTTTTGCTATGCATAATTCTTTTATTTTTGCAATGCAAAGAGCCGTTCACTCTGCTTTCCCGGATGAGCGTTTTATTGCCACAATTGTTGCCTTTCCCTCCTTGCAGATTTTTCATTACCAGTCCGTTCCACACCCCGCAGCAGCGGGGAAGTTCAAAGACAGGATATCCTGGGTTGGGAACGTTGCTAGGGGCGATGCTTCCATCGCTATCCAGAGCGCGGTGCTCAGTGACAACGGGACGTTCATCTGCAGCGTGAGGAACCCTCCCGACGTTTATCACAACATTCCCCAGACGGTGCTGGTGGTCACAGAGCGGGGTAAGGCTCCCTGCCCAGAATTCGGCCTCACCTGGGTGCTGGAGTTGCTTTGTGGGGTCTCGGAATTCTGAGCATCGCGCGGGAAACGCTCCCTGGGGTTTCAGCAGGGGTTGCCTCAGCCCCGCTCTCTGAGCTCAGTGCTTTGAGAACCACTGAACTGATTTGGGGCAGGAAGGGACGGGGGAAGCTGTGGTGATAACAAGAATCAAAAGCGTCCCTTTGTTCAGAAGTTTCAGCCTCCGCAAATTGCGGCGGAGCAAGTTAAACATTGAGGGAACGCTGGCCTAAAAATAATCTCTGCATCACAAGCGCTGATTGTCAGTAATAATTTCCTCATCTGCCCTGCGTGCCAGCCCTGCCCCAAATTCCCAGCTCAGCCGTGCTGATGGAACTGTGTCGTGCCCTGCCTTCCTCTGCAGCTCCCGCGCCGCCTGCCTGGGCTGGGTTTGGGGACAGGAGCCCTGCAGGTCTGGGGACAGCAGCCCTGCAGATGTGGGGACAGGCTCTTTCCCGTCTGCCAGCCCCGTGTCCCACGTGAAAGGGCCACCGAGCTGTGCCCTGGGCGAGCGTTTGTCCCCAGGCCCAGCCGAGCTGTCTCGCTGTGTTCCAGGCCTGGCCTTCCAGCTGACCTCTGCGGCTCTGCTGTCCATCCTGGTGTTCCTCCCTTCCGTCCTCGTGGTCATTCCGCTGCTGGTGAGGATGGGGAGGAAATTCCAGGTGCTGAAGGAGAAAGGAAAATGTGGCTATAAGAAATCCTCCATCGAAGTGTCTGATGAGTAAGTCCCCGCTGCAGGCTGGAGCCTGTATTTCCACTTTGGGGTGTTGGCACAGGCACGAGGGATGATTTCCCCACTGTGCTTCAGCACAGACTCTGCAGTTCAGTCACTGCCTCTGCTCCTCACCCCGCAGTCAAAAAGCTTTGGGAAATCCCTGAGCTGGAGCCCAAACCAAGGGCTGCACATCCCCTTTTGGCCGTCATTGGCGTGAGCAATGCCATGGAACTGAAGCAGTTTAGGGTCAGACACTATTTCACTTCTGTAATGAGGTTTATTTTAGCCTCAGTCAGCACCATGTTTTGCATGTGTGAGCGCTGTGCGTTGCATTTTGGGATGAAGTCCCCCTAACAGCAAAATAAACCCAATAATGCTGCCTGTGTTGGCCTGAGCAGAGATGCCAGGTACTGAATTCCTTTCTGCCCAATTCCTTGCAGAATGTTTTTTTTTTCACTACAGTCTTTTCATCTTTTGATTGGTGGTGTAAGATTTGCCAGCCAAAAAGCAACTTTTGTTTTAATCTTTGTGGCACTTAAGTGAAATATCCGCCTTCGAAAGGAGGCACCTGGCAGCTTTCAGTCCTTTTGGCTTTGCTGTGTGGAGTCCAGGGCTTTTCCTCACGATGAAAAGCCTTCAGTTCCATGTGATGTAACCAGAATTCACAGTCCAGAGGAGACACTGGAATGTCTGGGGGGGAAAGTCCAGCCTGATGCCGTGCTTTTCCTGCAGGTCTGAGCACACGGACACAGCCGGCTGCGGGGGGAAACTCAGGGAGTGGTGCCTGAACTGCGTGGTAAGTGAAAGCTGGTGTTTTCACAGAGGTTTTGCCAACTTGGCTGCTCCAAGCAGGTGCTAAGGGCAGCAGGTAGAGTGTCACAACATCTCTGGGTGTCCAAGGCGTGCCCCAAATGCTCCTGGAGCTTCCCAGCGATAGGCAGTGGGAGCTGCTGGTTGTACTGGTGGGGGAGCTGTCATGAGATCCATCAAACTGATTTTTCATTTGACTTGATTGGAACCAAAGCTGTCATTCTAAGAGGAAGGACCAGGGCTGAAGTGCTGGGGTTTTTTCTGGGCTCTGCACGAGCAGTTTGGGGTTGGCAGCGCTGCTGGGGGGGAAGGCAGGAGGTGACCCCTCGCCCACTGTGCTCCTGCAGAGGTGGTGGAGATCTTCCTCCTTTCACCTCGTTTTCCTTGCAGCAGAACATTGCTAAACCCTTGTGGTTTGGTTGTTTGTTTCTGCTTTTTGTTTGTTGTGCTCTCTGAAGCGGTGGTTGCCTTCTAATCCTGCTCCTTCCCCCACCCCAGCAGCAGCTCCTGTTCATCAGGTGCCTCGTGCAGCTCCTGGGTGTCTTTGCCACCCGCTGCCCTTGTTTTGTGTGAGTCCTGTGTGGCACATTCCAGAGTAATGCCCAATTTGAGAGGGCTTTCATTCTTCCACCGTGTCCCACGGAGCAGATTTACCTCAGGGGCACCTTTGCATCTCGTGTACACAGCCAGGACGTGTGTTAAGGAGCATTTAAATACGTGTTGCTTGATTCACTCTTCTAATGCCAGTGATTTAAAGTGTCCTAAATGCCCAAGCCTTCAGACAGGCGTGTGCTGATGGTTTCTATTAGATCCAGGATGAAAAACAGGCAATTACGTAAGTTGAACATTAAATATTTACAGTTCTGCATTAGACGCAGCAGGTACAGAGCTGCAGTGTTGGGAAGGAGGGTTTGGAGAGGTGCAGGAAGCAGGAAATGCTTTGTGCCAAAGGCAGAGCTGCCTTGGGAGGTGGAAAGGCTGTTCCAGGTGACATTCTGGGAATCAGGGAAGCACCAGGTGGAGACATGGGAAAGGATGGAGCCCCAGTTCGGTGAGGGAAATGCTGTCAGGAAGTGGGAGATCTTAAAAGTTGAAAACTGTCCTCTCATCCTTTGGGAGGAGTCAAATCGGAACGATAAAATCCTGCTGCTTTCATGTGGAGTATTTTGTCAGGTTTGATCCTCTGCTGCCTGATACTGAAATATTTATCTGATCAGGCCCCTGAGAATGCTGCCCCATTCCCTTTAATGATTCTGCATTTTTGCGGTTTCTCTAATGTGCTTTTTCATGCTTCATATGTGACCAAACAATTAAAATTGCAAAGCCAATGGAAAATCTCCTTAGACTCGAAATGTCTGGAGTGTCAGTGAGATTTCCCCTGTAGAGCTGAGGTGTTTGGTGAGTTTCCAGCTCAGAGCTGCTTGTGGGGACACCATCAAATGATCACTGTGGTTAGAGCAACGCTGGGGTTCTGAAAGTGGCTGTTTGTCAGGGCTGAACAACAATAATTTGTGCTGCTCAGGGCTGTCTCTGCAGGGTGGTGCTGCACTCCCTGGTTCACCTTCAGCTGCTGCTTCTCTTGGAACACATTTCACCATTTTGTGGGTTATGCCATGGTGATTGTGTCTGGGAGAGGTCAAACAGATTTAGTGCTTCTATCTATGTCTGTATTTATATTTATACCAGGGTTTTTGCAGGTCCCCTGGCTTGCTCAAGCACAGCAGCATTTCTGGGAAGCATTTAGCTCCTGCCCGCAGCCCAGCCAGGCTCAGCGTTTGGCTGAACCCATGACTTCGTTCGTGCCTTCACACACAGTCTCAGTTTCTCTCTCCATGTTCCCCGTTTAGGACACGGATGAGGAAGATCCATACTGATGGAAGGCTGAAGCTGTGGAAAAATACTAAAATTACAGCACTGAAAATCACAGTTAGATCCTTCCAGAGGCTGCTGGATAACCAGTGCAGGTCGGAGGACGTGCTCTGCTCTTGGTGGATTGGAAGAATAATGCTGATGGGATAATTCACTTCTATTTAAGCACAAAATAATGATTTTTTTAAAAAAGTCTTTCTAATTTATTGGGGAAAAGAAAATCTCTTACCCTTGGATCTGCGGGGCCTACAGAAGCCTCAGTGCCTACCGTGCCTGGTTTACCTGCCAATTGGTTTTGTTTATTGGTTTGATTTTTTGGTGACATTCCTCCTTTCCTGAGCCCTGGAAACCAAACTTCTTGAAGTAAAGGCTGCTCCAGCTCTCTGGGCTGCTCAGCTCTGGGCACTGGCAAGGTTTATTCTCAGGTTTTTTGGAACATACTGACTCAAACCTGTTTGATGATGTGATATCTGGCATCCTGTGTCTTGGAGTGAAGAGAACCTACTGCTTTTGAAGTATTTTTTGGTTTATTCAGCTGCATCACTGGGTACCTCTCCTTCTACTTGTAGAAGTGAAGCACAATTCATAGAAAGCTAGTTTTTCTTCTTTTTTAAATCAGAAATGCAAATGGGGACTCTGTTTCTGGGGACACACAACCCCATCTACCTCAGCCATGGACTCAAGCACTGCCCAAAGGAATGTTCTGTTTGCAGTAGTTGTTTTCTTCCTCCCTTCTTCTAGGACCCATTTTAGGGAAATGGTTAATTGTGCAGCATTACTTCCCCTCGAGGAAGGGCATTTCCTCTTTCACCAGCCTTGTCTAACAATGAATGGCAGAGAGCAGAGGAATTCACTCACTCAATCCCTAAAAAGCTGCTTTCTTTCTGTATCAGTCAAATATTCTCCTTTTACGGATGTGCTACAGGTTTACTGTTGATTTTGCTGTGCAATTACTAATAAATTGCATTATTTCATTCTGGGCTGTGGGTCTCTCTATTTGGCTAAATACAGCTGAACTCATAAAAGTGTCATCCCGAGGTGTAAAAATTGCCACGTGATGATGGGTAAAGGATTTTAGGGAGCAGATTTGACCCCAAAGGGGACAGGTACCAGGTCCCCCTTCAGCAGCTCTGTGCTGGCTGCAGGTTTCAGGTGTAGTGAAGCTCTCACTGAGAAGTAGGTCAGCTGGAGATCTGTGCCTCCAGATAAAGAAATACATTTTTTTTCTGTCTACTATAAAGCAGTATTTAAAATGTTCGTGCTCCCTGGTGACACAACATCTCTGTCAGCCAAAAGGTTCCTGGGAAAGGCTTTTGGGGGGATTTTGCAGCCTGGGGGAAGTGGCTTTGATGTTCCACTCTCAGCACTCACACACCACACGGCTTCTCTGTGGAAACCAAAGGCTCTTTTTTGCTGCAAAACGTTGGATTTCAGCTGTGCCTCCTTGGCCAGGAGTGTGCTGGATCCTGGGCTGGGCTGCCCCCTTGGAGCTGTGAATGGTGCTGAGCTTTCTCTTCCTCTGCCGCCCTCATGGAAATCTCCTGGTGCCCCATGGAGCCCACTGGTACTGGAATGGAGAACAGGGTGATACTGGAATGGGGAACAGGGTGATACTGGAATGGGGAACAGGAGCTGCCCTGGTGTTTTGAGGAAAGAGGAAGGCTGACAATGGGCTTTCAAAGTGGCCGGGGGGGATGCAGTGATGCAAATCCGTGGCTGGCCTGTGTTTCAGGAGGGAGCAGCTGCCCGTGCTGTGCCAGGCAGGTTTGGGGGCCCTGCAGCCCCTGAAGGGGCCTGGCAGCACCAGGAGGGAGGCACAGCCACCTCTCTGAGTGCTGCTGCCTCACTGGGACCAGATCCAGGGTGCAGCAGTGGCCGTTCTCCAACCAGCTGTGAGCCCCAAAAACAGCAGGAGGGAGCAGGGGGTGCGTGCCAGCAATCTCTGCGTACTGGACTGGTCATTGTCACGGCTCAGGCCAGTCTGCCCCGCTGGTCCTGAGCCACACTCGTCCCCGTGAGGTGCCCCCTGAAGCAGCCCCATCACCCCTCTCAGGCAGACGTGTCTGCAGTCGGTTTCCCCTCGCTGTTGCACATCCTGATTTGTTGTTCTGCTTTCTCTCGCGTGTGAAAGTGACCACCAGACTCAGCCTGAGAGAAGGAACCAAAGGCTGCCAAGACAGATCTTGCATGTGCAGCCTCGGGATGATTTAGCAACTGCTTCAGCTGCTCTGAATCAGTCGCTGGAGAACCCTTCATGCAGGACAAGCTGACTTCTCCAGGCCACACCAGGTGAGCATTTTTTTCTGTAATATTTGTTTCTGGGTGCTTTTTCATTTGTTTGTCCTGAGAGGAGAACCAGGGAGCAGAAGTGCTGGCGACTCAGATGCCATGTGCAAAAGCAGGGAAACGTGAAGGCCAGGCAGTGTCTGTGCCCATTTTCCCCCAATCTGTTTGGGAGAGGCGATTTGGATGTGTCAGCACTGGCACACACAGCACAGCTGGTGAGGGGGTGCTGGCTCCAGCTGGTGCCTCCCAGCACCCTCTCCCTGCTGTGTGGCACAGGGGGACACCCTGCAAAATGTGTCCCCAGACGGGACCAGAAATCCTTCTCAAAAACAGGGCAGTAAATTCAGCAAGGACTTGCTGGCAAATAAAGCCCAGAGCTCCAGCAGCTCAGCTGCAGGGACTTTTTGGAGGTTCTGGGTGTAGAAATCTCAGCTTTCTGCAGCTGAGGACTGTTCGTGGAGCTGGCCGCTATTTTGGCAGCTGCACAGGGGTGGTCCTGGGAGGGTGCAGCTCCGCAGGTCTTGGCAGGAAAGCAGGATGCTGTGCCTGCTGCCCTGAGCTGTGCTGGCCCTGGGGCTGGGCAGGAGTTGTGTTTGTAGGTCGGGTGTGCAGCAGGCTGTGCAGCAAAGTGTGTCACGGCAGAGCTGCACAGAGCACAGCCAACCAGGCAAAAACCAGCCCCAGAGGGGTCCTGTGTTTTGAGAGGCAGATGGCAGAGAACTCCAGAAGGTTTGCTGCCACTTCTCAGGATATTTGGTTTGTGAGGGGACAGGGTGATGAAGGTACAAAGCTGTAGTGACTTTCTCAGCCTAGAACTGATCCAAGGGTCCCCAGCAGCTGATTCTGGGCCTGGAATCCCTGTCTGAGGCTGACCTGGAGATCCTCTCATGTGCACGATGAAGCAAAAAGAGAGAAGCCACCAAGATGCCAGAGATGATTCAGCTCTTGTCTTTCTATTTTGTTTCTGCACTATTGGAAAATACGTTCTGGTAATGGCAGCCTCAGCTCCAGCTTCACGTGAGGGTTCTCCGGGCAGGAGAGCTGCTCTCAGTAACTTTTTACCTTTAAATAAGTTTGGAATGGCCACAGCTGGGGTTCGTGGAGCAGGGACAGGGCAGCAGGGTGCTGACTCTTGCCTTCCTCTGGACACTGCCTGGCAGATTCCTGGTGGTGACAGCCACTCCTTCCTTGGGCTGCAGGAGAAATCTCTGATGTGAGAAAAGAGATGTCAGCTTTGTTCTGAGAGATGTGGAGCAGGTCAAGCTGAATCCAGGGACCAAATGTGCCACTGCTCCAGCAGAACCTCTCGCCATGTGCAGCACCCAGGGGCAAGGATTTAGTTCTGGAGTAGGGGGGCTGTGTTTTAGGACCAAACTTCTCTGATTCTGTCATATTAAAAACATCTGATTGCTTTGGGAGCAGAGCCAACACCTGTCTGTGAACATCTCGGCTCAGATGTCAGAGGCTCGACCCCCAAACCACCGGAAAGATTCGTGACTGAGGGGAAACACGAAGGGGTTCAGGCCAAGCTGTCTCCCCCACGCTCGCTCTTCCTTTCCAGGCTCAGTGCGGTCACAAACCAGAGCCCTGCTCCCTGCCCCCTGTGCTGCGCTGACTTTCAGCCTCCCACCCTCAGAGGCTGCACACCAGAGCCTTCCTCTGACCTTGAGCTGGTTGCCAGTGCTGGGTGTCCTGCCCCAGGGGACACCGGAGCATGTGTCACCTCTGCTGTTCTTTTCAGAGGGAGAAGATGTTGCTGAGCCTGACCCTGCTGCTGACATGGCTGGGTAAGCTCTAAGTTTTATTTCCCTCTGCTTTCCCCTCTGCCTTTGCCGTAAGACTCACTGGTGTCTCTCCTCCTGTGGTGAGAACCCCTTGGAGCTGCTCCTCTCCCGGGTGCCCGTCCCTCCTCTGGCCCTGCGTGTGCCGATCTCCCCTTCCCGCAGACCTCCCCTCTGTATCGGCTGCAAACTGCACTGGCATCCCCGGAGGTGTCCTGCGTTTAGGCTCCAAGGCTTTGAGAGAAGCACGACTGCTTCACCAAGTCTAAATACAGGGAGAGGTTTCCAAGGTATTGATTTTGGCTCTGCTCAAGGCAAGCAGATCCCTTGGTCCTCTCCGCTGGCAAATATTTGTCATTTTCGGCTCCTCAGCTGGTCAAGACCAACAGAACTCGTTTGGGAAGCTGCAGCACTTTGCATTCATTATTTACAGGGCTTCAGACAAACACTTGGTGCTTGGCCAGGGCCCAGCCCTCGGTGGTTGTGGACAGGCTGAGCAGAGTGGCTCAGCCACGAGGACGAGCCTACCTGTCTGAGCAGCTCCCGCTGAATCAGCTCAGCCAGCTCTGAGCAAAGAGCAGCCAGAGCCTCAGCTGCCCCTTGCAGTGCACTGCAGGCTCTGAGGCAGGTGGGGCTCTGCTGACGAGCTCCGGTGACATTTTCTGTCCCACTCGTTTCAGAGAATCGTTTAGTTCGGAGAAGACCTTTAATCCCCTTCCTGCCGCGCGCTCTGCAGCCCGGCGAGCGGCAGCTGCTTCGTGCGGTTGTGTCAGCTCTCTGCTCTTTGATGTTCCCCTGGTTTGCTTTTTTTCCCACTGTCCAGCTCCTCTAGAAACCCCAAGCTGTGGTTACGTGGCCAGACAAGTACAAGCCCAGGTCTGGAGCCTGTGAGCAAAGGGGAAGGAAGCCAAATGGGCAGTGAGGGAGGAACTGAAATTCATGTGAAGCGCTTGAATTGCCCCTGGCCTGGTGGAGATGAGAGCAGCACAGGTTCTCCCAGCCTGTGACTCACAGGCACAGCCCTGCAGGAGCTGCAGGCTTTGGCTCCGAGGCGTGGAGGGCAGGGGTTGTGCTTCCCAACTTCCCTTCGGCTGGATCACACGGCTTGGTGTGGCGGTGGAGGATGTGCTGCCCCACATCCCAGGCACGCCACGAGCAGGGGTCAGGCGCAGGCTTGGCCTCTGGACTGGTGAGGGCCGTGAGCCCCAGGCTTCCCTGGAGAGGAGGTAGCGATGGGGACAGGCAGGCTGCACCTGGCCGTCCTCCCTGGGCTCATCCTGCTGTCCTTGTCCCCGGCAGAGCGGTGCAGCGGGGCTGCCGGGGTGTTCATGGAGCCTCAGCTCCGAGCTAGGGCTGGGGACTCTGTGCTGCTGCAGTGCCTCTTCCTAGACCCCGACAGCAAGGGATGGACCCTGCACAAAGTGGACTGGCTGCACAAGGCGGGAGCTGGCACTCAGGTGGGTCAGGACACGGGTGGCAGGGGAGGGGACACGAGGGCCGGTGGCAGGGGAGGGAGAGCCAGGCAGCCCTGGGGAGGCTGTGGGGAAGCCCATCCGCCTGTCGCAGGCCCTGAGCAGAGGAAGTTTCCATGAGAGGAAGAAGGGTCCCCGAGAGGTGGCGGGACCCCTCGGCACGGCCCCGCAGCACCGGGGAAGCTCCGCTCCGGCTGCTGCATCCTGGGATTTTCCCGGAGAGCGCCGGGCTCCGTGCGAGGAGAGCAATCCACGGGAGAGGCAGAGGGCGTGAACCCGAGGGCTCCTGAGGAGGAACAGGGCACCTGACATCCTTCACCTGACCGCCTGTGCCCCGGCAGGAGGAGATGGTGTTCTTTTACTACAGCAACCACGGCGTCCCCGTGGGCCGCTTCAAGAACCGGGTGCAGTGGCAGGGGAACGTGTCCCGCTGGGACGGCTCCATCCGGCTGCAGGACGTGCGTGTCAACGACAGCGGCACCTACGAGTGCGAGCTCCGGCTGCTCCAGAACAGCAGCATCTTCAGGAGCCGGACGGTGCTGCACGTCAGCCCCGCGCTCCCGAGAGGTGCGTGCCGCGCCCCGGGGCCGCTCCCGCCGCCCGCGGCTCCCCGAGCCGCCCCCACGGCTCTCCCGCGGCACGGCTGGGTCCCCGCGGTGCCATCCCCTGCCTTGGTGTCTCCCCGGCAGGACGAGGAGCAGAGGGCGCCGAGGATGCCGCGCCCCCGAGAGACTCCGGGTTCTGGCCGGCCGTGGTGGGCTGCGGCTGCGTGGCCGTGGTGGTGGCGTTCCTGGCCGGGCTCTGCGTGAGGAAGAGGTACCGGCGCTGGCTCTGGGTTTAGGGGGTGAGAAAGCACCTCCCCTGCGCTGCTCTGGCCGGCCCAGCTTTGCCCTGACCTTCTCAGGTGCGAGGGTTCAGCTCCGCAGGTGTGGGGTGCAGCCTCCTGCTGCCATCTAGTGTCACCCTGCCCTGGCCGGTGTCCCCTCGGCTCCCAAACCTCCCGGGCGGTGCCAGCAGCAGGGGTGGCCTGGCCCGGGCGTGAGCAAAGGGCTGTCAGTGTCCCGGGAGAGGGAGGGAGGGACAGGAGCAGCGGGTGATGCTTCTCGCCGGAGGTGACACTGCCGCTGCCTTCCCTCGAGGTTTGCAACCAACACAGCCCTGGAGAGGATGGGGAAGAGCAGCAGCAAGAACAAAGCAGAGGTGAGAGCTGAGGCCGGAGGGATCCCTGGGGTCGGGTGTGTGGGCTCAGGGCTGGGGAGGGGTTCCCACACTGCCCAGGCACGAGGGGCCATTTGCCAGCCAGCTCCAGCCGTGGCTCTTGTTGCTTGCTCTGTAACTGGGGTCAGGCAGCCCCTGGGTGTTTGGGGCTGCTCGGTTCCAAACACCCCGCTCTGCCCCTTGCAGGAAGCAATTTACTCCTCAATCCCTGGAGCTGAGGTACCCAAAGCTGAGCAGGAAGCAAAGAAGAAGAGGAGAGCTGAGGACACGTACATAACCATGGTGAGGAGCTGCAGCACGCCTGGTGGGACCCCCACATCGCTGTCCCCGTTACCAGGGTCACTCCCCATGCCAGACCCCAGCCTCCCGTGCCCCCTGCCCCCTCCGAACCCACCCTGGTACCCGTGGTGAGACTCTCACCTTGTCCCTCGCTCCCTGCAGCACCCCTCTCACTGCCGGGACAACGGCGTCTACGTGGAGCTGGCCAAGAGGGCGATCCCGTCGGAATGGATGGCAGAGGGGACACAGGGGGAGGGACAGAGCGAGGAGCCCCACAGCAGGCCAGAGGGGGCACTTCCCTGGGCTCCAGAGCGGGACAAATAGCTGCGCTGTGGGGTGGCAGCCCCTCGTCCAGGTGTGTCCAAGACACCTTTGTCCCTCTTGAGGACCGAGACCTGGCGACACGTCACTGTGTGCTCCGTGCCAGGGCACTGCTGGGGCACAGCCCAGCCGTCTGCAGGGAACCAGGGACGCCCGGCTCTTGCCCCCTGGTCTCTGGAGAGGGGCACAGTGGGCACAGCCTCACGCTCCAGCTCTGCCCCTGGCCCAGGAGAAGGATCTCCCGGGGGGAGATGCAGCAGGAGCGGTCACGGTATTTTTCTGTAGATAATAAAACTCAGGGAATCTTCCCTGACCCTCTCTTCGTTTTACCTCCCGCCTAAGCGTGTGATGTCCAAGTGTGCCAAAATCTGCCTGGCCCAAGGCCCGGGAGCCCCTGCACCCGTGTGCAGCCTCGCACGGGCACCCGCCAGCCCCGCCGGCTCCAGGCGGGTGCAAAGCCAAACGGGACAAAAAAGGGGTCCCTTGGCAGCAGGATGGGGACGGAGGGGTTCAGGACGGAGCCGGCGGGCGGTGGGGTCCCCCACGTGTGTCCCCTGGCCCGGGGTGAGCAGCGGGTGCCGGGCAGCGCTGGCCGGGGGGAGCCCAGCCACCCCTCCCGGGCCTCCGGAGCAGCGTCTGGGCGGGCGCTGGCGCTGCTCCCGCTCTATCTCTGGGTGCTGGGCGCTATCTCTGGTGCCGGGCTCTATCTTTAGATGTTTGACACCTCCAGGTGCGGAGGGAGCCGGGACCCTCCACCTCCCACCGCTGCCGGAGACTGCAGCGCGGCGCTGCGCTCCTTGGTTCTCGTTGACACCCTGCTCTCTTTTCCCGCAGGCAGCCGCGGGACGGGATTCGGGAGGAACCAGCCCCCGGAGCTGGATTTGGGGGGTCGGGGGGTCGCGCACGGCCTTTGTGGGGTCGCGGGAGCTGTAGCAGCAGAGCAGAGCGGGCTTTGCCTGCCCAGGGTGGGTGGGAAAGGGCTGTGCGTGCAGGGAGGCTTTGCTGAGAGGCGTTGCTGGGACACTCGTGCCTTCTCTCCCGGCTGTCCTGCTTCCCCTCCGGCCTCCGGACAGGCAGAAGAGCCCCCCTGCACCCCCTCCTGCCTCCCTGCTGCCCTTCCCTGCCTCCCCAGGGCTCCGCTGCACAGGAACCGAGGTGTGCCCTGGCTCCGGGGCATCCCTCGCCTCTCTCCCCAGTGATGCTGTCCCAGCAAACGCCACCACCCCGTGTCCCGGGGCCTGAGCAGCTCTGTCACTGCCTCTCCGCTCTCCAGGAGGTCTTTTTGTCTTTCCTGCACCCATCTCTGCAGCCGGAATCCAGGTTTGGAGCCCAGGGCCAAAAGGCTTCCTTGACCAATGGTGCGAAGGGAACCACAGACTTTCTCCAGCCCTGGTACTGCTGGGCAGAGGCTCCCCGTCCCAAGGCTGGGAGAGGAGAGGTGTTATCCTGGGAGAAGATGCTGCTGGAGAAGGGGAAGGAGCCTCCAGCAGAGTCTGGCAGCCCTGGGGAGCGATGGAGCTGTCCGGGAGCGCGCAGGTGACCAGGAGCACCTCTACCTGCTGCAGCCTACCTGGGGCGTCCTGGCTGGGCTCCTCGGGCCCCTCTGCTCTCCCCAGCCCGGGGCAGCCCCTCCGCTCCCTGCCCGGCTCCGGGAGGGCATTTCCAACGCTCCTGGGCCCCGCTGGGTTCTCCAGAACGGGCACTGCTGCTGGGGACGGTGGGCGCAGGGCTGGCCGCCAGCCTCCCGCGGGGCACGGGGGACACACCTGCATGTCCCCACCGAGCCCGGGGGGCCGCGGGGGCCGCAGGAGCCCACCGTGTGCCCCAGCCCCTGCACAGAGCAGGGAGCCGGCAGTGCCAGGAGCTGTCGCCTGCAGTTCAGGGGAAAATTTTTCCGCCCTCCCACTCCGGCGGCTGCAATCCACCAACCACAGCATTTACTGCTTTTTTTCGCCCCAGCACCGCTCCAGCCATATTGGGCTGTGGGGAGAAAGCGGCTCTAATGTTCTATGTCACCTGCAAATAACCCGGGCGTTCGAAAAAGCACCTCCACCACCTCCACAACCCACACCAACACCACGTCCTCTCCACACACAAAAGTCCGTCAAAATGAGCCCGGAAGCCTGGCTCCCGCAGCCCACCTTGTTCCTCACTGGCCTCACCTTGCTTCTCTCGCTGGGTAAGTGTCGGCTTGAGCCCCCTTGCATGTGCCCAGGTGGGGAGACACCCGCGTCCCTGGCCAGGAGCCCCCGGCCCGTGTCCGGCCCCGGGCAGCGCCGTGCCGCAGGGATGGGGACGGAGGTGGTCTGGCGCGCACCCTGCGGAGAGCCACCCACCGGGGTGACCTGCTTTCGGGCGGGGTGGGGGCTACGGTGCCACTGCATCCTCTCCTAAAACCGCCCTGCGCCCTGCTCGCTGGGGGCCGAGCACGAAGCCCCTTGCATGCCCGGCGGAGCAGCGGGCTGGCGTGGGGACAGGGCTGGCAAGGTGCTGGCGGGTGGGCTGTGCTGGCTTGTGCCTGTCCTTCGGGTGCTGGCGGGTGGGCTGTGCTGGCTTGTGG
>VZRO01003213.1:114000-151736 GCA_013397915.1 Daphoenositta chrysoptera | reverse complement strand
CACCAGCCTTCCCCTTTTGTTTTCTTTCCGAACTGCCAACGCTTGAGACATGTTTCTATTACACACGTGCCTGCAACCTGCACTGCTTCTCGGAGAAGGCTGCGGCTGCCGGGGGGACTGGGAGCTTCTCGCGGGCTCGGACTGGGAGGCTGCTGGGGCAGAGGGAGCCGCGGGCTCCGCTCTGAGCACGGGCAGGAGGGTGCCGGGCAGGCAGGGCAGGGGCCGGGCCGGGGCCGGGTGGGTGCCGTGCCCGGGGCCGGGTGCTGGGCCAGCGGGGCTCCCGGCGTGCCCGGAGGGTGCAGCGCGGGGTGGCGCGGTGGGTGCTGGCGATGCTGAGCTGAGGTGGCTGGGAGCTGCCTGCTGTCTGGAGGTTTCTGGAGCAGGGCAAGGGTGCTCCGAGCTGGCCGTGCAGATGGAGTGGCACAAGAGCACGGGAGGAGGCAGGGCTTGCTAAGCACAATGGAGAACCAAATCTGTGAGAGACCCTGGCTGTGCCTCGGTGCCTCCTGCAGCAGGGCTGGGGGTCTGGCCGTGTCCCGGGGGTCACTGCGGGCCCGTGATGGGGTGAGGTGCCACATTTCACCCTGGCTTTGTCCCCGTGCAGGGCCATTCCTGGGAGCAGGGGTGCTTCTCCCCAGGCAGCCATCCTGGGAGCGCTCCCCGGCTTTGTGCTGCCCCCTCCCCTCTCTGGGGAGCTCGGCACGCAGAGCAGCGATGCTTTTGATGCTGGTGCCAAGGCTGAACTCGTTACGTGGATATTTTTGTATGAGATTCAGGGGGAAAGCAGCCAATTGCGTTTCCTTTTCACTGTGGCGTCCATGGCCACGCAGGGAGGGAGCACAGCCGAGCCCTGGCGAGGGGAGCCGGGCCAGGGCTGTGCCACCGGCCCGCTGGGCAACCTTGGGCAAGTTGCTCTGCCTCTCCATGCCTCAGTTTCCCCGTCTGTAAAATGGGGACAATAATACTGCTCTACCTCACGGGGTGGGTGTGAGGTGTCCTTGGCTAACGATGGTGAAGTGCTCTGGGGTGAGAGGTGCTGCAGAAAGCCAGGGGGTCTTTGTGAGTGGACTCACAAGGATGTGAGACACGAAGTGAGCGAGCTACAACTGAGGTTGTCAATGTCCTTTAAAATGTGATTTGTTCCCTGTTTCTCCAGTTTGTGGGTGTCTGACAGCGAAGCTGCCGGACAGGCAGCTCCCCTTTCCCCACAGTAAACTGGGATTCACAGCTGAGCCATGACTTGCTGTGGGGGCTTGTGCCCTGGCAGAGGTGCTGGAGACGGAGGTAGGCGAGGATTTGGTGGCCAAGGTGAACAAGGAAAGGCTGGGTGCTACCTTCTCTGGAGATGCTGGTGCACAGTGGGCTGGTCACCCCAGGCTGGGCTCAGGGGCACCCATTGGAGCAGGGCTGTGTGCTGGGGACAGGGACAGGCACCTGGCCCCAGGCAGGTTCCCGTTGGTAGGACAGGCAGGTAGGAGTCAGGATCCTGATCTTCTCTCTGAGGGTCTGTGGGACCCTCAGGCCAATCACTTGACCTCTCTGTGCTTCGGTGTCCCCGTCTGTGAGCTGGGGACAGAGAAGCTGAGCTACCTCTCAGGAGGTGTGAGGTGCCCTGCACGGCTCTGCCGCCATCCCGGGGCGGAGGGCGCTCTGGTGCCAGGTGTTTGACACGCCACCGCCACCTGTGAGACCTCCCAGTCACCCCGAGAGACCCCCGGCCCGCCCTTGAGGAGCCCTCCCGTGGGGGAGGACAGCGAGGGGAGGAAGGGAGTTGAGTTTTTTTAAAGAACTATTTTTAGCTGTCCTAACCTGTTGGCCTTTTTTAGCCGGCGAGTGGACGCAGCTCCGCTTCCCGCCGGATATGCAATGCTGCACTATGCATGGATTACTCCTCTGGCTTGATGGGAAAAGTCCACACAAGCAGTTTTTGGAATGTAACTCCATGCGCACTCGGGTGCTCCGGGGGAGCGGGCTGCCTCGGGGGCTTGTGCCAGCACCGGCGGCGTCCCTGCTGTCACCGGGGCTTTGGGGGGCTGCAGAGGCTTGCTGGGGCATTTCGGGGAGAGGCCCCCGGGAGCGTGTGCTGCCACAGACACGTGTGTGGCCAAGCAGATGTGAAGCTGCGTGGGAGGAACCCGCGTGTGAGCGCGGGGCGTGCGTGCGCCGGGCTGTGTGATGACTTACAGCACATCTTTGCACTGTAGAGGTTTAGTTAGCTTTGCCTTGAATGAAATAAAGTTTACGTTTACTAGAGAAACTCGCCGTGGTTTGGGGTTGCTGTGGGTGTCTGTTTAGGTCTTGGGGGGGACTGGATAAAAACAAGCCCGTGAGGAAGCAGGACCAAGGCTGGGGAGGCTGTGTGAAAAAACAAATCCTTTCCTTTAATGGGAATAGGGGGACGGTCTAACATCAAATACTATTTCTCTCTGTACAACAGGAGTGAGCTGACAGCAGCTTGGCCCCCCAGGAGCCATCCTGCCACAGCGGGGTCAGCACAGGGCAATAAATTAATCTTTCTCCGGAAGGGAGCCTGAGCCGGTGAGATTCCTTCACGGGATCAGTGGCCGTCACTCCGAGTCACCCTTTGCCTCCTTGGCTGGGCTCTGGCACCCTAAATCACAGCTGCCAGCGAGGGTTTGGGAGCCTCTGCTCACCTTCCGTGGCCGGAGATCACGTCCCTGTTGCTGCCAGAGCAAGGGCAGAGGGATGGGAAGGGAGGCTCGGGGCGAGGAGCGACCTGTTCCCGCAGGTCTCAGAGCTCCGACTGCGAGGAGAGAGAGGCACAGAAGGGACTGAAAGCTTTGAAAGCACAGCCAAACCCAAGAGGGAAGCAGCCGTGTCCTTAAGGAGGCGGCTCAGCCGAAGGGCGGGGCAGCACTGACCCTGCGGACGGCGTAGATCCAGTCGAGGTAGGCACGGACACTGGTGTAGACCCCGGGCGTGCTGGGGGTCCCGCAGCCCTGGCCCCAGCTGACGATGCCCACGACCTGCCAGTGCCCGCCCGAGTACAGGAGGGGCCCGCCGCTGTCCCCCTGCGGAGGACAGACCCTCAGGGTGGCCCCGCAGAGCGGGTGGCTGCTCATAGAAGCCGTTCCCAAGACAGCTCTTCCCCCAAAGGAGCCGTGTCAGGATGGGCACGGAGCCACCCAGCCCTGCGTCCAGGGACCCCCACCTGGCAGGTGTCCACGCCGCCCTGGGGCAGGCCGGCACACAGCATCCTGTCGGTGACATCGCCGTGGTAGGCGGCCAGGTTGCAGCTCAGCTCGTCGATGAGCTCCACCTCGGCCTGCTGCAGGCGCTCCGACAGCTTCCCTGCGTGACACGCGGCCTCTCAGAGGGGCCCCGGGCGAGCAGGGAGCCCCGCGGCCCCTCTGCTCCCGCCCGCAGCGCTGGGGCTGTGCCCGTCCCTGTCACCGCCGCGCTGTGCCGCTCACCGTGCTCCTCCGTGTAGCCCCAGCCGATCACCCACAGCGGCGTGCCCGGCACCAGCTCCTCGTCGAAGTAGGGCAGGCAGATGGGCTTGGTGCTGTCTGGAACAGAGGTGTCTGGGGGGGCTCACAGGGAGGGGGCCCGGGCTGGCTGGGGACAGCCGCCAGCCGGGCACCCCCCTCCCTGCTCCCGGCTCGGTGTCCCTGGAGCGCTGCCACGCCGGGCATCACCGTCCCAGCCCGCATCTCGGTGCCATCAGGGGACACTGGTGACGCCCGCCCCAGGAGGGCTTTGCCAGGCTCACCTGAGTCCCGCACAGGAGAACGCAGCTTCACCAGGGCGATGTCATTGTCCTTGGGGGACGCGGGTGTCACCTCCGCCAGGAACACCTTCTCCACGGCGAAGGTGGCAGCGCCCGACAGGAGGTCAGAGCCGGCCTTCACTCGCCAGCTCTGGATGATGGGGTTGTTCCTGCGCACAGACAGCGCTGTCACCGCCTGTCCCCCGCGGGGACGGGCACGGAGCCCTGTGCAAGCTGTAACCCACAGGACACGGAACCCGCACGCAGCTCGGAGCCAGCGGGAGGTGCCCACTCACTTGAAGCAGTGCGCGGCCGTCAGGACCCAGCCGGGCCCGATGATGCTGCCCCCGCAGATGTGCTCCTTCCTGTACTGCAAACTGACCTGCCAGGGCCACGCCTCGATGGCAGCCGGGCTGCCCCCCAGCACCCGCGGCGTCCTCACGCTCTGCCCGCAGTCTGAGAGGGGACACAGGCTGGCACACGAGGGACAGAGCAAACGGAGGCTCCAGGGACAGGAGCGTGGCCAGGGTGCCTCATCCCCACAGCACTGCTGTCACCCGTCATCCCCAGGCTTGCTGGAAGGGATCCAGCCATCCCCTACCCGCTCCAGCCCCCCAGGATAATTAGTTTAATGAGGGTAAATAAAAGTAAACCCATGCAGGCAGCTGGGTACGCCTCCCTCAGGAGTTTTGTTTCCAGGAGGTTTGTGCTGGCTTAACAAGGTTAGCAGTAATTAAACCCAGCTTTCCTCGTGCAAGCTCTGTGGGATGGAGCTCTGCTCCCACGGGGCCGTGCAAGAGCGAGGGCCTGGAGCAGGACGAGGCCCCAGAGCCTGCAAGGTGCAGCCACCACCGTGGTACTTACTGGAACAGAAGAGTGACACAGCCAGCCCCGAGAGGCATTTCCTGCAAGGGGAAGGAAAAGAGCTGGATTTGGCTCCTCTGCCAGGCTCCTGCTCGGGGTTCGCACCGGCCCCACTCACCTGCCCGGCTCAAGCACCTGGATGCTCCCGTTGCTCAGCACGACCTCGCGGGGAGGCAGCGGCTGCCCCGCGCCCGCCTCCACCGCCTGGAAAGTCGGGGTGCTGGAAGACACGGGGGGACAGGGCTTCAGGTGTGGGGGAGGACAGGCACTGGAGCCTCAGCACCTCGGGAGCCTGGATCCCGTAGGAAAAAGGGGCTTCCTTGGGACAGGGATGCCAAAGTGGGGATGTCAGAGCCCTGGAGGGCCGGGACACTGAGC
The DNA here is from genome assembly GCA_013397915.1 of Daphoenositta chrysoptera. Lineage (NCBI taxonomy): Eukaryota > Metazoa > Chordata > Aves > Passeriformes > Daphoenositta > Daphoenositta chrysoptera. Next base: position 146,764 of record VZRO01003213.1, on the reverse strand, counting down.
CCAGGACCAGGGACAGGAGCAACTGAAGGAGGGGAGAGTTCCCTGCCCAGCAGAGGGGTGAGCCGGTGGCACTCGGAGAGCTCAGGGAGGGTCCCTGCTGTTGTGGCATTTGGGACCTGTGTTCAAAGCCTCAATCACTGACTTTCTGGGCCTGGAAAACACCAGGTTTGGCTCAGTTTGGGCTCCTACAGTGGCTCAAACACCAGAACCCATCTTAAAAGGGAAGTGCAGGGCCCTGAACCTCCTCCCCAGGTGAGCTGTGTTGGCAGGGAGACCCTGGGCTGCTCTGGGCAGGGCAGGGCTGCAGGTAGGGGTGATGGAAGGGGAGCAGGGCGGGGTGGGGTGCCCGTGGGCTGTGACGGAGCAGGACACAGCACTCTGCTCTCATGGGAGGCTGCCAGAGCTCCCAGCCAGCTCGTGGGGACTCACAGAGTGCTCTGCGTGCTGGGGATGGACTGAAACCACGAGTGCAGAGCCCTGAGTGCTCTGCAGACCAGCAGAGCCCCCCTCCAGGAGAGTTTTTAGGGGAGAGGGGCAGGTGAAGCAGGGGAGCAGCCGGGTACCTGCTGTAGCCCATCTGCTCGCAGGCGGCTCTGGCCAGCGCCGGGGTGAAGTGGTCGTGGCACACGCAGGACCAGGCTCCCGTGCTGCTGTCGAGCACCTGCAGGATGGATCTGTCTTTGGAAACGCGGGCTGGAGGCAGACACAAAGTCAGCTTCAGCGCGGGGGCTGCAGCAGCCCGGCCCCCGGAGCCCTGGAGGGGTGTCCTGCACTCACCCCCGGCCGGCGGCCCCTCGGGGACCCACTGGGGACAGTTGGCCTCGTCCTCGCCCTGCAGACAGTCCAGCTGCCCGTCACACACCTGCTTCAGCGGCACCAGCTTCAGGGGCTGCTTGCAGAACAGGTAGTGGTGGTCCAGGTAGATCTTCACTGGAGGGAGAGGGGGGCTCAGCGCAGAGCCCCAGCTCCTGGGCGGGCTCGGGGCTGGCACGGGGGGCTCAGCAAGGAGCTGGCTCCGTGTTTGCTGGGCCGTGGCCGTGAGAGAGGAGGGGGAGAGGAGATCAGGAGCAGTACCCAGGAACCCGATGGCCACCAGGCAGGCGAGGGTGAGCACCACGGCCAGGACGAGGATCCCGACCCGCTTGAAGGACTCCGGCACCCTGGAGGATTTGGGTCTCGTGCAGGGACCTGCAACACAGAGGAGCGTGGCCCTGCGTGGCCGGTCTCAGCCTGGCACCACTCATCTCTCCCAGCTCCCACAGGTGTTACCTCTGCCGTTGAGCCGCTCCGAGGCCGAGTCCTGCAAAGCAGAGGGGAAAACCAGCTATGAGCTGAAACTGCAGCCAGAAAGCAGCTGGAAGGTGGGAGGGTGTGTTGGAGTGTGGGCAGCTGACCCGCGGTGAGCTCAGAGCCCAGGGAGGGCAGCAGGGAAACTGCCCCAGCCTCCATCAGAGGTGGCTTTAGAGCTGCTGGGAATGGGGGTGGCATGTCCTGTGTGACAACGCCTGGCTCTGCGGTCACCCAGGGTCACCTGCGGCCTTGTTCCCATAGCCACCACCTGTGCGATTCCAGTAACCGGCTCTCAGCGGTGTAGAGTTACTGTCATTAACACACCAGAGGCTTAAAAAGTCACAGATGTTGCGAAAGAGGCGCTTTCTGATGTGCCGAGAAACCCTGAGCCAAAATCCACACGCCCGCGGGGCTGTGGCACACGGGCATGTCCGGACGGGGCTGCGCCGCGGCGGGGTCAGCAGCGGGGGGCACAGCCCGAGCGCTCCCGGGGCTGCGGGAGCACCGGAGGAACCAGCCCGAGCCGGGGAAGCGGCAGTCCCAGGGCGGGGAGGGACGGGGCCGTGCCGCTGCTAAGACACGGGGTAAACACAGCCAGGGCTGGAGCGGGGCTGAGTCAGGCACCGATCCGCTTGAGCTCCTCCAAGTTATCCTCCCGTGACGATTCCTTGTGCGAGAAGCCCCCGCGATGGGAGGGCAGGTGCCGTGGGCCCGTGCTCGGGGGGTGGGCTGAGGCCCGGAGCCCCTTTGGGAGGGTTCGGGTGGGCACTGCAGGTGTCTGTTCCGTGCTTTCCAGCCGCGGCTGTGCCGTGCCACAGAGCAGCCCTTTGGAAAGGTGTTCCTGCTCCTCTGAGCCCGGTCCCTCCCATGCCCCGCCAGCCCCGGTGAGCTCTTCTCCTTTGCTGTTGCTGCCGGACTCTGCCAGCGCAGGTAAGACAAGATTTTTGCGTGGACAGAGGTAAGGAAGGTTAAACCCGCTGTGATAAACCCGCAGATCCGGGTGCACGATCCAGGAGGATTTGGGAATTGGAAGCCTTTGCTCCAAGTGCTGAACTTCAGGAGCAGCCCAGATGGAGGTGATGGTGTTTGTCACCTCAGATGGTGTTTGTCACCTCAGATGAGAGCAGAGGTCCCTGTGCCGTCCCAGGGCTGAGGCTCGGACTTGGCAGAGCGCTGTGGGGGCACTGGGGACCTGGCCCAGCTGAAGGGGGCTGTGTGCCAGCCCTCAGCAGGTCAGAGGAGAGGTGAGCCCTCCCTGCCCGGGTCACCGTGCCAGGGCAGGTTTAGCCATGCTCACACGCTCTTCCAGCGGGATTTTACAGCAAGTGCCAAGCCATTATCCCCGGGTTAGCTCACACAGGCCGTGTGTGCCAGGAAACGGTGCCTCCCTGTCGTGGCCCTGCTGCACGGCTTGGGCTGCCGGTTTTGGGAACAAGAAGTGACCTGTGCCGGGGAGGACTGGATCCTGCCCGGTGCCATGTGGCCGTGTCCCAGCGTGTTGGTGGCTGGCTCTTTGAGGAAGTGCCAGCAGCCTTTCTCCCAAAGCCAGGCTCAGCTGGCACCCGTGCCGAGTGTGGGCAGCTTGTGCCAAATTCCCCACCCCTGGACAGGCTCTGCTCGGCTCCTGGGGTGCAGAAGCTGTTTCCTGGTGGCAGGGAGCTGCTGGGAGCAGGAGGGCAGGATGGGAATGGGAACCTGGGCCCTGCGTCTCCCACCTCGGCTGCCCTTCCCGAGCCGCCTCTCTGCGGAGAAGGGGAAAGCTCCCGGTGGCCTGGGAGTTTTGTAACGCTGCTCCAACGCTGCCAGCAGAGCCAGCCCAGGGCACGTGGGGCCGGTGCTTCCTCATGCTGACCTCCTGTGTCACCCTGGGCCTGGGCCGGGCACCACCTGGATAATGGGATCCTAACGGTTCCCTGCGGGAACGGTCCCGGGCCGTGATGGACGCTCCAGGCCCCCCTGCAGCAGCACGGCTGCCCCTGCCTGTCCCCACGCTGCCCTTACTTGTCCCCATCACGTCATCCAGCGCTGGGCTCCTCTCCAAGACACCAGGTCTGGTGCTGATGCAGATGAGATGGGTGATTATTGGGTTTTTGGTGGGTTTTTTGGCATTTTCTTCATTCCATGAACCTCTTCTGTTTCAAAGGGATTCACAGCTTGGAGCTGCCTCTCCATGGCTCCTCTCAAACCCACGCTAGGAGCAAGAGCCGCGCGGGTTAAATCCAAAGCAAGGCGAGAGCCGTGCCCACTGGAGTGGAGGCACAGGATTTCCCTGCAGAGCTCAGCGCTGCCGTAACTAATTGATCTCCCTTGCTGTGCTCTCTCGGAGCACTTAATGTCACCACGGCCATTCCGGGCTCCGGCTGTGCCTGTGCCAGCCCAAGAGCCGTGGAGTTGCAGTGAACCTCTTCTCCCGCGCCAGCTGGGAGTCCGAGCTGGGGGCTGCAGGGTGCGCCGAGCTGGGCTTCGTCCCTCCCTCAGGAGCGGGTGGGATGTTCCTTCACCAAACCAGGCTTCGCAGGGGGATCAGGTTCCGAGGGTGGCTCCTTGGCTGCGGGGATTTAACCCGTGGGCGTGTGTGGACTCTGCGGGGAGTGAGTTCCCCGCCCTGGAGGGGTTGACGTCCCGCCGTGCTGCTGCTGGAGGGTTTTACAGTGCCCGGGGAGCTTGGTCAGACGTGTCTGCCCTCTCGGCGAAGCGTCTCCCTCCCAGGGAGGGACTGCATGCCAGGCTGGGGTTTGGTGGCCGCGGCTGTGCCCGCACAGGGCACTGCAGGTGTGTCCCCCGCGCCGGGCAGAGGGACCGGCGGTGCCGCGGGGGAGCTGCACCGGGGGCGGCAGGGCCTGGCTGTCACCCAGGCGGTGCCCGGGAACCAGCCCCTTCCCGGGGGATGGGATGAGACGCTTCGGAAGGGCCTGTTCCCCTCGGCAGCGGGGACACTGCCCTGCTTGTCTGCTCCCCGGGCCGGGAGAGGGGAGGGCAGCCCAGAAATGCGGGAGTGAGAGTTCGTGGGGGTACCCAAGCGCCGTATCCAGCCACGGAGGGGTGTGAGAAACGGGGGAAACCCTTCCCTGGCTGCTGCCAGGGCCGGGGAGCAGCAGCTCCGGGGGCCTGGGCTGCCCCATCCCCTCAGAACCGCTCCTGGCCGGGCGCGGGGTGTGCGGGGGGCTGGTGCCCGTCCCGGGGCTGGTGCCCGTCCCGGGGCCGGGGGCAGCGCTGCCAGGGACTCACCATGTTCATCCAGCTCCGGCGCGCTCCTGCTGCCCGCAGAAAGCCGGCAGAACTCCCCCGGTGCGGGGCACGGGGAGGCCGCGGGTGCCCTGGAGCCGGGCCGGCGATGCTCCCGCACCCCCGAGCCTGTGCGCTGTGCCCACGCCGCGCTCGCACTGGGGCAGCACCGCCCCGGCCCTCCTTAAAACCCACAAGCGGAGTTGTGAAACAGGAATTCTGGTTTGTATTGTAATACAACACCGGTCTATCAGCAGCACCATCACCTGCCGTAATCTCCCCAGCATCTGCCACTGGAGGTGACTCACCTGCGGGGCTGCTGTCACCACAGAGCTTATCAGAAGTGAACGGACTGATTTTTCCTGCTCCTCCTGATGATAAGAGGATGCGCGGCCATCCCGCTCTTTGTCTGGCTCTTCCGCGTTGCGCTGGGTTGTTTTCAAGCCGAGGTAGGTGGAGGAGGAAAGGATGAGAGTTTGTGCTCTCGGGTCACTCGGTCTGTGTGTCCCCGCCAGCCCCAGGTCACGGCTGGGGGGAGTTGAAGGGAAGGCGGGTGGGTGCCCATGGAAGGTGACCCCAGACTGCAAGGGGGGCACCATGGGGTGCTCTCAGGGATGGCGGAGGGCCGTGGATCTGGGATTATCCAGGAATAATCAGTCCCTCTGGGATGGGGTGGTTCGGCTTGGCCTGGCAGGACGGCAGGGAGGCTGATGGTGCAGGAGCCCCTGCCCCGGCGGGGTGAGGGTGGCGCGGGGAGCGGGCTGGGGTCGGGGAGGCTGCGGGCTGCCCTCTGCGCGCTCACGCCGGAGGTGCTGGCTGCGCAGGATGTGCCGAGCAGCTAATTACCCCCTTCTCCCGCGCTAATCCGGCTTTCCCAACGGTGCTGCCGCTGCCAGGAGAGCGGCTGTGCCAGCGGGAAATTGCGGAGCGCCCACGACCTGCAGCTCCTCGGGGAGCTGTGCCATCGCTGTGCCAGCTCATCCCTGCCAGAGGGATCCTGCCCGCTCCCACAGCCTGGCCCGGGATCCACCTGTGGCTCTCACACTGAGGATCCAGCCCCCCTGGAAGGTGGGGGGCTCAGCCCTCGTGGTCCATGCGATGCCCAGAGAATGTGGGATGCAGGGTCCAGCCAGAGGCTGCCTGTGCTGCTGGGGGAGATTTCAGCTCGAAAAATGGTTTAGGGGCTGCAGCACTGGGATCTGGGCAGAGCGTGAGTCCCTGGTGCACCTGGCAGGTCCTGGCAGCCTCCCCAGAGCATCCCAGTGCCAGCCCCGCTGCCGTGGAAGGGAGAGCAGCCCAGGGCAGGAGCAGCCCTTCCTCCTTTGAGGTTCTGAAGGCTCTGAGGAAGCACCGAGGTTTGCAGATGTTGTGTCACAGCCTCCGGGGCTTTGCTTCCTGGAGTGCGGCTGCGTTTGCAGCCAGTCACCCTTCCCTGCTCCCGGAGCCTGGCGTGACACAGGTTTCCGGGCATCTGGCTCCACTGGGGTCAGGCCGGGGTCAGGCAGGGATGACCCAGGGCTCTGAGCGGCCACCAGCGTCCCCGAGCCACACGGACACACCCCCATCCCCGTCCTCTCCGCTGCCCAGCAAGGAGCGGTCCCAGCCTCTGCGCTGGGCACTGCCAGCACCTGGGGGGCTGCGATTCCCGCTGACCCCCTGTGTGCTGCTGGCCCTGCACCCCTGCAGGCCCCAGGCATCGCCCCTGCTCTTGGCAGCCGGGTGCTCACCCTGGGCAGGGCTGCTGCGGGCTCGGCTCCTGCCCTGGCCGCCCACTGCCACTGAAGTGGGGCACGGCAGGGTCGGAGGCTGTGCCTGGCACAGCGGCACAAAGCAGGGGCAGTTTTGCCCCTGGATGCCCAGTTTGCCGCTGCTCATGGCTGTAGTGCTTTGACACTTTTCCCTGCAGTCACAGGAGGTGGTTTTCCCTTTCTACCAGCAGGAGCTGATTCCCCCCTGAGCCCGTGGTTTGGGACTTTGAGAAGATGACCCAATAGAGCTGTAAGTGCATCATCCTGGGACAAGTCTGACGGGGGCAGCTGGTGAGGGTCACCCCTGTCCTTCCCTGTCCCCTGGGGTCCTGCATGAGGCCCCAAGCCTGGGTTCTGCGTGGGCCTCTGCCACCTTCCTGGCTGCTGGCCTTTGCCAGGAGGTGGCAGTCGGAGGACACGGCCACTCGGACACCCTGACAGGGCTGGACACACCTGTGTCCAGGGTGTCCGGGCCCCTCAGGCTCCCAGCACTCCCACTTCAGCCCGTTCCAGCAGCGGGCGGGCAGAGCTGCCCACGCAGGCGGGCTGGGCACGGCGATGTGCCCTCTGTCGTGTCTGCTGCAGCTCCTCTGCTTTCTCCCTGCAAACCAGTTGGACCAGTGGGCCAGGACTGGTGCCCAGCCTCACTGCAGTGAGGCAGCCGTGTCACCAGGAGAGGAGGGGACAGGAGGACGTGCCAGGCTCCAGCACACGCAGAGCTCTGCAGCAGCAGCCTCCAGCCTGGGATAGCCGTGAGCAGCTCCTGTGGCACAACACCGGGACATGGACCCCCGGACAGGTCAGTGGGTGGCCTTTGTCCCTCCTGATGGGGCAGAGGTGGCATTCCTGGCATGGGCAGTGGTTTGGTGACCTCCCTCCCCTCTGCCCCGTGACTGGGGCTCACTGCTGGCGTGGCTCTGCCCGAGCAGTGGGGATGTGGGGATCTCTGCTCCCGAGGGTGCCAGGGCAGGGATGCCTCCCACTCAGGGCACGGGGCAGGGCCTGGGCACGACGCCGTCAGCCTCCCACGGGCAGCGGGCGTGGGGATGGGGCAGTTTCGGCAGCCGGCTGATTCAGGGAGGCTGTTGCAGCACGTTCCTCCTGCCCCGCAGCTCCCGCCGTGAGTCACGGCTGCTGCAGCTCCGGGCCTCACCCACGCCGGGGGTCCCGGGGCTCCGGCTCGCCCCTGCCCCAGCAGAAACGCTGGCCGCCCACGTTCCCTGACCCGGCCAGGAGGGCCGGCTGGAAGGGGAAGGAAGGGGCAGGGCAGGACAGGTCCTCCTCTGCACGAATCCCGGGAGCTGGCGGCGCGGTGCTCTGCGGCTCCGGCTGCTGTGGGTCCAGCCGGTGGAGCGAGTGCTGCGGGCTGCAGGACGCCCTGGGACCTTGCTCGCTGTGTAAACACCGTGACCACAGGGGAAATGTTCTCACTCCGCTGGCATCTGCCTAAATTTAGCCGCTCTTAGGTCATCCCTTTCCGCTGTCTCCTCGCTCCCGGTGCCGCATTGAACCCCGTCCCCGAGCCCTGCACTGACCGTGCTGCGGGGCAGTGCCCGCACCCCCTGTGCCCTCCTGGCACAGCCCAGCAGAGCTCTCAGCACAGCAATCGATGCTCGGGGGCTGTGCTGGGCACCTTGGTGTCCTGAGAGTTCCAGGAGCGTGGATCGGTGCCGGATTTTGCCAGACCCTGCGGCACGGACGGGGGTGGAGCGGGGCAGAGCCCGCAGAGGGCCCGCACAGCCCCGGCCGTGTCCCGTCCCCGGCCGGCGCCGCTGCTCGTCCTGACGAGAGCATCCTCTAGAGGGAACTGCCAGCCCAGAAATGGGGCTGCGCGGGGCTGGCTGCGCGCAGCGGCGGCTCCAGCGCCACCAGGAAAGGAGAATCGCCCCGCGAGGCTGCGAGTGGGACCAGGAGTGGGGATACAGCATTGCCGGGGTGGCCAGCTCCCCTCCCGGTGACCGTCCCCCTGCCAGCTCACCTGGGGACAGCGGTGGTCTCCATCACGGGGCTTTGGGGGTAGCACAAATCTCCGTGCCACAGTCCCGGACAGCCCTGCAGGGTGCCGTCCCTCCCCGCCGTGGGCACAGCGCACGCCGGGCAGTTGTACCCCAGCCCCCAGGTGTCCTGTCCCCTGCGGGGACAATCGGGACCCCCAGCCTCCCGGAGGTGTCCGTCTGCAGAGCCCCTCCTCCCTCTGCTTCCCAGAACAAGAGCCCATCAAGGTGATCGGGGTGGTCTTGGGCATTGGGCTGGCCCTGCTGATCCTGGCGAGTTTTGGCTACACCTTCATCCGGTGGTATCGGAGGGGCCGCTCTCAGCGCCGTGAGTAGGGGCAGGGGACGGGGGGACAGGGCAGGGGACAGGGCGGGGAGGGCTCAGAGCATGGGGCTGCAGGGACTGGAGTGTGGGGAGCACGGGAATTGGGGTCCCCTGGCGCACTCTGGGCCGAGCTGGGGGCGCTCGGAGGTGAGGAGGGGGTGCACGGGGATGTCCTGGTGCTGTCCCGCTGGCTGTCCTGCCTGTCCCCCCCGCCACACAGACTCACGGCAAAGCAGAGGTGGGTTCATGGCACCACCTGCCTCTGACACCTCTCCCTCCTCTTCCTCCCTCCTCCCCAGGGCCTGACTTCGTCTTTAACCTCTACCACTCGTGGTGAGTGACGCCACGGGGGGACCGGGGCCGGCTGGCAGCTCCCTTTGTGCAGTGCCAAGGCGCCACACCCCCTCCCCAGTCCCAAATCCACCCAGCTCTGCTGCAGGCAGGGGGTGGCAGGGGCTGGAGGGGACAGGCAGCTTGGTGACCTCTCCGCTTTCCCTGCAGCGGGCTGGGGTCGGTGGCACTGGAGCTGGTGCCACCGTTCAGCATCAGTGGCTCGCTGGGCACCTCGGGCAGTGGCTACGAGCCCTTCCACAGCCCGGGGCCGTGAGGTGGGAGCTGGGCTGGTGAGCAGGTAGGAGATCCCCCCGCCCCCCAGTGCTGTGCCCCAAAGCCCCCGTGCTGCCTTGTAGCCCCTGAGCACCGCAGCTTCCCCCAGGACAGTCCCAAGGGGTTTCCAGCAAAAGCCCTGCCTGTGGCTGTGGGGCTCCTGGGGCTTTCCCTGGGCTCTGGTTTTGGTTTCTCCCCGCACAGGCTCTGGTTTTTTCCTTCCCCGCTGTCCCTGGGATGGGACATGTGGCCAGGGGCAGAGGGATGGGGCTGGAGCCCGGGTGCTCTTGCAGTGCTTCCTCTCGCTGCCTCTCGCCCACCACCCGGCACCAACAGAAAAAGCAACCAAAACCGGCCGGGGGGAATTCCTCCGTTTTCACTTCTGTAATAAACAGCCCCTGAATTGTTGGATTTCAACCGAAATGGCAACGGTGCAGTTTCTCTTGCTAAAAAAGCTTCACAGAATCACAGAAGAGTTGGCGTTTGAAGGGATCTCTGGAGAACATCTGGTCCAATCCCCCCACCCAAGGTCACCTGGAGCAGTGACACAGGAACGCATCCAGGTGCGTTTGGGATGTCTCCAGAGAGGGAAACTCCACGAATTCCCTGAGCAGCTCCTCCTCTGCAGTTCTCTCGCTGGCCCTCCGCAGCCCTGGCAGCACAGGAGGTGCCTGGGGCCGGTGCTGGCACAGCCTCCCCTCGCTTGGGATGGAGGAAGAGGATCCAGCCTCATCCCAGGACTCCTCAGGACTGATCCTGGAGAAAACAGCCCCGTTCCCCACGGCTCAGAGACCCCCCGGCCTCCTGCGTGCCCAGAGACCTGGGAGCAGCCTGTTCCTTAGGGAACCAGCTGAGCAGGAGGGCCAGGAGCCCCAGACTGTGACTGGGTTTGTGGAATTGTGGAAAACACTGTGAGGAAATGGGAAATCTGGCTCAGACCTCCTCCTCCTCCATCCAATATCTGCACCAACATGGAAGTCGGTTCTTCGTATTGCCAGTGCAAGGAAACACCCCAGAAAGCCCCTGTGGAGTTCCTCCTGGATTTCTTGTGCCACTTGCCTTCGGTCTCAGCAGAAGCAGTGGCTGTGGAAGTGCCTGGAGCAGGAGAGCAGCCACGGGGAGCTTCTGTGGCCACGGAGAGGGGCCCTGCTTGGCCAGCGGGGGCTGGCGAGGCACGGGGGGGCCTTGGGAGCATTTCTTTGCACATCTCTCTCAGAAGGAAAACGAAGAAAAACTCATGAGGCCCACGTGGTTGTGCGTAGGGAAACCAGTGAGGACAGAGTGGGATTTCCGTGGGGTCAGAGGGACAATCTGTGCTCGCAGCTATCGAAGATAAACCCTGTGGTCTGCGGCTTTCTCCTGGTTGAAAGGAGAGCTCCGACTGCTCATGGAGAGGGGGAAATGTCACTCCCTGGGGCCTGGGAGCCCTCCGTGGTGAGCAGGATCCGGCAGAGCCCTGCACGACACGGGATCCGGCCGCAGCGCCTGACGTCAGCGGTGTTTAAAAGAGAAACAACAAAAAAAGCCACGCTTTTGACGACTCCGTTTTCCAGAGGAAGTTGAAAAAAATTAAAAAGAAAGCAGAAAGCTCCAGCCCCCAAAATACTCAGAGACAGAAGAGACAGGGCCAGTGGAGGGGCAGGAGGAGGCTCCCAGTGCCCTCCACATCCCTGTGGGATGCAGGGATGGATCTCATGTGTGAGCAGTGCCACGTGAGATGTAAGAGAAGGAAACACAGCCCCCTCCTCCTGCCTGCACTGGAAAATCTGAAAATAAAACCAAAAGCCTTTCACCTGAAAAGCACGCTCCCCTGAGGAGGGTTTCCACCTCCAGCAGCAGTTTTGCTGGGACAAACCCCCGTGAAGGTTCTTGGAAATGGAGTCACTTTTGGAAAAACTTCCCTGTGACCTGGAAGGTGGCTGAGGGTGAGCTGTTCCATCTCATCCTGTTTCCGTTCTGACGACACCTGCTCACAGCATCACAGAATCAATTAGTTTGGAAAAGACCTCTGAGATCATCGGGCCCAGCCTGTGACCCAACACCAGGTTGCTGAGCAGAGCAGAGCCCTGATCGCTGCCTTTCCTGGCTCCCTCCACCCCTGGGTTTGACTTGTTCTGCTCCCCACGTGCTGTCCCACGGGATGTGCGTCCCTGCGGAATCACTGTGAGCAGCCCAGCTCCTTTTCCCTGCTGCTCCTCTGCTCGCTGCTCCCACAAGCTCCCCAGGGACGCCCACCCGGGAACTCAGGTGCGTGAGAAGCTCTTGGGGAGCTGGCTTGGTTCTCCTTTTTCCCAGCTGTGATGTGGAAACGCTCTGCCCCACGTGCGGCAAAGGCACGTTGCCCCTTGCTGATGGGGAATGTCCAAATCTGGAAACAGAAAGCTCAGCTTGGCCTTAGGAGAGGATGAACAGACAAGTGGACCAAATAAATGACACCACGTCCTTTCTGTATTTACAAATGAAATGCAATAAATAATGTCTGTATCCAGCAGTGGCAGGACACAGACCATAGTGTGGGTAGGACTGCCCTGGCTCCGGCTGGCTCCTAGGCACATCCCCTGTCCTGTTCTGGGGCTCTCCCAGAGGGGCTGGGTGCTGAAGGGTCTCTGTAGGGACAGGGAAGTCCCTCGGTCCATCCATGCGAGGTCAGGCAGGGCGGGAGCCCCGTGCTGCCAGCAGCAGGGTGCTGATGTCAGGCTGACGTCTACTTTCGGTGTCTGTGTTGTGAAAGTTCAGGATGGCACCAGAAGTGTGGACATCAGCAGGAGGAGCCCGGTGCTGGCCCAGGAAAGAGGGAAGTGGAAGCACGGGACTGGCCCAGGCCCCGAGGGTGGCCCTGTGCCCCGTGCTGGGCTGCTGAGGAGGGCAGGCGAGGCAGACGTGCCCTGGTGGGTGTCCTTGGTGGCCCGGGGAGGTCGGGATGAGCCCCTCCAGCACAGCCCATCCCTGTCTCCTGTTGGCTGGACTGGCTGGAGGGACGCACCGGGGGCTGCCCACAGCAGGGCTGGGGCCAAAGCAGCCCCACCAGGCTGAGCTGGTGCTCCTGGGCCACGTCTGGGCCCGGCACCGTGAACATTCAGGGGTCGGTGGTAGCTTATCCAGTGGCAGACGAGGTAGTTGGGTCGGGGTGCAGGGTGCTGGCCCCAGGACGGGTCACAGGCGGCTGTCCCTGCCGTCCCCGCTGAGCTGGCTCGGGGGCTTGGTGGGCAGCGTGATCCAGTCGGAGCTGAGGCTGGAGATGAGGGGCAGCGTGCCCAGGAAGGCAGCGCTGTCCGAGACGCTCAGGTCGAAGGGAGCTTTCGGGAGCTCAGGGCTGGCTTTGGAGGTCAGTGGAGCACCTGGAGCCGCCCAGCTCAGCAGAGTCGGGGCTTGGGGCCCCACCTGGCTGGAGAAATCCCAGGCAGGGGCTCCCCACGGAGCGAGGTCCTGCGTGAGGGGATGCTCGGGAGAGGACTGCTTCAAATACCCTTTGGACTCAGCCAGCTCGGAGCACTCAATGTCCAGCACGGTGTCGGCGCTGCCCAGGCCCTGCACGGACCCTGCACAGCCCAAGAGAGGCATTCCCTTGTCCGAACCCTGCTCTGGCTGCACGGTGCCCTTGGACTGCTGCAGGTACCCCCGGAACTCCACATCATCCTGGGCGGTGGGGGAGAGCCCGGGCTCCCCTGGGCTGCCATTCCCGCTGCCAGAGGAGCAGCCAGGAGCGGGGCGGGGGCTCTCCAAGCCCACCCCGCTGTCCTCAGCAGTGGGCAGCTGCTGCCTGTAGCCCTGGGGCTCGGGGCCCACGGAGCAGCTCAGGGAGGAGGAGGAGGAGGGGATGTGCAGGCAGATGCCGCTGTCGGTGCTGGTGCCGCTGCTGTCTCTGCTCCCCGCGGGCCCCAGCCGGTCCTTGGGCCACGCTGGGAGCTTCCAGCCCTGCTCCAGGGGCAGCTGGGCTGTGCTGGTGCTGCCGCCAGGGCTGCTGTCCAGCTGGGGCTCCTTCTGGCACAGGAAGAGCTGCTGGATGGGGTCTGCATCCAGGCTGCCCGAGGATGGGGGCTCATGCTCCCCCCAGAGTGAGCTCTGCTTCATGAAGGACTTCTGGGAGGGAGAGAAAGAGGGGAGTGAGCTGCGCCTCATCCCTGGTTGGTGCCTGCCTCTGCCAGCACTCCCTGAGCCCGCAGCCTTGCTCTGGCCGCAAAGGGTGCCACGGCACTGTCCCTGCCTTACCAGGACGGACGGCGTCCTCACGGGTTTCCTTATGTAGGTGCAGGCCAGCAGAGCCCCCAGGAGGGCCAGCAGCAACAGGATGATGAAGGAGGAGCTGAGGATGGCCGGGAGAAGCTCTGCGCTCCCTGCAAGAGAGGGCGTGACCAGGTGAGGGGGAGAGGGGGATTCCTCAGTGCACACAGCAGAGAGGCTGCCCTGGCCTGGACCCCCACGTCCCCAGGGCCAGGAGGCTGGGGGGGATCTGCCTCCCGTGATTTGCCCCTCCCCTGGGTCCCACGTACTGTCCCCGTGGCCGGTGGTGACACACTGCTCCTCGGTGCGGGTGGCAGGGACGGGCCTGTTGGCCATGCTGGGCTGCACGCTCAGGCAGTACTCTGTGACCCAGAACAGGTCCCCGATGGTGAACTCTGGGCTCTTCTCCACCACTCTGAACTGCAACAAACAGAGCACAGGCTGGCACCTGAGAGCCCCCAGCTCCTGCTTTCCTCCCTCCTCCTCCTCCGCTGTTCCCTGGGGGAAGTCCCCAGGGTGTGTTGCTATAATAATGACAGCAGCTAGACCCAAAATCCCCATGAGAGCTGGAAAACTCTGCCATAAAACATGCAGAGAAACCTCTCCGTGCTGCTGTGGCTGTGAGAAAGCTCAGCACTTGCTCCTGCAGAAGACCGTGCTTTAACAATCTGTTTTTCCACTTGAGCAGCGCCTTGTGGGACAGACGGGGACAACACGGGAGCAGCGACCCCTCTCACCGTGTGGTTGTCCTGTGTCCTCCGGATGAACACGTTGTACTGGGTCATCTCCTTCTGGAAGTCGCTGGACTCCACGGTGCCGTTCCCGGAGCGGAGGAGCAGCCGCAGCCGCACCTGGATGGAGTTGCCGCTCACGGAGAGGCTCTGGCCCGCCAGGCGCAGGCCGGCTGCAAGCCAAGCAGTCACACCAGCAGGTCAGGGCTGTTTCCTGTTCACAGCTCGCAGCCTTCGCCCGACCAGGCTGAGCTGTGACTGTCCCACCCATCCTCGGGCTGTCCCACCCCCCCGCGCAGCCCGCCTGCCCTCCAGGGAGGTATGGACAGAAACATCCCCGCGCTCATTCATCCCACAGCTCTTCCCAAGCGTTTTGGCACCCTGACCCCACCACCCGCAGTGCAGGGCGGACGGAGGCAGACCCCAACCCACCTTCCGGGGGGGAGAAGGCGCTGCTGGTCCTTTCCCAGGAGGACGTGCTGTTGCCGGACACGGCCCTGACCCGCGCGTAGTAGCGCCGCTCGGGGTCCGGCGTGTAGTAGGTGAGGTCACAGGAGTGCTCCGAGGTCCTGCGGCACTCCGGGATGGCTGTCCAGGAGACATTTGAACCGTAGCTGCGGGGAGAAGCAGCAGGGGTGAGCAGAGAGCTGGAATCAGATCCTGGCGGGGCGGGACCCCCGTGTTCCCCCTGGGGTTACTCACACTTTGTACTCCACGTCGTAGCGGGCGCTGCTGGGGCAGCCGTGCCCCGGCTCCCAGCTCAGCAGGTGCCGCGCCAGCTCCGGGGCGAAGCGCACACGCCGGGGCCTGGCCAGCCCCTCACCTGCGGGACACACGGCCAGCTCGGGGGACGCTGCACTGCCCCGTCCCGGCAGCCCCCGAGCCTTGGACAGCCTCCGGCAGCATCGCCCCGTGATGGGTGACGTAGCAGCACTGACCCCCCGAAACTTCACCCGGATTTCTCTTTCGACTTCCAGGATTTGCTCATCCCCCTCTTCGCCTTCCTCTTTCTTTGGGGACAGCCCAGCTGGGGCTTCTCGGTGCTTTTCTGCCCCGAGAAAGGAGCTGGATTTGCATCCCCCAAGCCCTGCCGTTTGCCACCACCTCTGTTTGGACTCAGCTTTCCTGTTTTGCTCATCTGCTGCCTGGATGAAACCAGACGTTTTCACACCTCCTGCCTGGTCTCGGTGTTGTCACCTGGCAGAAAAGCCCCGCTGATGCCATCTGCCACCTTTCCCTCGCAGGTTTCCCTGGCAGCTGCTGTCTGCTGGCAAACACCGAGCCCGTGTCCCCAGTGACCGTGGCCCCTCGTGGTCACAGCAGTGCGGACAAGCGAGGCTGGTGTCCCTCCCTGAGCCTTTGGGCTCCCAGCCAGCAATGAAAGGCAAGCGATGGGCATGCCCCGCTCCAAAGCACTGATCTGAGGGCTGAGCACCCAGCCGAGGTGTCCAGGCTGCGGCTCCGATCTTGTCCCCCATCCCAGCAGCCCACCCGGAGCCGTGGGGCTCAGCCCCAGGCAGCAGAGAGATGAAAACCATCAGGAAAGACTCACCGCGCGCCGGGCAGGCAAGGAGCAGCGCCAGGCACAGCGCCAGGGCGGTGGCAGAGGGGACCATGGCCGCTCAGCATCCTCCGTGGCAGCAGGGTGAGCGCGGGGCCGGGCTCTGCCCCGGCGGCAGCTGAGCGCTCGTTTTTCCCCCGGGGGTTGGCTCAGTGACGTCTCGGAGGCGTTCGAACAGCGCCAGAAAAGTCACTGAGCAGCCACTTCCACTTCTCTTTGCTGTCCACCCACTCACCCCAGCCAAAGCCTCAGCCCGGGCTGGGCATTTCCAACTGAGCTTGACAGGAAGAATTCTGGGGGCTTTTCTGAGCAAAGCGGGGCCGTGCTGAGAAAGGCAAGAACAAGCCAATGATGTCTCTGCTGCTTTGTTGTGAAATGAGATGTTAAAAGCTCAGGTGAGTGTTGGCACCGAGGGCGACCTGTCTCAGGGGTTTTACTGTTTGGAGCGCTGTGTTCTGTCCTGCCAGCAGTAAATCCAGTAAATCCAGCCAGGTTCTAACAGCCCTGGCTTTCCCTTCCTTTGGGCTCAGCCTCCTGCCTCAGCCTGCAATTCCCCTTTCTCCGTTTTTGGGGCTGAGTGACAACCTCTGGGCAATCCCGTGTCCTGCAAACACCCTCGCACAGGGGTGACACTGGGAATCCAGTGTGACACAGGGCTGCCACTGCCCCCGGGGCTCTGGGAGCCCCCCAGGTATGTCTGGGATCCCTGGCCCCACGGAGATGTCCTTCCTGCCCGTCTGGTGGTGCAGGGACCTCGATCACCACCCAGCAGGCTGCGAGTGCTCTGCTTTGCCTCAGAGCTTGCTTGAGGGCCTTCCTGGGGCCCTCGTGTGATTTTCCTCAAAACGAGGAATTTCCCTCTGGGGAATCAGTGGAAAGGACACAGACAAGAGAAAGCAAAAGTGCTCTGGACAGACTCAGAGGGCATCACAGTGGGCACAAACATGCAGGCTCCTCTTTGAAGAACCATCTTAAATGCCTGAAGTGGGAGATTTCTCCTGCTTTCCCTGACTTATCCTCTCTGCTGAAGTCCGAGGGCTTCCACAAACTCGCAGCCTGGCCGGAGCACCAGCAGCAGATCCCCTCCCTGCCTTGGGTTTATCCCCGTGCCCAGGCAGACCAGCTGACATCCTGCCACTCTGCTCTCGGCCCCTGGGTCGTGTCTGGCAGCCGCTGAACTGAGGAGTCCTGAGATGAAGCACAGCCAGTCCCACACAAAGCCACAGCCTGTGATTTGTGTAAGGTAATGACAATGAAAAGCAACGGGACCAAAGCCCAGGGAAGTGTGAGTTCTGTGGAAAGGCCACCGTGGGGCTGGCCCTGCGGGTGAGGCGGTTCAGAGGCTTGGGAGAAGTGGTTGGCAGTTTAGGGGAAGATGAAAGAGGCTGAGGAGGAACGAGAGTTCTGCAGAATGCTTGGATGGCGAGTGGGACTCGGGATGGATCCTGAGCTCTTCGGGGAGGGCACTGCCAGGTGCCACGGGAGGAGCTTGTGTGGGGACAGTGTGAGCTGGGGGTGATGTGGCTGACCTCAAATGCCTCCCTGTGGACACACCACAGAGAAACCCAGGCCAGGAGCACCTGGGTCAGTGCATTTCCCTCCCTGGTGTCCCTCAGGAAGCCTCCCAGGGTGACAGCAGGGTCAGACAGGTGATGCTGCACCGAGCAGGGCAGGGATGGGGCTGGAGGGCTGGTTCTGCACAGCCCTGCCGCAGGACAGAGCAGAGCAGAGTGATCCTCATCCCAATTCCCTCATGCCTGGAGGCTGGAGCAGCTCTCCTGGGCTGGTGGAGCTGGCTCTGGCTGTGTGTTTTAGCTCCTCTTTGCTGGCTGGGAGGGCTCACAGCAGCAGTTACTAGCAGGGAAGGTGAGGATTTCACCCGGGAGCTGCTGTGCACGCTGACATTTAGCATCAGGTTGCTGGGGTCAAGCCACACACCCTGTTCTGTGGAACTTGCTCTCCACAGGTGGCTTTGTAGCAAGCGATGAATGATTCCTGGAGTTGTTTTCTGAGAATCCCTCTCTGAATTGGATGCTGCAGCTCAAGGGGGCACGGCTGGCTCAGAGCTGTCTGGGGGTGCAGCTCAGTCCTTGGCCACCCCTGGCACTCAGCAGGCACAACCTGCAGAGGCACAAAAACCAAACAAAAAAACCCCAAACCGCTTCTGCCTGTGAAAACTACAGAGGAGTGCACTGTGGAGTGAGGGCTGGCTCAGAACCCCTCTGTGAGCTGGGATCCTGAGGGCAGGAGGGGTCAGAGGGATCCAGCCCAGCCTTTCCAGCCTCCAAAGAAAGGGGCTTTGCAGCAGGGCTCCTCCAAGCTTGGATGTCCCTGCTGGTCTCCTGCCCTTCTGATGAGCAGGAGTGGGTGGGGAGCTGGATGAATAAGGGACTTACACTATGAATAATGCCAGGAGAAACGTGTGGCACTGCAGGCCGTGGGCCTGGTTATCAGAAAGCACAGAATGAAGCTAGGCCTTTCTCCTTTAATCAGGATATTCTCACCTGTTCCTACCTGAGCTCGTGGTTAGGCAGAGCAGCCCCCAGGTTGTGCCTGCAGGGGAGGCAGGGGCTGCTGCTGCCTCCTGGAAGAAGCATCGCTCCATTAGCGAAGCTGTGAAAAGGCCTCCTGAGAAACTAGAGGGAAACAGGGAATTCTTGACTTCTGGGTCGCACCTGAGAGGTTTTTCCGGGGTTGAACAAGGATGCCCCGCGATGTGGGCGCGTGAGAACTGAAATCCCATCGGTGTTGTGGCTGCTCAGGCTCGTTAGGGGAGGGCACTGCAGGGCACCCTCCAGCCCTCCCAGCCTCGGGGAGAAACCTGAGGGGCTCTCCTGGGCTGCCTGGCACCTTTGGGAGAAGGGGAGGCTGCGGCACTGCTGGGAAATCCGGGTGCAGGGAAACCTGCAGGCTGTGCATCCCCTCCTCTGCGCTTGGCAGGGCAGGAGAGCTGTGGGTGAGCGAGTGGTGGGCACAGAGGGGAGGAAGGGGGGCTTGGGCAGCCAGGAGAGCAGGGAGGAACCCCGGGATGCTGCCGTGCCCCACGGCCAGGTCTCACCTGCTCCCGGAGGCCCAAGGCCCCCTGCCCCGGCCCTGCTGCCTGCACACGGCAGGTGTTTTGCAGGCTGCGCCTGAGCAGTTGGGAAACCGGCGGCGCCGGAGCGGGGCGGCAGGTCCGACTGGTTTGCTGCTGGCACTGACGTACGAGCCCGCTCGCCAAACACCTCCTGGAGCTGGCCCTGCTCGGCACCGCGCTGCTGGCATGGCCGTGCCGGCGCTCTGAGCCCAGCCCAGCCCCGATCCCGGCCCATGGACGGCAAAACCTCCCCGGTAAGTGCGGGCGGCTCCCGGCCCGGGGGCGCGGGGCGCTCCGGGGCTCGATGGACGCGCTCCCCTCGGGCTTTGGTGGAGGGCCCGGTCTCTCCCTCCTGCTCTCCCGGGTGTTCCTTCAGAGCAGCCGGAGGGGAGAAGGAGCCGAGGGAGCTGCCTGGGGAGCTGCTGCCTCCGGCACCCCTCGGCAACGGAGGGAGGGCAGCCGGCAGCATCCCTGGTACCAGCCCCGTGCCGGCAGAGGTGTCGAGGCTCTCGGGTGCTTTGCCACACTGGAATTGTGGACTGAGGGGACCAGCTGTTGCTGTCAGAGGGATCTGGTGCTGCTTGGCACGTTCCTGAGCCCTCTGTCAGTTTTCAGCAGCACTGCACTGGTGGGCAGAGCCCTGCTGCTCCCCCTCTCCAGGCAGGTTTCCCTGTGCCCTTTTTGGGCTGGGCTGACTGGGACCTGCTCAGCCCTGGATGTGGGGCTTTGCTGAGCATCCTGTCATGAGGAAAACATCCATCCCGGCTGGGCACCGGGCGAGGCAGCGAGTAATTACCGTGCCGAGCAGCGCCGGCTGTGCCAGCGACATCCGGAACGGAGTGACGGGGTGGATGGGGCTCCAGGGCAGGCAGGGCCGGCTCCAACACCGTCCTCTTCCTGCCCCTGGCCATGGGGGTGCCAGCCAGGAGCGGGGGGACAGCGGGGTCGTGCTGGATGTCGGCTGGGTCTGAGGAGATGCCGAGCGGTCCCAGGGTGGCCCCAAAGCAGGGTGGCATCACTGCATCTTGGTGAGAGTGGGGCAGGAACTAGGATGCCCACAAACAGAGACAATTGCCCAATACTGGACAACCCCACTGGGCCACCTTGGCATTGTCACTTGGGTTAAATGGGCCATCAGGAGTGCCAGGAGCCACCCTTGGCTCTGCACCTGCAGCAGAGTCACTTCGTCTTTCCAGGCCTCCGTTTGCCCCTCTGTGGAGTGAGGTGAGCAGTGGTTACTCAGTCTCTTTTGGGGATTTTTTGGGAACATTTTGGGATCCGTGCCCGAAGGGTGCTCACGCTGGCAGAGGGTGACCTGTCCCTGGCCACATCGGGCTGGCTCAATGGACAGGTGGTCACCTGCACTTGCAAAGTGACCCCGACTGGCTTTGGGATTTCACTTTGCTGTGTGTATCGGGGTCTGGGCTGTCCTCTCGCCCTGTTCTGGGGCTGGGTCTGTCCCCTCCCAGGGAGGCCCCTCTCAGCAGTGGCACTCGAGCAGGACGGTGTCACCCAGAGGGACTGGGGGCTCTCCCAGGCTGGGGACAGCTTTGTCCCGGTGAGGACAATGTCTCTGTTGTGTGCTGCCTGAGCCGCTCTGTGCAGACAATCGCTGCTTCACAGCCCAGTGAAGGAGTTCCCAGCCTGGACACGGAGCTGGGAGAGGCTGGAGCCACGGGGAGGGTGGGCGGCCGAGCTCAGCTGGGGACGATGATCCGAGGCAGCTCCTTCCAGCTTATTTAAGCCAGGCTGCCTCACTCTCTTCCCTCTTGATGCTCCAGATTTTGGGGAGTTCCTGTGTCCTTCTGCTCTTCCGAAACACGGCTGGGCCCTGGGTCTGGTTGCAACACCCAGGTGTTCCCTGGCTTCCGCTTTCCCTCCCACTCCGAAACTGCGGGTGACTGCTGGCTGGATTCCCTGGATCCCGAGCCTCCAGCCAGCCTGGATTGCCTTTCCCCTGGTGATTGTCCTCTGCTGCCATGGGTTTGGGGGCCTTCCCTCCACGTCAGGGTGCGGAGCTGCAGGTCGGTGCAAGTGGCAGCTCCCGGTGCAAAGGGGACAAGGGGACAGGCGCCTCAGTGCTGCTGTCTTTGCTTTGGGTGCCGTGCCCAGGTCTGCTCTGAGCCTCGGAGCAGGGACAGGCAGCGAGGTGGTGTTTGCGCTCCTGACAGGTTTGGCAAAGGGTTCGTGCTGCAGACAGGCAGTGTCCGCTCGTCTGCAAGGCGAGCAAAGCTGGCCCAGAGTCCCCGAGTGTCCCCAGTGTCCCTCCTGGCTGTCCTGTGAAAGCCGTCTGTGCCACAGACGGGGGCTGGCTGTGTCCCCTCCCCACAGCTGCCTCTGGCACGGATCTCTCTCGTGGCTGGTGGAGCATTTGCAGAGAGGCCGTCGGGGAAAGGGCTCCGACCGCAGCCGCGCGTGTGATCTGGGCTCGGCTCTGCCTCTGACTTTTACTCAAAAGCCAGCAAAGGATGAGTAAAGGTTTTGTGGGCAGCAGCCGTCGCTCGCTCACCGGGGTCACGCGCTCTCCTCAGCAGAAACATCTCTGTGAAACCACCGCTGTTTTCTCTGCTGCAGTGCCCCTCCACTGCTCACCTCGAGCCCGTGGCAAGAGCTCTGTTACCTTCTCTAGCAGGCCCACAAAATTCTTTAGACTTCAGACTTTTAAGGAAATGAGTAGCTGAAAGTCACTGAGTGTAAGAAAGGGCATGTGCTTCCTGCTGAGGAGTGCTCAGAGCAGTCTGACCTATGGCATGATTCGGTGTTAATTTGATATATTTGCACGCTGGAGGTGGGAGTGCTGTGGCATCCAGCATTGCTGGCTCCCCGGGGAAGCTGGGCTGTGTTTTCTGAGTGTGACAGAGAGGTTTCCTCTTTGGAGGATTGCAGTTCTGCTGGTCTAATAAGCAAAGAGTTACAGCTGCTTCAGGGTGAGACGTGAAATATCAGATGTGTGGAGATGGCACACAAATGTCAGGGTAAAAGGGTATTTACAAAAACCTAATTTATACCTAGGCAGGAGAAAATCTTTTCACCGGAAAGGTTCCTGGCATCCCCACATTGCTTTGCTCAGGACCTGCCACAGCTCTGGCTGTCACCGACAGTGGGCACTGAGGGCACCCAGGGATGCCCCGCGATGTGGGCGCGTGAGAACTGAAATCCCATCGGTGTTGTGGCTGCTCAGGCTCGTTAGGGGAGGGCACTGCAGGGCACCCTCCAGCCCTCCCAGCCTCGGGGAGAAACCTGAGGGGCTCTCCTGGGCTGCCTGGCACCTTTGGGAGAAGGGGAGGCTGCGGCACTGCTGGGAAATCCAGAGAAACCTGGAGCAGATCCAGGCTGGCTCCTGCTGTCTGGCGGGGCAGGGGTGAGAGCGGGGCTGGTGAAACAGAAAGCGCCTCTCTCTGCTCCTCCCCGTGCGCAGGAGCCCCGGGGAGCTCCACACGAGCGGGGAGGTGGCTCCCCGTGGCCGGGGGACATCAGCGGTGCCTGTGCCAGGGCCCGCGGGGCGGGAGGAGGTCTGTGCCGGGGGGTGCTGGCCAGGGCGGGCGGCGCGGCCGCTCCCGGAGCCCGGGGAGCTGTGGCCGCCGGCTGTGCGGGGCTGAGCTCCAGCAGGGCAGGCAGAGCCCGAGCAGGGCAGGCGTGTCCCCGGCGTGCGGCCGGCGCTGGGCTGCGCTCGGACCCTGAGTCACAGATAATGCCCAGGAAGTTTCACCACCGCATCGCCGGGGAGGGCACAGCCGGGTACGGAGCCCCAGCAGCCTCGCGAGCTGCTCGTTAGGGCTGCCGGTTCCCGGCAGGAAGCACCAGGGCAGAGAAAACCCGGCTGGAAGGGCGAGGGGCGCTCCCAGCAGTGCCCCTGCTGTGCCCGTGTCCCCGTCCTGCCCGTTCCAGAGCTGTGCTCCAGCCCCAGCGCTCCTCGCTGGCTTGGCAGGGAAAGGGATGACTTCTGGTCGTGGGGAAGGTGATCTCTAGCAGTGCAGGGCCGCAAACCAGAGACAGGCTCCCAGAGGATGTGTTAGAGCCCGTCTCTGGCTGGTAAGTTGTCCCTGCGGGGTGGTGGCTCCACTTCTCCCTGGGTTCCCCTTCAGAAGCGCTGTTACAGAATCCCAGAATGGTTTGGGTTGAAAGGGACTTGGAGCTCACCCAGTTCCAGCCCCGTGCCATGGGCAGGGACACCTCCCACTGGACCAGGTTGCTCCAAGCCCTGTGCATCCTACAAAAGGTAGAGGAAGCAGCATTTATTTGGGGATTTGTTCGCAGGTCCTCTCTGTCACCTAAGGAGCATTTGGAAGAGGGTATTTTGAGGAAGGGAAACAGATACATATTCTTTTGTGAATTCATGGATCGGGAGTGACACAACTGCAGAGCAGCATTCCAGGGTGCAGGACGTTTCAGGGCTTGGAAAACACCGATTATTAAGTATTACTAAATGACAGCTGGAAATTGCAGTGTATTTTTCAAATGGCTAATTAAGGATAGATGCATAAATTGGGGCACTGGCCCCGTGGAACTGGGCCACAGCGTGACTGTCACGATGCCAAATACCCGGCTGATTGCTCGGCACACCGTGATGGCTTTGGGAAGTTCGGCCACCTGAAGGGGAAAAGCCCTGTGACAAGGAAGTTTTTGGCCATCCTGGGTGGGATATGGCTCAGGTTCTGGTACAGAGAGAGGCACTATGGGGGAGTCTCTCCACGAGGCTCATGGTACTGGGAGGAACAGGTTCGTTGTGATGCCGGGGCGCTCAGCTCTGTGTTGCCCCTGTGTTCACAGCTGGCAGGGTGGCAGCTGGGGGGCTCTCTGGGGGCAGCAGCCACTGCTGGTGACAGTCCCCTGTGCCCACAGGCCACTGCCTCGCCCAGCAGTGTCCCCCCCAGCCTCCTCCATGTCTCCACGGTCAGCAGCATCTTCGGTGCCCGACCTCCGCAGCCTCGAGAGAACGTCCTGGGCATCAGCTTCAAACCCTACAGCCCCGAGTCCGGCCCGGCCCCGAGCCCCTGCTCGGCCTGTGAGAGCACACGTAAGGATGGGGCCCAGGCTGGTCCCTGGCCCTGGTCCCACCCAGGATGGGGAGGGATGCAGGGATGCAGGGATGGCACCGAGAGCCGGGCTGGTGTTTCCATGGGGGTGTGAGGGGTGCTGGGGGCAAGAGAGAGGGCAGCGACCACAGGGCAGGTTGGGGTGTGCATGGCCCTGCTCTTCCACAGCCCAGAGGTGGGCAGCAGGGTCTGGGGTGCCCTGGGGTGGCAGCGAGCCCCCCTGACCCTGCCTCTGCCCTGCTGCCAGGATCCTCCATGTTCAGAGCTCCCTGCATGAGCCAGCGGCGGCTTGCGCTCATCTTCTGCGTCTCCGTCCTCATCGTGCTGCTCATCGCCCTCATCCTCCTGTGTGAGTGGGGTCCCGGCCCGGGGTGGCTCCAGGCTCCTGGAGGGGACCTCAGAGGGGCTGGGGGTCAGCAGAGGTCTCTGGGGGTACCCACACCGGGCGGTGCCAGAGGGAAACCCCTGGCCCAGAGGCAGGGATGTGCTCTTCCCATTCCCTGGGTGTTCCTGACATCTGCTGGAGAGACGGGAGATGGGGAAAGGAGAAAAGGGATCTGCTGCCTGGGCTGGTGGCAGTATCTGGAGGGCTTCGGGCTGCAGTGTGCTCTCCTTCTGCTGGGCTGACTCCGGTGGGCAGCAGGGCACCCCAGCAGCACCCACAGCTGCCCTCCCAGGCAAATCCTGGTCCGTAGGCAGAGCAGGCACAGCCCTGGGGAATCCCTTCAGCCCTGGTGACATCAGCTGCCACTCCGCAGCCGCTGGGCTTGAAGCACTCACAGGCTGAATGCGTTTCTGTGGTGAAGGGAGAGGGGCTTGCAGCAGCTGGGCAGCACAGGGGGTGCTCAGAGTGGCCGGTCCTCGCCAGCCCTGCGTCCAGCTCACTCCTGGCTCAAACACACTGGGTGATTGGGAATGCCCCTGTGCTTGGCACGCCTCCAGATGCCCAACCAGCTGGGTCACAGCCCCTCACCCACGGCCAGCCCTGGCCTCAGCGTGGCGTTCTCCTGCTTCCAGTCATGTTCTGGCGGTCACAGACGGGCATCGTGTACAAGGAACCAGCGGAGAGCTGCAAGGACGGCGCCGTGCGCTGCGACGGCATCGTCGACTGCTCCCAGAGGAGCGACGAGCTGGGCTGTGGTGAGGCACCGGCAGCTGGGATGGTGGGAATGAGGGGAGCCCCGGGGCGCTGGGCACCCCTGACCCTCCTGCTCCATCCCACAGTGCGCTTCTCATCCGAGGAGTCCTTGCTCCACGTCTACTCCAGCACCGAGGGCCAGTGGCTGCCGGTGTGCAGCAGTGACTGGGACGAGTCCTTCTCCAGGAAAACCTGCCGGCAGCTGGGATTTCAGAAGTAATTCCTGGAGGATGCGTTGTTCTGCTCGGGTGCTGGGGCCCTGACTGGGTGCTGTGTTGTTTGCCCCCGAGCTGTGTTTTCCCGCTGGAAGGTGGCGTGTCCAGCGCTGCTCTGGGCATAACGCAGGGACGAAGGGGCAGTGCTTGGATGGGGGACCCTCACTGCCTGTCCTCTCCCCTCCCAGTGCGTCACAGACCGAGTACATCCCCCTGCGTGTCTCGGGCAAGAGCCTCACGGTGACTGACGAGAGAGAGACCATCCAGCAGAGCCTCAACAGGTACCAGGGTCGCCTCCTGCCTTGCCCCTGCCCCGGTGCCGCAGGGATGGGGCTGAGGCTGGGTCTCCCTCCTCTCTCCCGCAGCTCCCAGTGTCTCACAGGAAAGTTCGTCTCCCTGCGATGCACAAGTAAGGAGCTGGCTGGGACGTGGACGGGGGTGGGGCCCCTTTTCACAGCCTTGCGAGCACTTTCCTCCTTTCTCTGCTTGGGCAAACGGGGCGTTTTCCAGCAAATTTCCTGGGTGATAGAAAAGTGATATTGCACACTCTGGCCCCCACTGGCCCTCCAAATGTGGTACCCGTGGGTGGTGGGGATGCTGCGCGTGTCCCCCTCCATGGTGCCCTTCCCCCCGAGCCTTTCTCCCAGCCCTGCTCTCCCCTCCAGCCTGCGGGCAGAGGATTTCTGGCCGGATCATCGGGGGGAAGGAGACGTCTGTGAACAAATGGCCCTGGCAGGTCAGCGTGCAGTACGGGCCCATCCACATCTGCGGCGGCACCATCATCGACGCTCAGTGGGTGCTCACCGCTGCCCACTGCTTCTTCATGTGAGTGCTGCTGCCAGCCCGGGCGCCCAGCCCAGCCCCATGCCCCGCGTCTCACTCCCTCCTGCCCCATCTCGCCCCGCCAGGAACAGCATGAAGATCCTGGACGACTGGAAGGTGTACGGAGGGGTGTCGGACCTGAAGCAGCCCATGGAGGGCATCCCTGTGTCGCAGGTCATCATCAACTCCAACTACAGCGACGACCACGACGACTACGACATCGCCCTCATGAAGCTCTCCAGGCCACTGACGCTCTCAGGTGAGGTCCCTCAGCTCACCTGGGCTTGGCTGGGGTGGTGTTTGGGGGACAGGGAGATGGGCAGGAGCAAAAGGCCACTCGGACCGCCTGGGGTGTGTGGGGCTGCTGCCAGCTGGAGCATCCAACCCTGCTGT
Source organism: Daphoenositta chrysoptera (assembly GCA_013397915.1). Taxonomy (NCBI): domain Eukaryota; kingdom Metazoa; phylum Chordata; class Aves; order Passeriformes; genus Daphoenositta; species Daphoenositta chrysoptera. Next base: position 120,383 of record VZRO01003213.1, on the reverse strand, counting down.
GCCCACCTCGCTCGTCCCACGGCCAGGAAGGGTCTGGCACACGCAGCCGTGGGCTCGGCTGTGCCACCAGCCCCACGCGGGGCCGGGGAGACCCTGCGGGGGTGGGCAGAGAGGGGAGCCTTTCCTGAGCCCCACGCTGCTCCCCGGCTGCGGCGCCGGGACCATTTGCGCCCCGGGTGACTCAGGCGTCCCTCCCCGCCCGGCTCCCGTCCCGTGTCCCTGCAGCCCAGGTCCGCCCCGCCTGCCTGCCCACGTACGGCCAGCGATTCCAGACCGGCCGGTCCTGCTTCATCACCGGCTTCGGGAAGACCCGGGAGAATGAAGGTGAGCGAGGACTCCGGCTCCCCGCAGGCAGCTCCCGCCCGCGAGCACGGCCCTGCTGCGGCCCTCCAGGGCTTTCCCGCAGGGATAACCCTCGGGATCGCCCTCCCAGCCGCCAGGCTTTGCAGAAACGAGCCCGGTGAGAAACGCCCGCTTCCTCCGTGCTGCTGCGGAGGGGCCGGGGGCGGTGGGGGGTGACGAGGCCCCCCCTGCCCCACAGCTCTTTCTGCCTTGCAGATAACACGTCCCCGAAGCTGCGCGAGGCCGAGGTGAAGCTGATTGACTACAAGATCTGCAACAGCGACAAGGTGTACGAGGGCTACCTGACCCCCCGGATGATGTGCGCCGGGTACCTGCAGGGAGGGAAGGACGCCTGCCAGGTGAGCTGGGGGCACACCGGGGGAGAGCCGCCGGTTTGGGGCACCTGCAGAGGGGCGTGCCCCGTCTCCCCTCCTCACTGCTCTGCCCCTCTGAGCCAGGGTGACAGCGGAGGGCCCTTGGTCTGCGAGGACGACGGCCGCTGGTATGTGGCCGGGGTGACGAGCTGGGGGACAGGATGTGGCCAGAAGAACAAGCCCGGAGTGTACACACGCGTGACAAAGCTCCTCAGCTGGATATACAGCAAAATGGAGGTGAGGGGCAGGGCTGCGCCTGGGCAGGTGGCCCTGCAGAGGGGCTCTACCCCCAGCCCAGCCCCCGGCACCTCACCCCGCTCCCCTCCCTGTCCCTTGCAGAGCGAGAACGACTAAGAGCGGGATGGACGCTTGCCTGGGCTGTGCCTCTCTGGCTGGCACAGGCCACCACCCTGGGCTGCGGCCAGGGCACGACGCCACCAGCCAGTCCCCCACCTCTCTCTGGACTGTCCGTGCAGCCGGGGACCCGTGGCTGCCCCCGAACTCTGAACACAGCACCTGCAAAGTGACCCTGCCCTCGCCTGGAGCCAGGGGTGACATGGTGGTGGCTGGGCACAGCCCCGAGCCAGGCCCAGGGGGACACAGCCCGTGCCAGCGGCTGGCCGTGCTGGCTGGGGACACCTACTCTGTGGCTATGGCTCTTCTCCTGTAAATAGACCTGTCTGGACAGGGTGTGCGAGTGCTTCCTGGCAGGGCCGTGGCACACTCCGCGGGCAAGGGGCTGCCAGCAGTGCCCGTGGAGAGGGAGCTCTCTCCTTCTGCCAGGTCACAGCTGTGCCACCTTAGGGTGCGGCATTCTGTCCACCCTGCCCACTCCTCCGGGGCCACGCTGGCAGCTTTGCCGCCAAGGGGAGCCCCGAGGTGCAGATATTCCACCCTCTGGGAGGGGCGGCCGCTGCTCCCGTGTTTGCGGAGGGATTTAGGAAGTGCCTTTTGCGAGGCGTCCCTCCCTGCGAGAGAAATGCCCCTTTGTTTATTTTTCCGTGCCGTGGCTCTGCTCTGAGCCAGCGCTCCCTCCCAGGACCGCAGCCGCTCTCAGGCTGCTGCGGGGAGGGTTTGGCAGCGGCCGGGGGCAGCTCTGCACCCCGGGGCGGCTGCGGGAGCTGTGACAGAAGCCAGCGGCAGCCAGAGGCCACGCTGGAGTGCGGTGCAGGGCAATCGCCCTCCCGGGAGTGCCCAGTGTGAGCCAGTCCCGGATGTCCCCGCTGAGAGCCCGGCGGTGCCCGAGCGCTGCCTCCCGCCCGCAGGGGTGGCACAGCCAGCCTGCCCTCCCTGCCCACGCCGGAGCAGGGACGCCTTTCCCTCGAGGAAACAAGTGCCCGCGTCTCCCTGTGGGTGCTGGGGCATGCAAGGAGACCCCCAGGGTGAGCAGAGGCCGCCTGCTCCCCTCCCCAGCCCTGGGGGCAGCTGCAGGGAGGTCCCGTGGAGCCTGGCGAGCCTGCGCTCTTGCAATAAATGTTTTGGTAGTGCTCCACGCGGAGATGGCTCTTTGGGGTGGGTGGGAAGGAAGCAGCGATGTGCCAGGGTACCGAGGATCCCTGGGGAGCGGGCGTGTGATGGAGTGGCCCTCCCCGCCCTTCACCCTCTGGATCACTGCTCGTGGCTGGGAGAAAAGGGATGTTTTAGGTTCCTCAGGTCCTGGGAACATCCCCTGGGTTCCCAGCACTGACCACTTCCCCTGGAAAAGGTTGTGGGCCGCTGTGGTTTGTGTTGGGATTTTGGGAGAGGAGGTCTGGTCCGGTTCTGGGTGTGCAGAAAGCACCTGCCTCTCCCTGGGACTGGGGCTGCCACCTGCCTGCTGATGGGAAGGGTGGGTGAATTCCTGGTTTTGCTTCACTTCTCGTGGGTTTGGAGCGGTGCTGGGTGGCTGCCCCGGACCTGAACTGAAACAAAGGGAGTTGGTGCCTTTTGGGAAGCACCAAGTCAGCCTGACCTCAAATCCCTTTTCAGAGCAGCAGCCCAGAAACCTCCCACAGATGCAGGAGCTGCCTGTGAAGAGCGGAGTGTGCAGGGCCCAGGGGACTGTTCCCACTTTATACCCTGTGAAAAGGGCCTGGGCACCCCTGCCGAATGCCGGGGGGAGTGGGGGGCTCCTGCTCCCCCACACCGAGGCTGGACAGGCTGCAGGGACTGCCCTGCGTGTGCAGCGGTGACGGCAACACAATTTTCCATAAACAGAAGCAGCTGATCGTGAATAAGAGACAGGGTCTTGCCTGACTTCCCTGTTTTGGTTTGGTCTGGTTAAAGTGGGAATTCAGTAAGTCACAGACCCCAGGGTAGGTTTGTGCAGAGGCTCCCTGGGGTTTCTGTGGATAAGTTGGAGCGGAGCAGCAGCTCGTGTGGTTTGTTACTGGAGAGATTGATCTTTTGAGAAGGAATAACCTGAAAATTGGAATCCAATAAGAGCTGATCTTGCTGGAGCTGTGTTCCTGGGACTAGTAATGGTAATATTTCAGCACGAGTGGGACCGTCTCCTCTGCTGTGGGTTTCTCCTCCTCGGGGGTTATTGCTCATCTGAAAGTCTCTCACAGCAGAGAAATGCTTTCAGCCCCTACTACAAATTTAATTTATTTCTTCTCAACCTGCCATCCAGCAGTGTCTCCCCCCAGGCCCACGGGCAGGTATGCTGTGTTTTCTAAGCAGATTAGGAGTGATTATTTTCCCGTGAAGCCGCCCAGCCACGGCTGTCCTGCTGTTCCCAGATGCTGTGCAGATGAGGCAGACGCCTTGGACACCGCTCTGCCTCCACTCCTGCCCATCGCCTGGGGGAGCAGAGCTGTGGTGGGTGCCAGCCCAGCCCCGAGGAGCTCCTGGGACAGCCCAGGCCCTCACCTGTGGCTCCTGTAAAGCCTTTTGCTCGCTCCATGTCCTGCTCCAGAGCATCTTCCGAGACACGGGGTGCTGAGCGTGGCCCCACATCTGGCCGGGCTGTTCCCATGTTCCTCTGTGCTCTGGAAATCACAGGCCAGCGTCCCAAAGGGATGCAAATTACAAAAATACAGCCTGGCAGGCACCACGTGAATTACCGCCCATTAGCGGTGGTTTTCCCGATCTCTCCTTTTATAGCTCTTTGTTCTGCTGTGTCAAAACAGATTTGTTTATAAGGTTTCAGCGATGATGTTTCTCTGCAAAAATGCTTTTCCTCCAGTTGGGGATTGGTTCCCCTCCATGGTCAGTAACATCATCACTTGGCACGGAGTCGCCGGACTCCAGCTCGAGCTGTGCTCCACGGGGCAGTGCAGGAGCTTCAGTGCAGCCACTGCTCGGTCCCCGCTCCTGCAGGGGTTCTGGAAATGAGGAATGACTCGGACCTGATGGAAAATGATGTTATTGGGGTAAACGCAGCCTTATGGCTACACACAGCTTCTGTCACTGCTCCGTTCTCCCCTGTCCCTGATGAGGCCGAGGGCTGCGTTGCCACCTAACAGGCAATTTCCAGGCTTGGCAGTACAGGGAGAGACCTTAAAATTGGAAGGGAAAGTTCTGGAGAGCAGAACTCCACCCCTGCCCCAAGCCCACGGAGACGGGACGCCTGCTCCAGGGTAAGGGATGCGGGCTCAGATGAAATCGTGCCCTGCTGGAGCTACAGCAGTGCTCCTGCTCTCTCAGACAGCTGAGGAGATCAGCCCAGCCCCTTTGTTAGCATAAATCAGCATCTCCTGCCTGCCCTCCGCATTACTTTTGGCCCAATTTCTCCAGAAGAGAAGCTGGAGCTCGGTGCAGCCTCTCCAGCGGCTCAGCTCTGGGGAGCACATGTTTACCATGAGCGACTGCTGGAGCTGCTTTTCCTCTTCCCTTCCCACATTCACATTGGGGTCTCTATTTTACCTGAGTTTGTACAGGAAAAAAAAAAATTGCTGCTAATTTTTTTGATTCTACTCACTTTGGGCAGCTCCTTGGAAATTTGTAAATAAAGAACCAAGGCAGGGAGAGCAGGGAGCACATCCAGCTGTGTCCTGGCTGCTGCTGCATGGGGGATCTGTGCTGAGGGCTCTGCAGAGCCCTGCCATGCTCACTGCAGCCCCCAGGGCATGGTAACACCTGGATGTTTCGCTGTGTGCTGTGGATAATGACAGCTGAGAAGCAGATAAGGTCAGAGAAGCCTAAAACTTGATTATAATGGCTTGATCCCTGCCTCCCTCTCTGCAGGGTAACTGACAGCCTTATCCTGTTATCCCTCTGCATTGGACGGACTTGATGTTTTCCAGCTCCTTGGTGCTGGTCTGTATCTCTTGACCCTTTGAATAATTGCCTTGAAATGCCAGTGCTGGTTTATTTTCCTTTTATGTTTTACTGGAACCGGGGAAATGGCTGTGGAGCGGTGCCGTCACTGCCTGATTTCTATCTCAGATGCGCTGGAGTTAATAGGGGATGAGCCAGCTCGGTGGCTGAGGTGTTTTTCCAAGAAGAAATGGCTCTCCAGGGCAGCAGCAGGAGCCAGGCAGACAGAGGTGTGCCAGGGAGGGAGTGGTGCCCATGGCTCTCAGCTACTGCCTGGCAGTGCCCCCAGCGCCCTGTTCCCATCTGCCATCCTGAACTTGGATCTCCCTCCCGACCTCGCTCCTCCCAACGCGCCTGGCTGTCTGATGGGGGTGAACCGGGCTTGCCACAAAGCTCTGTGACAGGGCTCTCAGAGCTTTTCACAGGGCTTTTTGTCCGGCCCTTCTGTCAGACAGCATTTGGCCCCGCTGGCTGAAGTGTGCCCTGGTTCCTGGCCTGCTCTGGGTCACTCCCACAGGGTCTGGATTCCTGCAGCTGCCAAATGCTGGTGGATTCGGGGCAGGCAAGGCAGGTAACAGGTCCTGGGCGTGCCTGGAACCAAAGCAGGTGCCACCACCACCGAGCCAGGCCCTGCTGCCCACCCTGACCTGGGTGGACCCTGAGGTTGGCTGAGTGCCGTGACTGAAGCTCTGTGAGCTGGGCCACCTGGCCCGGCAGCCCGGCAGCCCGGCAGCCCGGCAGCCCCTCTCCCAGCTCTCAGCAAAGGCTCTGTGCTGTGTTTGCCAGCTCACCGGTGTGTGTTTCCTGCTGGCCCCAGAGGAGCTCCCAGTCTGTTCCTCACTCCCCCCACGCCCGGGGCACAGCTCAGGGCAGAGTCCAGGCCTGCTCCGCTGTGGGAAGGGATGTTTCACAGCCAGGTGAGCGTTTCCCCTCCACAGCTGCACCCTGCAGGCACCGGGACTTTTGTAGAACCACAGAATCACTGAATGGTTGGGGTCGGAAGGGATCTTCAGGCTCCAAATCCCTGACACACCTTCTGCTATCCCAGGTTGCTCCAAGCCACTTCCAGCCTGGCCTTGGACACTGCCAGGGACGGGGCAGCCACAGCTGGGGGGCCAGGGCCTCCCCATCCTCACAGGGAGGAATTTCTTCCCCATATCCCATCTATCCCTGCCCTCTGGCAGTGGGAAGCCATTCCCCCAGTTCCATCAATCCATCCCTTGTCCCCAGTCCCTCTCCAGCTCTCCTGGAGCCCCTTTAGGCACTGGAAGGGGCTCTAAGCTCTCCCTGGATCTTCTCTTCTCCAGGCTGGACACCCCCAGCGGTATCCAGAGCTGAGGGGCTCCATCCCCCTGAGCATCCCCGTGCCTTCCTCTGGGGGGATCTGGGAGCCGCCGGGGGCCGGGCCGTGCTGGCCGCGCCCCCGCC